>JAZDUA010000018.1:5337500-5895000 GCA_038098605.1 Gryllus longicercus | reverse complement strand
ATCCCAATAATTTAGTTTACATTCAAGTAATATTAATATTTAGTTAATAGTGTTTTATCTGAAAAACACCTATATTTTTTCATATATTCTGAATCTTTTGGTCTTGTAATAGAAGAATGGAAATATGACTTAATTAATATTGCAGAAAAGTAAAACGTCTAGATGAAAATTTTTATTGAAAAATTTGGAGCCTTCTACAAAATGTCATTTAAGGGTTTCTGCAACTGGGCAATTTTGATCTCATTTCCACAGAAAACTTTTGAGTTTTATATAGAATAATATAATAATATAAATATTAACGATGTGAGAGATATTTAAGAAAATACATATATATGTTTTTACATCGAAAGAATGCATGAAAATGACGTTTTATGTCGTATTACTCAGTGCGTTTAGCTCTATTCGTACTTTTTTTAAATCGAGCCATTCGTGAGACGTTTTTTTTAAATTTTGCTAATATTTCACGTATTTCACTCAAAATTTCTCGAAAAATACTAATATTTTCAAAATATATACGTGACTTGATTAAAGAACTAATTGTAGAGAGAATTTTTTTTGAGAAATAATATCTTTGATAAAAGAAGAAAAAAATACTTTTGTTATTTTCAAAAATTGAGAGTTACCTGTGGAAATCAGCTCTATGTCATCTTTATAAGTGTATATTTAACTCTATTCTTGCCGTGAATTTAAAGAAAAACATTAGAGATATTTTTGAGAAAATGTTGAAGGCTTCATGTAAGGTGACCCTAAAATTAAAATATTTTTTTAAAAATCATACTGCTTAATGTCGGACCATATCAATTGGAAAATTTATTATTCATTCAGAATTCAATATTCATTAGACCAAAATTCTTAGAATAGTTTAGACGGTAATGTTTTTCACATACGGACTGATAGACGTTTTGAAAAAAAGCACGTTTTTGTTATTAGGAAACCTCAAAACGCATTTCCTTTGAAATTTCGAAATCAATTTTCGGCATTACATAACTTTCCCTTTGTTATGTACGTTATTGAATGTATACGTCCGTATTCGAGAAAATAAAAATAAACTGGTGATCTGGATGTATGCAAAGCAGGTGCAGCGAGTCTCACAGAGGTCGCTGCCGCCGCTGTCCATCAATTATTCGTTGGCCGGCTCCGACCAGCGCTCTTCCTCCCAGGAGTCCACCGCACCCGGAGCGCCGGCCGGCTCTCCATTCATCGATCGCCGGGGGCGGGGCGGGGCGGGGCCTGCTTCTTTGTTGAGTTTCATTCTCATTTGAGATCTTTAGCTCTCGTCGAAATAGTCGCTGCAAACTCAGGCAAATATTCTGAAATTCGCTGCAGTGTTCTGAGAGACCTTCCGCGACAGGTCGCCTGACGCACAAGCTCAGGTGCCAAAAAGCGTCAAAAAGAGCGTCAGAAATCTCTAGGAAATATTTGGTATGTACGACAAAATGTGTCACAACTGTAAAATGTTAGAGATTTTCTGAGGCTCGTCAATTAGTATGGTTTCCATAGACATTTTACAGCTTTGCATCGTTTCAAAAATATTTAACAAGTTACAAAATCGCATAAAAGCTATGGAACGTACCTATATTTTTGTTTGAATATTTTTGCATTAAATAAATAGATTATTTAAATAAATTTTAGATTTATTGGTTGGTTCGGAGATAAAAACAATCGACGCTCGATATCAGAAGGTCAAACGTTTCAAACGGTCTTCAAGGAACCCCAAACACACCGTTAGAAATAACTTTTGCCATGCCATATTGATTATGACGACCGCGGCCGTGATATCCTGCGTAAATTGGGAGAAAAATCAAATGTATGCAATAAGTAGTTGTACTGTTTACTAAAATGCTTGATTAGAGTGATTCAAAAAAAGATCATGATTCAATTTTCGAAATGAACCCTTTCATGAAACCTTTCATGGCATTCAAAATTAATTAATACTAAGTGTGAATCAAAAAATACGGAATTCCTAGAATTCAGAGATCATTAACGCCAAATGTTTAATTCATATTGCGAAAAAAAGAAAGCGACTAATGAAATTCTTCATTCAGGACTTTTTTCTTCTTGGATATTTTTAACAAGCAAGATTTACGACTTCTTCGATGTGGACTTATCAGACAATTGTGCTACATAAAATTATTAATGCAACTGTTAATGTTGGTCGTGATGGAGCTGAAATAGGTTTTCTATGAAAGTTCCGTGTACATTGGAGGTTTTCCAAATTCCGAAAGACGACCGTCGTCTTTTGCCAACTGAGGACAAAGGAATCGAGTAGCTGAGTTTGGTCAGAAGCCATAACGATCATCATTTGATCCATTAAAAATGCTTTACAAGAGCTTATGAATCACCGAACTTGGCATTTTCGTCGTAACTGCCGGTGAGTCATAACCGATGTCGTTACATGCAACAACTGTTATACAAAGCATATCTACGATGTGTAGGTCGACATCAGAGAAAATCTGTTTCTGTAATCCTCTTCCCATTATTTCCACGTCATAAGCAGTCATTATGAAATAATGACTTTAAATTTAAAACTTTATCTTTAAATTTTAAAGATGAAATCCCGCGTGTGGCCTTAAGGGGGCCGGAGTGGCATATCTCTTCAATGTAAATGTAAGGATCATTTTGTAAGAATGATTTAATTTACAAACTTGAAAATTTATGTAAGTGTAAGTTCATTATGTATATTTTACTAATCTTGTTTTTTAAAACATGTTAGTTTTAAATACAAACTTTTGTCTATTGTACCAGTTTTGATGTTAAAAATACTAACATTTATAAGAATAATGTGTATAGTTTTTAACATTTTATGAATTCGCTCTGTTAAAGTATATAAGCTAATGTGCTGCAAGCTCTGTTAAAATTTGAACATATTTATATTAATAGTTCTTGAGAAATGCTCCCTGAAGATGAAATTTTAAACTCACGGGCAATGGCTCCTAAAGTTTCCCTGGTCTATATGCTGCGCAAATATACACACAAACACGACGATATTTTGACGCATCAGTTTTTTCAGCGAAAGCAGAAAGAAAGGTTCAAGCCACACTCGGGATGTATAAAATGGCCACGGCCACTTCCACGCCATATAAACTTCAAAATAAAATAAAAAAATAATTAGAGATGGCATATGAATCACAGAAATCTATAAATTATTGACCTCAAATGTCAAAAATGGTACTTCCATCATTTGTGGCCATTCGGGTTCTCCTTAAGTCTCGGGGCAACGGAGTTTCTCCTCGTAAGTAGCCTCATCACGACGAGAAATCATCAAGCGGGCCGCAGGATCGATGGCTGCGTGGGCGACGGGCATCGCGCTGGGCCCGCGGGCGGTCGCCTTTGAGGCTAACCGGTTGGTCCCCCCCCCCCCCCCCCAGCGCGCACCGGCCGCTCCGCACGCGAACGCTTCCACGGCCTCTCCCGGTAGAAACCGCAATTGCTGGCGACAATTAGCCTCCTCGGCGCCAAACGCCTAAGGAATGATTTACTGGAATAATGCAAGGATGCTCAAAGTGTCTACATTTTTCATTGTTTTAATGAGACAGTTTCTAGAACAGAGTTGTTGAAGTAACCGGCTCACTTGGCGTGCCGTGGCCCGTCAGTGTGGCCCGCGGCCTGTTGAGTCAGCCACACGCGAAGGGAGGGGAGAGGTGAGGAGGGGCTGGGGCTTCTCAGCTCTACTCTAGTGTAAGGCGAATGAAATATATGAATGCTATCATGAATGCTCTCGTGATAACATTTTTTATTGTTTTAATGAGAAAGTTGCCTAGAACAGTGTTGCTCATTGGCGAGCCCCGACCCATTGCTTATCTACGGCCCCTCAGTGGCCCGCTGCTTCTTGAGTCAGCCCGACGACAGAGGAGGGTTCCGGCACGATCGGCTCTAGTCTAACATAAGGCGAGTGGCTGGCGGGCCACCGCAGCGGGTCACCCTGTGCAGTCTGGACCCAAATGACGCATTTGAGCAGCCCTGGTCTGGAACCCATGCGGTGTACGCGATGCGATGGATTGACAGCGTTTATTAATGACCTAATCCCAGTGCTCACTCGTCGTAACCAAATGAACGCGCCGATACCTCACATACGGCATTCGGATTGATTGTTAGTCATTCCGGGAGCGTCAACTGCTAGGGTCAATAGTCCCATAAGGGTAGTGCATGCGTTTGCTCTGGACGTGGCTGTGGTCTTCCGCCGCTTTATGGCGAGATCCGAAGCCGACCTACCGTCGACTATCGGGGTTTCCCCAACTAGGTAGCCCCCACCAGCGGGGCGCCGCCCTCGCCGGGACAAGCTCTAAGCTCCCGGCCAGTCTCCCGGCATGTGTGGTAGTGAAGTGCATGTTAATATAAGTGTGCGCAACGGATAGGACAAGGAAGGAGAAGGAAAAATTGCGCGCGGTCCGAAGCCCGTTTGTTAGGGTACTGGCCCAGCGTGGTGTTGATTGGAGAAACCACGGGAAAACGCCAATCAGAGCGACCGCTAGCATTCTCCTCCAGGCAGCGGCTGAATTGGGCCTAGCGGGCAAGCGAGTGTCGGAAGTCCTGCCGCCGACGGAATTCGGTCAAACAGCGGAATCTGATTGGTGGAACAAAGAAGCCAGTACTCATTCCAACTCTCCGCGTCCGCAAATGATCTTCTCAGGGCGGGAGGGCCCACAAGTAACCAGCTCTATCAAATCCATTTTTCACCGGCGTAGGTGGCTCAGGGCATCCAGTGGTGTTGCAGGACCTTCGACCGAGAGGACCTAGGGTTCCACTCCCGACAGTGGCAGGATGTTCGACACTAGCTGCATAGCTAGACCGAATTCAGTTGCTGTGAGGAGGAGAATTCTAGCGCCCGACTGCTGTCATAACTAGTTTTCCGTGGTTTCTTCGACCAATAACAGGCGAATGCCGGAGCAGTACTTTAACAAACAGGTCACGGACACTGCGCGAACTTACCTTCCTCTTCCTAGTGCTATCCTCACCCCTTACACACACATACAATTACCTATACTACGCAGACGCAAATGCCGCGAGACCCTGGTTAGAATTTGTCCCGGCTGGGGAGGTGAAGTGATAGCTGGAGATACCTGTTGGTGGAAACCCCGCTAGCCTACTGTAAGTCGGCGCCGGATCTCACCTTCCAGTGGGGGAAGATAACCGCCACCTCTCACGATGAGAACAAATTAAGACAGTTTGTTTAGTTTATAGAGTTTATTGTTTTGTGGTATTTATTATTAAAGCTTTGTTGTTAGTCATTGTTTCTTGTTGTAGCTACATTACATTGTTGGTTGCGCACGTCGTCTCGTACTAGCAACAAATTAATCGAAATATTCGTATTTTTTTTTCATGTAATTCATTATATTTGAGTTGTCAGATTATAGATATGAATTCTAGGAGGTCTCTTCGAAATAACTTTATTAAATATTTCGAGAAAGACAGTTTAGTATAACTTGTCATGCCATTGAAAGTGATATAGCTTATTACTCATTGAAATTTACAATGTAGCGTTTTGCGTTCTTTTGATATTTTAAATTATTGAATCATTTCAGATATCGACTTCTGCACTAAAATGCGGGATAAGGATATTTTTCGTACAGAAAATGATTGTCCACAACTTTTAGAGCTTCTTACGAATGGAGATGTGTCTGCTTTGGATTTGTGTTCTGATGATGATGATTATGATAATGGGGGTTGATTTATTTGATTCATCATAATAAATAAAACTCATTTAATGTGGGTTGATTTATTTGATCAGGTTATCAGTTATGACAGGTTTTTCATTAAATCTAAAAAATGGACACCAAGAATTATTTTTCAGGCAGTTGATTTTACTATTACACAGAGTTGGACAGACTACACCAGAGGAGCGGAGAAACTGGAAATGCCTGAAAACAAATACTGGACTTCCTTGAATTTCGAATGAGGGTGGCAGGTCTCATCTTATATTTAAAAAACGCCACGCACAAAGCGTTTAGCAGCGCCATCTGTGAGCTACTGCAACAACTACGTTATATTGCTTCCACTGGCGTTACTTGTATGAGGCAGCAGGACATAATCAACATATCCCGGAAATATTCAATAATTTCGTTTTAAAACTTCGCCCGAAAAGACTTCAAAATAAAGCCTATTTGTTTGTATCCAAAACATTTTGCATTGATATTTTAGAACATTATAAGGTTTTCGAACATGATTGTATGTCAGCTAGCGACATCTATAAGAAAAAATGGTAACGATGTTGTGATGGATTTTTTATTCGCTGGTAGAATGTAGTAGCTGTCTTCATCGGGCACTTTTTGTCGTCGAAAAATTCAGAAATGGGTAAGACATAGTATTTCAATGAAGTTTAATTGTGTACTTCCTTACGAAAAAAAAATTGGTGGCCAAATATTTTTAAGGAATAACCTTTTACGTGGCGTTACACTTGAGTGACACTTGAGTCTTTCTTAACAGAAACGCCACGTCGGTAGGCACTCGTGGCACAGACTCGAACGCACTGAATGCGCTCTTTAGTGTATTAAGTGCGTAAGAAGGGTCGAGCCCGGTGCCTTTTGCCTTAGATTTTTTTGTCGAAGAAAAAGTCGAATGCTAGTCCCCATCATCACCCGTGTACTTTTTCACAATACTTTTCCATTATTCTCATGATCTTTTCTTAGATATTTACGGTTTTCACGGCTCTTTCCAGAAGTCAATTCGACAATTCTCGCGGCCTTTCTTTTGGTATTAATTTCATCAATTGATGTCAGTGCAGTGTTTGACCTTCGGGTCCTAAGGTTTGAGAGCCGACGGTGACAGGATGTTCGACATTAGTTACAAAGCTAGGACGAATTCGCGCCCCCAGAATGTGGAGAAGAATTACAGAGGTCGGATACGCGGATCAATAGTTTTCGGTGGTTATTCCGAACAACATCAGACAAATGCCAGAGCAGTACCCTACCACATGGGCCGGACCGCGCGTGATCTTTCTTCCGCTTCCTTGTCCTACCCTCACCCTTACTTAAACATACTTACACTCAGAACATGCTCTACACTACCTCGCGTTCCGGGAGGCCGGACGGGTGCTTAGAGTTGTCCCGTTCAGGACGGTGCTCCGCCGGTGCACGGGGGAGATTTCTGGTTGGGGAAAGCGCTTCTAGCCGACTGTAAGCCGGCGCCGCCGGTTCTCGCCATTCAGCGGAGAAATATCAACGCAACCTTCCACGGTAAAATACATACTCTACACACTGTACAATTGACATTAGCAGTTGAGGCGTCCGGAATCAGTACACGCAATTAATAATACAAGAAAGGTTGACCTTTGATTTCGGTTTGCCCATTCAAAGGGCTTCTCGCCAGTGCACGTCCTGACATTTCTGCTGTTCTGCGCAAGACCGGACGCATCCAAACCTCTCTTGATGTGTTGATTTAGTTGAAAGGAAGTCATGAAGAGGGCAGTGCAAAATAGAAACACCTCCCCTCTTGTCGTATAGCTCTATTAAAAACGCTTCCTCTTCTGGCCACTGAGCGCTTGTTGCGGATGAGGCGGTGCCCCGCTGGTGGGAGATTCCTAGTTGGGGAAACCCCGCTGGCCGACGGTAGGTCGGCGCCGCATCTCGCCGTCCAGCGGAGGAAGATCACTGCCACCTCCCACAACTACACTAACGGGACTAATGATCTTAGCTGATGACGCGCACAGATCAATGAAGCACTTTATTTGAGAAAATTATTATAAAAATATTTTCAATCGTTATATAAAATTCCATGTAATTTTTATTACACAGAGGTCAATGTAGCACTGCAGCATTATAATTAATTTGACGGCAAATTTAGGCTTTCTTAGAAAATGAAAAGGTATTCATTCTGAATGTCAGTCGCTTTATCGACAATAAATTGCGTGTTTCTTGGTCTTCTTGTCTTGGTTATTTTGTCACCCATCTGTTAGATTTTCTGTCAGTGCTAAACAATCCCAGACGACAAATAAGGAAACTATTGTTCAGTCATGGCACTGTGACAAATGTACTATACACAACTCACTGAATTGTACTCAAATTTACGTGCACAATCCCATTGATATAATTGTAAACAACTGATGTTGGCAGTGCAATACAAAAGACGTTTTCATTTACTTCGTTCTTAACATGCAACTGGAAGTTTCACTACTCATGTTGATCATGTTACGCGGTCTGCCATTACGTCGAAACTGCTTCCTCGCTTGGGAAGGGTCTTCGTTCACTCCTCTGGCTTCAAGTTGCACATATCATCTAAAGGAAATTTACACGTATTTGAGACGTTTGCAATGTTTGCAGACGAACAGTGTTTACATTCTCTGCAAACCGCAATGTTCAGCAATCGCCACCCAGAAGGTCCTAAAGAACGTAAGAAAAGTCTGCCTGGGCGGCGCTAGAAATAATAGAAGAGATTGCAGGAGAAACTAGAGCAAGACCCAAATTTCGCCCTTTTTACTGTTTATGTACGTATGAATCCCTCTTTCGCCAGCTAGCGGTGCTTCCAGGCCAGGGCCGTTTGTGTTCATAATCCTCGCCTGGGGAGAAGGGCGACATGTGGCGAACAACACCTCTTCCCTTCGCCTCTTCCCTACCTACTTTATTAGGCCTGCAAGAGCTTCCTTTCGTCACCCAGCTACAGGAACTAAGACGATCTGGACTAGTTAGCTACAACTTCATTACTGCCCCAGCCGGGAATCAAACTCCGGACCGCCTCAAGGAAAGAAACCCACTGTTTATGAGCAACGTGGGGGGCCGTTTTCTGTTTATAATTTTCAAATTTAAAATTCTTCACTTGCATTTACACATTTGTCACATCTATTTTTCTTCAGTCATTTTACCGTCAAATTTTGACAGGTTTCCACTAGTTCCTTTATTACTCTAATATCTGTTTATTGTAATTCCTAAGTAGGTTTTATTAATAATACATAATATAAACGAAACCTTATAGAATTCATTTTCTAAATATCTTGCATGGAATATTTGAGGAAGTAGTGGTATTAACTCCTCACATTACGTCTTTCTGAATGGCATTAAATGGAAATTTCCCATCTTATTTGTTATTTCAATAGTTTAATTTGATTTTATTAATATATTTATACGCTCGTAGTTTGGAAATTACGGATTCACTGTTAATTTCCAGGCCACTCGCGGTATTACTTATGATTAATTACATTTAACATGTTAACACAAAATAAACATAACAAACATGTTTTTATGCGAATGAAAAAATTTATTATCACAATCTATAAAATTCCATTTCTTCTTACAAAAATACTGTTAATAATATTTACAAAATTCACATATGTTAGAAATACAAGCATGAAAATGCAATACTGATTTAGTGAGAATCATCTCAATATCCAATATCCTGGAAGTTGTATATACAAGTCACAAAATAGCACTTATTTGACCTATACAGTTATATTCTGGAAGAGTAAAATGGTGTACAAGACACACCGACAGGTGCATTTATTTAACCAATTTGTTTTATGAATATGCATGAATATTGTAGTTGCTTGACCATAATAAATGACTCAATGCCAATCACCTCACTTGATTGGTACTTCATAAATATAATGGGTAGAATATTTTTGGTTGAATATTCGTAAACAAATTATCCATAACATTTCCGTCGATTGTTGTTAAACACCAAACACGAGTATACGACCGTCGAATAGTTTCATTTATTAATGAAAACCTGCATGATGAATAATTGCAGCAATTAGTTAATGAATATGATTTGGTCTAAATTTCGTAAATAAACAGTTGGTAAATGGATCTTTAAAGAAGAATAAAACCTTCTGAACAACATGGGCTGGTTGTGACAACAACATTCATTAACATTATTTTAATCTTGATTTAGTGAACTATGAAAGAAGAACTTTTAAAACACTTTATGCCAAGACACAAGACTCGCAATCACCCGAGGCTTGGGGTCGTCGCATAACTCAGATCATTCGGAGTTAATTTGTTAAAGGATCGTAAATTACGATGTGAAGCTTGCATTTTTAGTTTTAATGTTTACAAAAGATTATGTATACTGTAAACTGACGAATTAACACAAAATAAGTGAATGAGTGACTTCGTTTGTTGAAGTTGGTAATGAAAGGCAGCAAACAATCTTTAACGAGTGGTTCCGATGATTATTGTATTTAGATAGTTGGTAGCAGCGGTAAGGGCGTCGTGTAGCTCGCATGCAAATACTTAATATATTCTTTTAGGTTTAATTATTCCTACTTGGCCAGTAAGCCCCTCCCCCCCAGAACACCGAGGGTTTGTACATTACTATTGATATTTATTTAAAACAAGAGAGTTTTTATTTAATTTACATGTGAAAAGCCACATCGGATTAAAGCCAATAATAAGGCGGATTGAAAAATGGACCCAAGAGTTTTCGTTGCTTTTTATGTTTAGTTTTTCAATGTTCTTTTTATTTTATCTGACAACTGTTAGGATTAATACGAAGCCTCAGGTAATCACGAGTCTATTACTCACCTTATCACATTTTCCAAACAAAAACTCACGTGCTCACTGATAAAGGAGACGATTGCAAAATACCCACGTATGAGACAAATTAACCAGAGCACAATACATACTTGGCTTTGTACCTTCTTGACTTTGTTGGGACTTAGCAACTTGGTTTTGTTACAACAGGAAATATTCCCTAAACACTCATTACAAAAAGTTTCTTCATTACCTGGTATATAAATATTCGAAAATAGTTTACTCTTTCGCAAAGGCACTCCGTTTGTCGGTAAAAGTGTCCACAAGATACAATGAATAGCTGCTCCAAGAAAAGTTGTAGCTGCGTATTAAATGTCATTATGTAGGCACAAGTGAATATCGTTTATCTCTTTGCATTGATGCTTGGATGGAATATGACCGACAATATCTCAAGACATTCATTAATTAAATTATTGCTTCTTATTGAGTAACTTGTACACCTTGCTTTACATGGTTCTCAATTATTATAGAAGGTATCATCTGTACATCATTCTTAAATGTTTGAATTTCAAAGAATAGTATAATGCTTATATTTGTCAGAGTGTTATATTTTTAAGTCAGTTTATAAATATTATTTTCTTCACATTTTTACATATTGACAGAATATTTCTGTTATGTATGTACATTTTGAATTTATTAAAATGAAAATAAATTATCTTATAGTTAATACGTTTTGTAAAAACATGTTTATAAATCAGTACTATTTTTACAAAAATACAATATTGAATTTTGAAAACTTTCTTTATTATGTAAACTCAAAAACAAATGCAATATATAAAATTACATTTTAGTTCATTTTCAATGACCAACGTTTTAGAGAGCCAAAGTTGGTTATTATGCTCAAAATACTTACGTATAGTTAAGTAAGGATGCCTGCTTTCGAATGAGATTCACAAAAATAAGATGTATATAAGAAGAGTATAGGTGAGTGGTGTGTAAACGCAGTATGTGTTCGTGGTGATGAATAAACCCTGAAGAAGATAATCTTACAACAAAATAGCACGTGTGTTTGTGATTTAGGAAGGACTGCACCGCGCCCTTATGCGCCTCCACGCATTCGGCATTCGCCGAGCAGCGAGCTTGTGCTCGCCCAATCCCGAACAGCTGATGTCTTCGGCGAATGTTCGCTCCCTTTGATGTGTCCTACAGACCGACACGCAGTGGGGAGGCCGAACACCGAACGTTCGGCGCTCGGCGAATAGCGAGCAACCCGTCCACACTACTAGGGATTCGGCGACCGGTTGCTCGGGATTCGCCGAATGCCGCATGCGTGGGGCTGCGATAAATATCATTAACAGATGTCCCAGCAGCCATTCACACATTGAATGCTTTTCATTTTTCATTGATTTTATTTTGTGCCAAAACAGCGTCAAATGTTAATTGTTTAAAGAAAGAGAGCATTAGAAGTGCGAGAAATAAGTCTCAAATTTTAAAACTAGTTTCTTTATACACGTGATAATATTCCCGCGAATTCGCTTGCAGTCGTAATATCACAGTCCGAAATCGAGGCTCCCAATGAGACTTGGCTTGGGCGCTAAGGCACTTGCCTCCCCGGGGGGGGCGGTGAGTGGCCGCTGCCGCGTGGCCGCCAGGCGCTCGCTCGCCCAGGAGGGCCACGCCCGGGCGCCCGCCCTCGCAGCGACCAAAGCCACTGCGGCTGGCTCCAATGAGCGGCAGGCGCCGTCGTCGCCAGGCAGTGGGATTTGGTAGCGGCAGCTAAGCAACACAAAACACGAACACTCGGCACCGGGAGTGGCTGCACACACGTGGTGGGTGCAGACAGGATTCGTGGCTACATCGAGTTCACTTCTCGTTCGAGATTCCTATTTCGCTTATTACGGACTCTTTAAGAGTTCAGAATTTGGGTTAGCGGCGGGTTTTCCTGGTGGAAATACGCACACTCCGGAAGCACTTTTCAGTCTGGAACGAATTCCTCCTGATGAGAGGCTTTTTCGCACTTCACTGTTTGTCCTTCGGAGTTTCTAGGGGATTCGGTCAGTCGTCACCGCAAGTGACTGCTCACCCCTGGCAAAGTACGTTCACTCTGAGAGCAGACCCACTCCCCTGATGACACGCAGGTGGAACGTCGCACCTATAACCTTTCCATGGTTAGCAAACACAACACTCGCGCAACAGTTGCTGGCAATTGCAGCACAGCCCGAGATGAGACTCGTGCCGTTCCAATCAGGGGCTCACTCCAGCTTGCTTTCCTGACAAGTCAGAGAAAGTGGCGGCGGTAGCCAAGCGCGGGCTGCGATGAAAGACTTGCGGCGTGCGGGCTGAGAGTCGTCCCCCCAGCCCCGCTGGTTGGCCCCACCGCCCTGTGCAGGGCGTCACACCCTGGAGACGTGCAGGGGCGCGTGGGCGTGGTGGTGGGCGATGGCGGGCGGGCGCGGCTTGCGCGGCGCGGTGAAGAGGCGGCTCCACGCGCGGCACGTCTTGCCCGACCACACCCACATGCCCGAGGTGACGCCCACGACGAGCGACAGGAAGAGGCGCAGCAGCGCCACCTCGACGCCGGCGCTGTGGTGGGCGGGCGCGCACGCGCTGGCCTGCGCCAGCTGGCAGTCGAGCGCGGCGAGCAGCGCCAGGCTGCGCCAGCGCGGCCGGTGCCACGCCTCGTACAGCGCGCACGCCAGCGCGCCGCCCACGGGCACGGCGTAGAGCGCGGCGAACACGCCCAGGCGCGTCATGAGGCGCTCGAGCTTGGCCGTGGGGCGGCCGGCGGCGCGCACGGCCCCGCGCACGCGCACCAGCGACGCGCCGCCCAGCGCCGCCAGCACGCAGCCCGCCACCAGCAGCGCGCCCTGCGGCAGCACCACCAGCACGCCCACCGCCGACTCCGACACCTGCGCACGCGCGGCACCGCGCACCGTCAGCCACGAGCCACACACGGGGCAGAGAGAGAGAGAGAGACAGGTCGGAGAACTTGCTTCGAGAGGGAAGGAGAAAGAGACAAGTCGGGGAATATTGATTTAAAAGAGAGAAGACTGACACAGAAATACCTTCACGTACTCAAGAGAATGTAGCAAAATAGTCATTTATATTGCAAGGGCGGGAATTTTTACAAGTGAGATTTTCTGACCGAGGCAACGAAGCACCTGAGTAAAACCTCGTAAACATGGAGAATCCTCCAAAGGGGAAAGGACAATCCTAAGTTGATTGGAACTTATAGAAATGCCACTTTATACTCAGTTCCCGTTCTTTGAAGACGAAATGAAGCTCAATTTACAGTGTTGATTAGTTGGTGCATACAATCTGGTTCTCTACGAACACTTACTTACGTACTAATCTAATGGGAGCTATAAAATGGTAGTACGTTTTGACGTTCGGTGCTTAGAGCAAGCCAGGAATGGTTAATTTCCCATCTGATGAGGGCTAGTGAGTTGTGAGCGGCGAGGGACGCGGTCTCACCTGGCAGAGGCCCGTGAGTTCGTCGGCGGCCACGTGGTGCATGACGAGCGCCGACAGGCCCAGGATGGCCGGCGTGGCCCAGGCCGCCACGTGGAAGTAGGTGGAGAGCCCCTGCAGCGCCTCGCACGACCACTGCTTGGCGGCGGACAGGAACCAGCAGGCGCACAGCACCAGCCACCACACGCCCGACGCCAGCCTGCACACGCCACATTCATCACTTGACATACGTTCAGGAGTTTCAATTCCACACTGGCAATGATTGCGAAGGAAGTGATCGACTGTTACAGCTATCGGGAGGGACTTCAGGGAGTTAAATGAGGCCGTATCAGATATATGATATCGAGTGACCCGAGTTATGTGATATCGATTCCGCGGCCAGAGTCATGATCTGGGCTGTCCGGGTGACGTCACATCGAAGGCTGAGGTGCGGACGTTTCGACCAACATGTCATGGTCTTCTTCAGGGCTGTAGTGCTCTGGTGCCACGTCACCCGGACAGCCCAGATCACGTTAAGGGGTGTTTGTTCGGCAAAGTGTTAGCAATCGCCAGTAATATTGATCCTCTGCTTAGGCGCAGTTTGAGGTTCGCATCACTTTTGTGCCTGTACGCAGAACATAAAGAGCTGTCGAGGGCTGGACGCAAGGCCGTGCAAAACCTTCCATTTTTGCAGCAATCGACTTACAGAAATCGACAGCGATTTCTGCCTTTGAGCGTGAGAAGGCGCTCAAAGTAAACAGACTGGTTGACAGATTGCTGTACGCTATTCTGGACAAAAGGTTTCGTACGGTGAAGCATACAGCATGGGCAGATGCCCAAAAGGGATGTGAACTCGAAATACGCCCAAGAAGAAGATCAATATTTGCTGGCAATTGCTGAAATTCTTTGCCGTGCCAAAACTCATTAAAAAGTCCTTCTTAACTGTTCGAGCTATCGGCACTACGAGCTGTTATTTTATTTATTTTACATTTTGTCGCAATTAGATTACATACGTGCTCGAAGTTCGGCCGTTAAGTGAACAATAAGATGTTTCAGAACGAATGATCATGCTCGTCTGTGAGTGAGCGCGACTGACCCGAAGTAGTAGAGCGCGAGGAAGGAGAGCGTGCAGGCGCCGCTGTCGAGCCCGTCCTGCGCGAGGTGCGGCGGCGCGGCGCCGTCGGAGGGCGCGACGCACGACAGCGCCGCGGCGCCCAGCGCGCCCCGCGCCACGAACGCCAGCGCCAGCAGGTTGTAGCTCAGCGCCAGGAACACCACCGGCCGCTCCGGGTACCTGCGCACACGCCCACACTCCAGGACTGCCTTTCAACCCTTAAATCCTACGATTTCACTTGTCTTACGATTGCTTACGAAGTTGTTCTATCAACAGGATATCAATTACGTACTGAACACATTGTTCAAAATTCCTAGTTTCGAGAATATCAATCTTGAATGTGTGTAAAGTAATTACTTATGGAGCGACATTGTTTACTTTCCTGGAAAAAGTATTATCCGTCTAATATTGACATTTACTCTTTGCACAGTAGACAGATATGAACAAGAGGTATCCACAAATGATGTTCACTCAGAAGAGACCGTGAGTGGGCATGCAGAGGTACCTGAAGCGCGCGGGCTCCACCCAGAAGGTGAGCAGCGTGAAGAGCGTGGAGAGGAAGCACAGCCACGCCCAGCCGGTCATCCACGTCTCGGCGAACCGCTTGTCCTCGGGCCGGTAGAAGGCGTCGCGGCCGCAGCGCGGCGCGCAGCCCAGCCCGTCGGCGCGGCGGCGCACGCGCGCGAAGGCGGCCGGGCAGGCGGCGGGCGCCGGCGACTGCGGCTGCGACTGCGCGGGCGGCTGCGCGGGCGGCTGCGCGGCGGCGGGCGAGGGCGGCTCGGGCGCCGAGGCGGGCGCGGGCTCCGGCGGCGCCTGCGGCACAGGGACGGCGGTGCTTGGGGGCGGTGGGAGCGGCGAGTGGGCCAGGGGGGCGGGGCGCCGGGCGGGGCGGGCCGTACCTGCATGCAGAGCGCGTCCTGCGGCTCCGGGAAGCGCGAGCAGTTGAGCGCCGGCGGCCAGCGCAGGCTGAGCGAGAGCGCGCGCGCGCCGGCGGCGCACTGCTGCGCCACGGCCTCGCACAGGCCCCGGCACGCCGGCACGGGCCGCGCCACGCTGGCCGTGCACAGCGGCGCGAACGCCGCGCACAGGAAGATGCGCAGCAGGCGGCGCGCGGACGGGCCGCCCGCGCCGCCGCCCACGCCGCCGCACCCCGCCGCCAGCAGCGGCACCAGCGCCGACATCTGCAAGCGCACACACGCGGCTCACCCACGGAACAGAGCAAGAGCTCAAGCTGCGCCTCAAGCGCTTCTGGACGGAGACGGCACCAAACAAATGCGCAGAGCTACACATTCGACATGAGCGATTAGTGAGTGACTTCTCGCCCAATCGCCAGTACCTGAGGTTCTCTGCGAACTGTGGCTTTCTTCGAGTTTGCACAATAGGCCCACACACGCGGCGGGTGGTATGAGCCCCGAATGTTGGGCACTCTAGTAAGCATTGCGAGAGGAAATTATCCCTCGGGTGGGAGTGGGATGACGGCCTTCTTGTGCCCCCCTCGTATCGAAGGAACTGGAATCTCCCTGTCAGGTGCCCGAATTCCGAGTGAGTGCAGGGAAGAGACGGTTTGGGGGCTATGTGCCCCCAATTGGGCCCTTGGCTCGGTCGTGGAACTGCTCGACAATACATCACTCATGGGAATTGAGAAAGGATTTGATTTGGTCCCAGCGTAATGAGAGGCGCAAAACTGGCAGCTGCTTGAGCTTCGAGATGACGAGCGGCCCACGCAAGTTCTGGGTACGTGTTCGCCGCGCGTTCCGATGTCCCCGCATTCTAGCCCAATGGTGCACTAGGACATCCGCGGGCGGGGAGGGTAAAGTAGAAGCTGTTTGGGATGGAAGGCCACGCAGCGGTCTCGTATTTACAGAAAATGAAATCACTCCCTAAGATTTGAGATGAACCCCCAACCGCCTCCGGAAGTGATCTAGGAGA
Source organism: Gryllus longicercus (assembly GCA_038098605.1). Taxonomy (NCBI): domain Eukaryota; kingdom Metazoa; phylum Arthropoda; class Insecta; order Orthoptera; family Gryllidae; genus Gryllus; species Gryllus longicercus. The sequence continues at coordinate 5,878,107 of JAZDUA010000018.1, read as the reverse complement.
TTCACAATCGGAACCAAACACGAAGGCGGCTCCACACTATCGGCGAATAGCGAGCAACTACTCGCCCCGCCGCGAGTTGTCGAGTTGCTAGACCAGTGTGCAACACTTTGTCACAACCGGCAATAACTAATTGATTTTCACGTACCACCAACAATATGCGAAGTCCAAAGCCGCCTGCAATGAACGTCACTTTTCATCACAATGGTGACGTTTACGGCGACGCGGCGATGTGGAGCGTATGTCTTCCACACTTTCGCTCCCTAATAAACAATATGAAGCATAACCAGCTTGTTCCTCGCCCTCCAAAGGCATAATTGTTTTTACATGTGTAAAAATTGCGCCGTAGGAAAGGCGACACATAAGGACTGCTATATTTCGCATTCTCCTGCAAGGTGTAACCATGACATCTAGTTCTTCACTTTTTAAACCTCCACATATTATTAATGTGAGTATTCGCCTCACTAAAGTTTTGGTGATTTATTTGTGTTTGGTGACTTATTTTTTCATGACTGTAGGCTCTTATAAGTTAATGTCTGAAGGTAAAATAAATTGCCTCTTCTTTTTGACAGGGGTCTATTTTTTTAATAATGGATGTTCTGAATTATTGTTGGTCGAAACTCTGGTTGTTTATTATACAGCAAGTGTTTTTAACATTTTATGTAAAGGAATTAGGGCTAGCTAATCTCCCACATCCATTTGTTTCATGAAGGTTGATGGTTTGAAACATCAGTCTTGTTACACATTTTCCCAGTATTTATAGATTGTTCAATGTATATCGTGAGTCTTTAAACCATACTACTACGTAATTCATGCGTCTAATGTACTTGGTATTTACATTCTTTTCAAAACAATCGAGACCTCACAAATGGCACTAATTCAACTCGTGCCTCACGAAATGTCTCCGAGAGCGCATCACAGCACATGCATGTGGTTCGCCCGTTCGCCACTAGATCGCGCAGGCTCATCGCCTATGTCACGCTACATCAGACAACCGAGTCGGTGTCCATTCATTAAAGTTAATTAGAAAACGTGACATAATTACAGACTAAGGAATCTGTTTTAAAATTGAAGGATGTAAAAGTAGAGAATTTAAGGAAGCCCTTGCTATTACTATCTGGCTTTCACGTGATGTCACAATGATATCGCTTATGATGCTTGACTTAGGGTTTGCTCAAACGTACTTGATTTTTATTTTTATTCAACTTTTTTACGTTTCCACCCTTTACCATGGCATACTGCCTATACAGTATTAAAAAAGGAAAAGTATTCGAATTATCTTAACAATTCGAACTCTATCTTTTAAATAAAAACTACTAAAATTAATGTCAAGAATATTTTCAAAAAAATGCAGAAAATCCAATAAAAATATAATGTTCATTGAACCATTAAATAATGGACGTTAACTTCATAAAAAAATCATAAAGATACCAATTTGTCCAGTTATTTACCATTAACATTTATAATAACATACGTATGTTCTTTACTCAACCGACAGTATAATATTGAATTTTATTTGGAAAGAACCTTTATGACATTTTGAGTAATAAAATAATATTTAATCATTGTAAATATTTTTATTGTTTTTTAGACAAAAATTACGTGAAATTCCCTTTCCCGTAAATATTCTTTGTGAAACATCGAAATGTATTCGCCCGAATAAAAGTCAAGTTAAGATATATTCCATCGAAAGATGGTAATCAACAGTTTCATGGGTGCAAAACTGTCTTTGGAGCTGCCCACACACTTAGCATTTACAATAATACTGGCGGATATCTCCGGCAAAATACAATAGTAATGAAGATTTTTTTAAATTCACGATCCGCCACATCATGTTTGAGTGATCATATTGAGGAATATTAAGACACTTGTGGGATTATATTGATTCTGTGTTAAAAAAGGAAAAAGATACATTGCCTATAAATATTTCTAATATGTTTTAATAACATGAATTGAGTAGTGTTATAATTTCAAAAATGATCATTTAGTATTTAGTTTGCAGAATTAAGTTCCTTTGAATCATCTGTTTACCAAACTTATCAATTATTCTAACTTCAGTATGCTAATTTATTATTGCTTACTGAATGCCTGATGAATAGCTTATGCATTCTGACACATACTATGTGATATTGTAGTACTGATAGCGTTAGTTTAACATTCCATAAAGGAAGAAGAGAATGAAATGATTCGAATCCTTCCAATATCTTTCTTTTCGTGAGGCATTGGGGAACGAACAATTGTTCAAAGGCTCTGGATTCAAATTTTAAAAAATAAAATCCCTCCAGTTTCTATAAATTAGAATCTTTGGATTACAGTAATTAATTACGACGGACTGGAAAGAGGCAGTATTGTTTGAAAGGAAATGTGCCTTGAATGAATAATTTGGAACGAAGCGTCAAATGCCGGACTAACATTTTCAGCAATTTTAGCGTATGAGTTAGTTTAATATTCCTCAGCGAAACTGTTACTCTACAAAACCACCACAAAATGTTTTTCAAAATGTATCACTGACATTTCTTAAGAACAAATACTTTTGTATAACACTGCAATAAATTAAATATTTGAACCAAAACATTCTATGTAGCTTATAATATACACAGTACTTTATGCAGTTCTTTACATACCAAGAAAATGAAAAAAATAAAAATAAAAAAGTTGCTGCTCCATAACGCCATGGCGGGCGCCCTATTCCTTGGAGCCTTGCGGTCGCGTGACGTCAGCTGCGTCGAAGGCAGAGACGTTCTGAGTCTGAGAAGCAGTCGGGGGTCAGAAGGAGAACAGTTGCGTTTTCAGCCGAAAACGGAACTGTCTCTTCGTATCTTTGTGAGCTCCTGAGAATCTAAGAAAACTATCGACAACTCTCACTTGGCCAAAGGGTGCCTAGTTTGTTGGAGATTTAAGGGTCCGCTTACGAAATGCCTGCACGTTAAAATATTCATTGAAATAAATGTCCCCTGCAACTCTCTTCTTCAATGCCGCATTGTCCCGCAAAATTTCCGCTGCAAGATCTCCTTCATACAATTCTATTTTCCTTCCGTCGTTTATTAACTATGTTGTGTAGGTCTGCAGTTGTTGCACATGTGGCATTGCACATCGTTGTAGCAATGCCAGTCACAGCGCACTGAACAAATGCTTTTTGTTATCATCTTATCTCTAAAGTGGAAGTGATAGGTACAGCCAGGTTTACGATTTTTTTATAACCTGAGAATTATAGCCTGAGTCATTCTACAAATTAAAAAAAATTCTAAAAATATGGTATTACCGATTTGCTTATCAAGGTCTGTAATGCTATTGCATTACAATGTAACTAATTTATTGTTTCATAGTGCGTACGCATCTTCTCATTTTAATGGTTATAGAAAAATAATCTACATTTTTATCCGTTGAACATTTTTGTTTTTGGACGTTTCCACATTTGGACATTTTGCCGCAGATATCCTCGTACACTGGACATTTTTGCAGGCGGACTATTGTTTCATTGAAATGGGTTCGTTTTCTTAGAGTTGCTGGGCGCATGGCAGATTAGTGTTGTGGATAGCGCCGTGAGGTTCTTCATATGGAGGGAAAGGAAGGTGAAGCGGCAGAAGCGCGCGAGCCTTTGAGGCGCATCGGGTGTCTCGCGAGACAAGAGGCGGCGGCACCGCGCACCGCGCCCGCCCCAAGGCCTCCGCCGCCGCCGCCGCCGCCGCCGCACGTCGCGCGGGTGGGGAGGGGGGAGGGGGGCGGGCGGCGGCAGCTGGAACGGAGACGGCCGCTGATCAAAGGCGCCGCCCCGCCCTGCCCCTCCCCTCCCGCCACGCCCCCTCCGCACCTACACCACCGCCACCGCTCGCCGCCGTTGCAGCCACAGCCCGCGCGCCCGCCCGTTCATTCGCCTATCCGTCCGACCGTCTCCCTAACCGCTCGTCCGTCTGCCCATGCGTCCGTGCGTCTACCCGCCCCACCCAGCCCGCTCATCCGGCCGCCATCCGGCCGCTCGCCGTCCCGTCCCGCGTGTGCGGCCGTCTCCATGTGCGCGCGCCGCGCCGGAAGATGACCTAACCCCAACGCTCTGCTCCGCTCTGCTCCGCTCTGCTCCGCTCTGCTCCGCTCTGCTCCGCTCTGCTCCGCTCTGCTCCGCTCTGCCCCGCTCTGCTCCGCTCTGCCCCGCTGTGCTCCGACGCCCGCGGAGGCGCTCCACCTCTTCAAAGGCACAAAGCGCCGCCCGCGCCTCCACGCCTCCAGTTACGCACCTCGCCATTGCGTTAGCCTACGTGGGGCTTCATCAACGCACAAGTGCAACTGAATAGCGTTAGAAAATGCGTTTGCTTCTTGAGTGGAAATCTATTAATTCTATCCATACAGCATGAAAAATTGATATCTTCAATACATTACTTTGTGCTAATGAGACAGTATATAATGATTTACGCGCATTGTAGATCCGCATGTCGGGAGACCGGTGGACAGCTTGGGGCTCGTCCCGGCTGGGGCGCTCGGGCGGATCTCGCCATAGCGGCGAAGAGCACTGCCACCCGAAGTGTGCACACCGCACTTTAACATTTCGCCTGAAAATTGTCTCTTTTGCCAGATACTTTGTTTGCATGGCACACATTTTTCGAACGTTTTAGCATAACCGGATATATAGGATTATGATGATCCTGTTATGTTCCCATGAAATGCACGTGGCCTCCGGACACAAGAAAAGGGCACAAATTTCCCCCAGCTGATTCTTCCGCCGATACAGAACTTGCACTCTGAGGACAGGGCCCTGGAGTAATTCCAGAGTAGCATTCAATCAGCTTCGATAAAACCGCAATGCTACTGCAGATTGAGAAAAATATAAGCGTTACTGGTCGCTATCCATCTGAAAATAAGGGTCCGTGTACTTACATCCATAAGTGGTCTATAGAATACCAAAATTGTTGTGTGATAGTGAATACTGCGCAACGTTGTTGATAAAGTATTTCCACAGGATGACTGATGTCATGTGTGATTGCATTCTATGAGCATGGGCGAGAGTTCGATTTCCGAAAAGAAAGAAATGTGAAACGTTTTTCTGGAAAATATGCAGGAATAGAAAAGTTTAATGAAAATAAAAGTGATTACCAATTTTTGGGAGGGCGGGCTCGTGTTCCATAGAAGAAACGATCGGGAGCCGTGCTGGTTCTGTCTTGCACTTGCCTCTGCGATGCCGAAGAGGACGCCGGACACATTCAGGCCTCGGCACTCGGCTCGCGGCTCACGGCGCCTAGCAACTGCGCGCCCCATTCCCATCGATGATCCCAAACACAGCGACCAAAAGCGAGCAGTAGATCGACCTTTGAAATAGAAATATCGATGTCGCAATCCAAGTGAAGAGGACGACTGGCTGGCTCTTGACCGGGCGGGAATCTTTCGGTGCTCGCCCCATCCTAGCGCTTTTCGTGGCACAAGGCAGGATGTGAATATTCGCCAAATCTGTGGCGCAGTCGTTAGAGGAAAGAAGTGGCAGAATTTCTCGAAGTTATCTTTCCATTCCATTCTCACCCTAGGGTACCAATGACCATAAGCGCCCTTTATGCACGATCAAATGAACTCAAGCCACAAATGTATTTACAAGCGTAGGTTTCCGCGGCCGCAGTCAGTAACTACTTGGCTGTTCGAAAGACGCTGCGTCCTGGGCACACACCGCAACGTTCGTATCTGTGCTTTAGATGCTGCGTCTCCCGCACAGTCAAGGAGTCGTTTTATATAAAATAATGATGAATTGAGGAGTAAAACACAACCACCTGGGAAAAGTCTTGTAAAAATAAAGGCAAATTAACGTGTTGTTTGAAGGAATTCAAAGAGGCTGCGTAGAAATGACAGCAACCATGTGTAATGAACCTTAAATTGATCTATTTGAATATTATACCCCAGCATCGACAACAGGAGCAGGAGGCGAACACTATATCGCAAAAACTAGAATATTGAGAGTTTAACCTCATGGGGACGATATGGTCACAGTTGTGAGGGTAATTACTGCCGTTGTTAGTTTCCAAAATGCTGTGCACGTTGCCCCCACCCCTGGGCCCGCCCCTCCCCCCTCCGCGTCACATCGTACTTTGAAGGCTTTTTCTGGGAGTTTAACATTTATAATATGGAATAACTGATTTTAAAAAATTCTCCGCTTCGTTTATGTACCTTCCTCATGGCGTACTTTGAGGGTTACGATATTTTCGTCTGAGCCCTTCAATATTACTGAAGAGCTCGGTAGAACAAGGGACCTTTCCCAATTTTTTTGTTTTGGGAAATTGAGTTATTAACTTTGTAGGAGACTTCAAATATTATTCTTTGAGTGTAATATGTTATTGAAATCGAGTATGAACTTAAATGGAAGTGTACCATGTACAGAAGTTTAAAAATGTATCGAATTTTACGACTGGCGTTCAGGTAAACCCGTCATTATCTCAGGAGCGTGTCTATGTGGGGTTCTGCTGAGCCCTTCAATCCTTGCCCTCCGTCTGGCGGGTGGAATCGCGACGGAGAGGCCGCCGCCGTCCGCGGGCGGGGGAGGGGGAGGTGACCTCCAGCGGAGACAAAGGCGCGGAGCGGCGCGGCCCGTCAGCGTCTGTCTCCGGCCGTCGCGTCGCGCCGCGCTCGGGGACCAGTTCCCGCTCGGCAAAAACAAACGCGCGCCGCCGAGCGAGCGCTGCGGAGCGCAGGTCGGGAATGCGCAGGCTGCGGGACGCGGTGGCGGAGGCGGTCGGGGCGGGGAATGTGGCGACGGGGGAGAGCACTAGGAATGCTGTGGGAGAGGAGAACTGACGATGGAGGCGCTTGATGGATTCACAATTTCGAATGTCCGTTTGTGTAGTGCATGTTTTGCCTCAGAGGGTGGTGCTCCTTGCCTTCTGCAGCGCTGCTCCTCCAGGTATTGCCCTCGGGGTCAGAGGGGCATCGACTGAGCCGGCACAAGCTCCAAGCTGCCCACTGGCCTCCAGACGCGGGGCAATGTACTGCGTGAAAGTGTAAGCGTGTATGCGCAATGGGGGGGGGGATAAGACAAAAAAGAGGAAGGTAAGTTCACTTTCGCACTGTAGCGCGTTTTTAGGGAGTGCTTCGGCATTCGCATGGCGTTGATAGGGGAAAGCACGGAAAACAACCGATGACAGCAGGCAACCGCCAAAGTTGAAGTCCTCGAGTGACTTAATGTGGCCCAGCCGGCAGCTGATGTGGGCAATATTCGTGTGCCGGGGCTCGACTCGTAGGATGAGCCAATGAGAGCAGGCTGTTGGCGGCGGCGTGCGGCGCTGAGCAGGCGCGGGGGCGCGGGGGGGAGGGAATTTTGTGCAGCCTCCCAAAGCAGCGCTCAGAGAGAGCGCCCTTCCTCGGGCGCCCCCTCGCCCTCCACGGAGGACGGCCTTCGCCTCCCAGTCCACCATCCTACATCCCTCCCAGACAGCCCTTGTCCTAGGGTTGGAGCACTAACTGAATGGCTGGCTCCATGTCAACCACTGTGGAGGAGAAGGTTTGCAGCTCTCATCTGTAGTTTTTTGAACTTTATGCTACTGGCCGATGTCGGAGCAATACCTCAACAAACACACTCTCTCCTTGCACTTTCAATTCGCTACCCTGCCTCACAGGACGGGAGGCCAGCGGGGTACCTGCCACCCATCGCATTGAAGGTACATTTCCGCAGAGTGAGATACATTGAGGGGATACCCCCGCAAAACGAGTTTAGATCGGTGTCATATTTCGCGTTGCTAAGGGAACGAACGACCGCCACCTCCCGGCTATAACACGTACAAGATTAATTCCCACAGCAGTTGATGCTTTCGGAAACACGGATTACACACTTATTGTTCAAATCAAAACATATCCACTTACCAAAACCTGTGGTAATGAATGGCGTTGGTGGTGGTATGGTCAAACTAGTAGTCCCACACGCTTTCTGGGCAATATCGGTAATTTGTTCGAAAAATATACAAAAAGATTATTATTATTATTGTTATTATTATTATTATTATTATTATTATTATTATTATTATTATTATTACAGGTTTTGCGCCTCCAGTCTCTCCCTCAACTGGGGCGAGCTATAAACTTGCCTTTCGACGTGCGTTGCTGGATAGTGGCGGCAACTTCCCTTCCCGTCATCGCTGCTACAATTCCTCTTCCAGTGGTGGTATGTGACAAAAAAATTCCTTTGTCGGAACACGAAACCGAGGGCCGCCTGGTTAAATTTGATAACATTTTCCCACTAATATACTCGTACTTGTTTTCTGAAGTTCACTAGAAATTCTTATTACGTCAGGAATGTAAGAAAGATAAGATAAAGCTTAAAGACTATTGTAATATTTTGGCCTTCAATTTTTATTTGCAGGCTGTGCTGGATACACCAAAGTGATTCTATGGCTAAATTTTTATCTGCGAAAAATGGCTTATAGCAGCAAAAATGCTGCTGAACAAAATCATTGAAAATGGTTTTACGAAAAAATAGTACGCTCACTGTTGAAGAACAACAAATAAAATACCTCGTATAAAACAACGATAAATTATGTATTTTAACAAATATAGTCTTTACCAATATTTAAATTACAAAGTATATATCTATGTCGTACACCAGTTCTTTGAAAACCAAATACTGAATGCATGATACTTGGTAAGAAGCATCCGAAATAGGAATCCATTGACCACAATCTCTTCGATTCTGTATATGCGGAAATGGAGTGTGTGACCCCAAACATTCAAACATTGAGAAGTTCCAGCTCATATATCTGAGGAATGGGTACAAATTATCAGAATCCGCAGTAGAAATCCTCATCCAGTTGTTGTGGCGGAATATTGATTGTTTTTCTTGCTTTGAAAGAACATGAGAAAGTAATTCCAAAAACCCCTGATTCGATTCTTTTGCTTGCTACACTACAAGAGATCCAAACCACCCTTCTATAAAATCGATTTCAATCATACTTTTCAGGAAGTAGTGTCTTTCTCGACTAGCCGGTCCGGGTGGCCGAGATCGCTAAGGCAGTAGTGCCGTAGCGATCTCGGACCGAAGGGTCGCGGGTTCGAGTCCCGCCTCGGGCATGGTTGTATTGTGTTCGTCCTTTCACCTCCTATCATCATCATATATCATATCATCCCCACGTGGGTTGGCGTCAGGAAGGGCATCCGGCCGTAAAACTTTCGCCAAAACCAGAAAAACAGCGACCCCTTAAAAGGGAAAAAGCTGAAGAAGAAGAAGAAGTGTCTTTCTCGACTGTATTGGTAAACAATCTTATCAAAATATGCGCTTTCCAAAACATTTATAAATATTTTCGTAATTGTTTATTAATTTATTTTTTTTATTAAAAAGTTATTTTACTTTTTAATCGCTGAGTTTCGCTGCGCTTACGTAAAACTCCACAGCTCGTCTTGCTAATATAACATTTTGACAGACCAGATATCTGAGCAACGCATTTGAAGGACCGCCGCGTCCAAATATAACATTTTGACAGGCCAAGGAGAATCAGCGCATCTCGAGAAGGAGAGGTAAAAATAAATTGCTTACTTATAATCAAGGCACACAAGTCAAATTAGGATCACAAGCAAGTAGCTGTGTGGTTTGTGAACAGTGTAGTTTCGTGGTCACACGTTGAGTGTGTTATAGGTGGACATTGTATCTTACCAGTGTGCTACTTGTTGGTAACTACATTATGTGTGTAAAACATGGTGCATCCTTGCATGGCGGTTTTTCCAGTACTATTTTCCAATATTAAGATCTTTGTAAGACCAATTAAAATATCGATATTCATCTTCATCATTAGTGCACTCTCCGAAACATCTTTAAATATTAGAACTCAAATCTTCCTTGCAAAGTCATTGTCTACATACGCATTTCACAGCTTTTTGTTCGTCGTATTTTTCGTGTTCTGCGTCCTTACGGCGCCGCATGCAATCATTCTTGAACATTAAATGTATGAAGTGCTGGTATAATTCCTCAGTTATAACAAACACTGGAATTAGAAGTTTACCATATGGCACATGGAGCAAGTGAATGGACCTCCACAAGCATGATGCCGGCTTAGCTGGCTGCAACTGATGTCACTGCAGTGCTCTGACTGGGAGGTCGTAGGGTTCGGGTCCCGACGGTGGCAGGATTTTCAACACTAGATAGGTAGAGATATGTTGTCTGGAGGAGAATTCTATCAGCCGGCTGCTCTGATCGGTAGTTTTCCGTAGTTTCTTCGATCGTTATCAGACAAATGCCGAAGCAGTACCCTGTCAAAGGGGCCACAGTCAGCGCGCGATATTTCCTTCCTGTTTCTTGTCCTATCCTCACCCTTTGCACTTACAAGCACTACACTATACACTGCTGGGAGAGCAGTTGGGGGCTTAGACCTCGAGCAGTGAGGGCTGAGCGCTTCTGATTGGATGCGATATCGCCAACAAAAGATCGATGTTAATCGCTTAATAGACATCGCTGTTTTTAAACTCTCGAAATTAAATTTGCGTGTGAACAGTTTTTTAGTTTAACAATGATCGTGTTTATCAATTTATCATTAAAATTTTTCTGACAAACTAAATGATTAGAACAACAAAACATGTATTCTGATTTGGAACTACGCATGTAATAGACTAATTTTTCCACAAAAACTGGACAAACTTTTTATTTACCCCGTGTCACTTTAGCCTGATATATCACTCAATTTGTCGATATTTGAAAATAACTATATTTTCCATTAATGTGGTACTTTTTTAATGAAAAAATAAAATATCAACATAATAAAAACATCGATGTTAAAAATCAAGGGCTTCAATATAGCGAAACATGGTCACTTTTCTTTCAAAAACTGCATATCTTGAAAGCGCCGTGATGAATTGCTCAATCGGAGGCTTCGGGCGCCGAGTGCGCGCTCTGGCCGCATCCTGTGGGAGGCGGCGGCGGCGGCGGCATCGCGGCGTGTGGAGGGGGAGAAGCGGGCGGGGCGGGGCCGCCGCTTTTACGACAGCCTCTGCAAATAGACACAAACATCGGCCGCCGCCGTCCCACGCGGCTCTCCGACCTCTTCGCCCATCCGCCCCTCGCAGGGCGGCCGCGGGACAAAGGGCCGCCGACGCGGCTGGGGGCTCAGAGGCGCGTTACCTGGCGGAGGCTGCATTGCCACCACGTCCGATTCAGACGGCGGGTGTGGTTTCTTCGATCAACACCGGCCGGCCACGGGCCACGGCCGTGGGCCACGGCCGGCGCGCGATATTCTCTTCTTATCCTTGTCCCTTGCTTACACGTCACCCCACAAACGCACTACATGTCGGGAGCTTAGAGCTTGTCTGGGCAGGGTGCGTTCCCCTCCGCCACCTGTAGGGCTGCTCCAGAACTCACCGTCCAGCGCGGAAGGCGAGGAAGGTCTCCTCCGGAAGAAAAGCGCTCACTGCACTAACGCCACTAATGGCCATAGCAGTCGACGCACCCGGAAGCCTCCATCACGCAATCGATCTATTGATTTGCTCGATTTTCGTTAGTCCAGAAGAGAAAACACGCTGAACTGGATGGTTTCTATACAGAAAAACAATAGCGTGCATTCTTTTCCCGTACAAAGAACATCTCGTCTGAGTACCACAATCACTTCGCGGAGCTGCGTTGTACAAAGCAGCGAACCTTTTAACGTCGTTTAGTCACTTGCGAACGAAAACATTCGTACAACAAAAGTATCTCTCGCGCTGTATCCTCACTCTTCGTTCTCTACGCAGTCCGAAGCCAAAAGTGTAATGAAGTGGATCATAGACTTGGGCAGCCTAAAGTGAAAGAAAAAACGAAGGGAGAAACTACATTTCTGGACCCACTTTTCCATTAAATTTTTTTTAAACTCAAAAGTGACTTATTTTATTAGTAAAAAAATAAAACGTACCGTCAGAACAAATTACGAAATTAAAAATATAATTGATTTTATGTTGAACCATTTACAGAGTTGCTAGTTGTCTGGGAGAGCTTTCCCAACCGTACAACAATTTCCCAATCTTCCAGGCTAAAAAACGGGGGGGGGGGGGGGCAGTGTGCGTGGGAATCCGCGGGCTTGCGGGTATGAGTGTCGCACAGTGCGTTCGGTAGTTAGCAGATGCTAACGGGGAGCAAATGCTCCGTTTGAACAAACATTTGTTTCGTGGGGTTACTGGGCTCCTCTTAACATTTTCAGTTGGGCTGCGGCCCGACGATTTGCGCAAGCCTACGGAGTGACTTTTTCATATCTCTTAAGCGGTAGACCATTCAGTATTTTTGAAGTAGCGAGAACAAAGGGGCGAAATGGGATATTGGTGCTCCGCTTGAGGGGCGGGGGCGGGGCGGTCGCGCCGTCTGGCGCAGGACAAAGGCCGCAATCGAACCCGCGACCCGGAGCAACGCCCTGCGGCCCCCGCCGCTGGCTCTCTCCAACGCGCGTGGCAGGGGGGCGGGAAAACCTCCCCGCAGTCCCATGGCCTTAGGTGTAAATTTTCCGGAGGATAGTACAAAACGTACTTAGAGAAAAAATAATTTTATATTTGTAACGTCCAAAAACAGTAAAAAACGGCGTGTGATATCTACATTTTATTTTTGCATGTAGTGTAAACAAAGGCACTCGAGAAACTACGACACTGCAAACTACTCACAATATCAAACGTATTTTCTGTACCGTTTGACATGATTTTTGCTCTCTTAAGGATTACATGACAGGCAAGGAGCATAAGAAAATAAAAATGCAGATGACTACGAACATATTTTCACTAGTCTCTAAAGAAAAGAAGACCTTGACTATTACACTATAGTCCTCGGATTTATTTTAAAACTTCTATTATATTGTGCATATTACGTAACACAAAGAAACTATAGGCAGTCTAAATAGTTGTTTTTTTTTGTGCGTAACCTGCAAACCTAAAACAGCTCCGTAATCGACTCCCAAAATTGTTCTATTCACGAGTATTTAAATTAACGAAAAAACTGCAATGAAGTAATAGAAGTACTGCAGATTTCACATGTCTTGTTGTTTCATGATTATTGTGTATTAGCGACAAATTCCTTTGAAGTGATTCCAGCGACAAAGACGAAGGTTTAGCTAACGTCGTAAATGACAAAACCGCAAGAATGACGTGTCCCAGTGACGACAACCACACCTTTGTACATACGTCCTCTAGGGAAATTCTGATTTCTGTAGCCTTGCAAAGAAAATTGTGGTGCAGTCTTGCTACATGGTTTGAGAGCTTTTTCCCTACATGTACATGAGTTTCCCAAATATGCACGTTTCGATGAAAATAGCCTTTGCCAAAAAATATTAGATTTTAATACTAACGTTGACATGAAATGAAAACTCAAATAAGAATACTGCAATCCAGTTACTTGGTACCTGTTCATCACAAGAATGATAACACTTATCATAATAACTGAAGATAGAGATCTATCTTGTTTCATATAACCAATGGAAGCTGTAATTAAGCCTGTTAGTTTGTTTCGCATTGCCCCATCAATAACGAAAACACTATTTTAACCCCATGTTTGGTGTAAATTGCGGAATGCGTCAGCCCCGATAAAACGCTGTGGACCGGGGTGTCGCGAGGGCACGGCCTGAAAGCGACCGCCGGGGCCTTATCGCCACCTGCACCGCGACGCCCCCGCCGCCAGCGTCACGCTCTCTCCCCCCTTCGCCACGCTGCTGCCATTCCTTGCATTGCGCCTCACCAGCAGCCAAATAACGATTGATTTCTAAATTATGAAACGGGCTTGCTCAATTCGAATCAAAGCTTGGACAGTACAATCTGTTCTTGAGTCTGCAAGTCACAGAGTTTATTAGAGAGATTTGTTGACAGCATGAAGCTCCGTTGCATCGTATGTGATAAGCCTCTGTGCACGAGCTGTATCGAGAGTATCGAAAAACGATTCTTCTATCAGAAGTGTAATCACGAGACTGGAATTGTGTGCAAGTCATGTGACGACGATCAACGGACGCTTTTTGCAACTGTCGTAGCAAAATGCTGCAAACTCTATATACCTACGATGATGCATCATGTTGAGCATTTCTAGTCGAACAAATATCAGTTCTGAGAATGTGACATTGTGGGACTTTAGCGTTGGCAGCACCCACTACTGTCAGTGCGCTTACTTTTTTATATTTATCATCGTCTGAACGCGGCTCCACACATCCGTTATTCGGCGAGTAGCGAGAAACCGCTCGTCGAATCCCAAGTAGTGTGGATGAGTGGCTGGCAATTTGCCGAGCGCCGAAAATTCGGTGCTCGCCCTACCAACCGTGTGTCGGTCTTTTGGACACATCAAAGGATGCGAACATTCGCCGAGCAAATCAGCAGTCCGGGATTGGCCAAGCAGGAGCTAGGCGAATGCCAAATGTGTGGAGCTGGCTTTAGAAGAAAACGTTGAACAAAATTATTTTAACACTCGAAAGATGAAGGTCAGGAGGTCGCCTCTAATACGCATCACCATATCATATCGACTGATTGATTACTAGCGATTCCGAGCGCGTCAGCACAAGGTCGTTAGTCCGGGAAATGTAGGAAGTGGGCGTCAGTCCCGCATGCGTTTGCTCGGGGGTGGCGGTGATCCTGCCCTGCTGGTAGCAAAATTCGGCTCCGATGTACCGTTGACTAGAGGGATTTTCCGCAACCAGGTATCTCCCATTAGCGGGGCATCACCCCAGCCGACTCTAGCTCTAAGCACCCGACTGGTCTCCCGGCACGTGTGGTAGTGTGGTGCATGTTAGTGTGAGTGTGTAAGCAATGGCTGAGGAAGAGAAAGGAAAAATCACGCGAGGTCCGTGGCCTTGTTAGGGTAATGCTCCGCCATTGACCTGATTGATCGGAGAAACTGCGGAAAAGAATCGATCAAAGCAGCCGGTCGCTAGAATTCTCCTCCAGACAGCTCCACAACTCGACCTAGGTAGCTGGCTAGTGTCGAATATCCTGCCACTGTCGGGTCTCGCGGTCGAGGCATTGATGCCCTGAGCCACCTCTCCCGGTACATCATATCGAAACGCCGTCAAAACTATCACTGCATTATTTCTAATCCATGAGATAACAAATTGAATTGAAAACGTTCACCCAAGTTACGTTACAAGCGCAATATAAAGACACATTTACAATGAGCCTTAAACGTCAACACACGAGTTTCGAGTAATTTTATCCAATGGAACCATTCACATCGGTCACTGTGAATGAACAGTGGACGCAAACAGACCACTTATTAACCGTGCATGTTCGCAAGCTGCAGGCTTTCGTTTCACGTCGTCATTTATTTTCGTTTGAGCACATATACTGAGGGGTTCGCTATTTTCATTTTTTTTAAATAGTGAATCAAGAATCTAGGAAAGGAACTTCTTTACTCCAGTAGTGAACGTGTAGCAGCCCTGTTGCGAAGGAACGCCCGTTAGAGGTTTTGCCGACGCGCGCGTGCGCAGCGCGACGTCTGGTGCGGCGGAGCAGCTCTGCGCGTCGCTGCACCGCGAACTCGTTGCTGACACGGAACGCGTAAACGGGGTCTTTGCACACGAGGTTTTTGCACTGCGAAGCGTTGCAGCAATCGACAGCGCTATCGAAGGTCTGCGCATGCGCAGTTGAAGTTTCACTCATTCGCGTCCACCTCGCGCAGAAGATGGCGATTGCAGTGCACTGCTGAGCTCCCTTCTCCTGTTCTTGCGCGCAGAAGGTCGAGATCGCAGTCAATTGCTGAACCCCGTGCCTCTTTAGTAGAAAGCGCATGCGCGTGTGGGCGGAAGGCTCCCTCGAGGGGGCAAGAGCGCATTCCGGCGGGCGCCTGTTGCTTGTGACAATGGAGGGGGCCTCGTCTCTCCTCTCCTCTTCGGCCCGCGCCCGCTGCTCCCGGGGGAATTTAAATTGAGAGGGGAAGCGGAGGTGCGAGCGGCGCGTCAAGTGCAGATCAAAGGCCCAGCGCCGCCGCACGCACGCACGCACCACACGCGTCGCACGCGAGACGCGCTCCGTCGCCTTCACAGCGCATTCCTCCTCTACCTCTCCCTCTCTTCTGTCTTTCGCAGTCCCTTCTCCCGCACCGCCTCCCCTTTTCTTCTTTCAGACTTGTCTTTCTCGTCCCCGCAAAACATGTTCGTTTCGTCTCTCCCGTCTTTCGCAATCCCTTTTTCCGCTATCTGCCTCTCCCTTTCCTACTCTCAGCTTTCTGTCATTCTGCCCCCCAAACATTATCGTTCCCTCTCTCTCTCTCTTTTGTCTTACTCCTTCTTCCGCTCACTGCTCTCTCTCCTCTATCTCCCCCTTTTCTTCTTTCAGCCTTCTGCCATTCTCGTCCCTCGCAACATCTTTCCTTCTCTCTCTTTCATACATGTACATTTTTGTTTGGTACTTTATTAATTCGTGCTTTACTTCACAGCCCCATATGCCCACGTCTTGTAGGATTCCATGAAAGACAGGTGTGTTGTATTCAATTGAAACGTGTCAATAGCAAAATCGAAGCATAAAAAGAGTAAGGTACAGAAAACTCTGAGGACAATTCGCAATGTAGTTTCACTGGCAGCAGTGTAATACACATCTCTAAATATGAAAAATGGCTAACCAGATGTTACTGCTCAGAAAGTATCTTACTTCAACATCAATCGTCATCTGAATTCTTTGCGATTCAAATAAGCAAGGCTTCCACTACTTGTTGCCTGATAATTAGTTAGTACATTTTATATCTAAAAACATCAAACTGAAACAAACACATTAAAGCCATTTCAACACAGAGCAAATCTGGAACCGTTATCATTTGATTATACTCGTATCTACTGCTGGAACCGGATCCGAATGAACCTTGTAACGGTTCCGAATTCGATATTTAAAACATCTCTATGATTTCTTGCATCTTGTTACTTTTCGTTCTCTTTTCGATACAGCAATCAACAGAAGGATTACATTTTGAGGAAGCGGACATCTGATTATAATGCTTTATTCTGAATTATTGATGGATTTTGCCCCGGACAAGAAATAAATAGTCAAAAACGTGGATTCATTAATATTTAACATATCCTTGTCATTCATTCATTAAAATATTTTAGTTTCAAAATTGAAACTTGGTCCTAATGGAAGACAACTCCTTCAGCGGAGTTCTCTTCTTTGTGGTTTTCAAGAAAGCGACTTCGATGCCCATAAAGCTCAATCATGATTGACTTAATAAAACTTATTTTCAACCATTGATCCAATGCTAATATTTATTATGGAGTTTTCATAAATCAATGTTGCAGAATAACCATATAATTAAGAACAATATACAAATGAAAACACAAAACCTAAGTTAATTTTATGATTTTTCTTTACGCTTTACTCTTGATTTCTGACCTCTGTATAATTATTTGTCTGTTATATTGGCCGAAAATAATAGTTTTATCTGTATTATATTTGGATCTGTAACACAGATATTCATCACTATGCATATCTCTTTCCTCTTCTCTGCACTATGGATGCAACTTCGCTATTTCCGGTACAAGTCAAGAAAGCCATCCAGAACGAATTCCGTCCAGCTTCTCTCCACCTTTCCGCTCTGTGGTCTCACCTCTAATTTGTGGTAAAGAACACCCGCTTGATGGTTTCAGAATCTGTGGTCAAGAACGCTTTGACCCATCAATTATTTACGTCGGTTGAAAAAAATGCTCTAAGCGAAAAATACATTTTCCTTGTTACGAAAGTACTACAGTTACAGCATCGTCCCGTGTCCACAAACGCCTGGAAGAAATTCCCATTCCCATTCCCATTCGTTTTGCTTTGTCTCATGCCGTTGGCGTTCATCTGGACTTGAACGGAGAAACCACGGACAACTTCCGATCAGAGTAGCCGGACGCTAGAGTTGCCGTCTGAGCAGAGGCTGAATTCGACCAATTAGCTCTCTAGCAAGCTTGGCAAATTCGTGAATGGCGGCGATCACAGTGCAGCCGACTTTGGATGAAACTTCGTACGACCGGCGTCTGGCGTTTTCGACCTCTGTGTCGAATTCCACCACGTGCTGGTGAACGATAATAATAATAATAATAATAATAATAATAATAATAATAATAATAATAATAATAATAATAATAATAATAATAATAATAATAATAATAATACGCGTTTAATAATGGCGAGGCTCAGGCCACAGGACCTGCCCTTTCACCTGAGCAAACGGTCATAGCGACCGCAGAAAACCTCATCCGACGGCGTCCGAAGACGATTCGTTCGGCTTTATCCCTCCGAGTTGGACCGCAATGTCTGTCAAAATCGAGTCCACTGTGACCTGAGCTTTCGACCTGCCGGTGAGCGCCACTGCAGAGGGCGGCCGTCCCTCGCTGGAGAGCGGAGGAGCCAGGCGAGGGGAGGGAACGCTGGTCGGGGCTTTGTGGACGGCGCCGCGCCGCCAGCTGCCGCCGCCGTAGGTCGTCTTGGCTTTGAAGTCGCGCGGCCTGCCGACCGCGACGGGGCGGGGGAGGGGAGGGCCGCGCGCCGCTGCCAACGGCCGCCCCGCCCCCGCCCCGCCCCCGCCCCCGCCACCCGGCGCGCGCGCAGCCAGCAGGCCGCTTGCCCGCTCGCGAACGCAGCCCGCCGCCGCGGCGTTCCCGGAAGCGCTGAACACCAGTGCACGACTGCTTGACCACATCCCTCAAACGCCATCACTGATTTACTAACCTCTAACATTAATATGCGCCTCAATGCTAAATTTGACACTGGACGTGCTTATCGTTTTAGGAGAAAATGTTAACAGAGATTTTTTTATAAAAAAGAACTTAAGCTTATCGGCAAAGCGCAACTAATTCACCACAGGTAATAAGAGTCCTTTAGGAATTGTCGATAACTCCCCGACTCGCGAAGCGAAAAGAGGATTTATGTGACAATTTCCAAAGCACGAGTGGTATTTAATAGGATTATTCCACGAGTGAAATTAGGTCCAATAAAGTTCCAAAATGCGCCAAATATTGAAAATGTTAGAATCAGAAAGGTTATGGTATAGTACATCCGTTGTGTTTTGGACATCGACATAACGATCGATGTATACCTCCTCCGAAGATAGAAGAGTCACAGTTAATTATTGGCCAGTCTACTACTTACAAACAGAAGCAGTACGAAAAATCCTATAGTAAAAGCGATAAACGTTTAGAGACACACCGCTCTGATTGGATCATTTTGGATGCATAGTAAAACACTATTGGATTTAATTTCACGAGTGCAATAGTCACAGTAAATAGCTATTGTCTGTAAGAATATTCGATGCACTGCTTTCTAAAAATTTTGAACGATTTTTTATTACTGTACTTTTTCATTGAAAAATAAAACTTTGAAATCAGATAAACACTGAGCACAAAACAGCAATATTAGAAAAAATATCTTCAAAACTTAATGTTAAAAGTATCAATAATTTCGGTTAGAGAGAAGAGCAGGAAGTGGCGCGGAGGGCGTGGGTTCGAGCTACGCTGGGGGACCGATTGGCGATGAACCATCCGAGATTTTTGGATGAAATGAGTATTCCTAAAGACCCATGAGACAATGTTTATTTATCAGTTTATACAATTTGTTTGAAAAAAGTACATTACGTAACTATTACGATATCAATTGATTTATTACAAATAAAAAGTAATAAGTTGTCTGTTTTCTACAGCTTTTCCTATGTTATTTAAAAAATTCCAGTAAAATTCATGTTAGTTGCTCTATGGTAATGTAAAAAACAATAACCGAAAATAATGCGAAGTATGAAAAATCATGTCAACTGAAAGATGTGATTGATATTTGTTTTGAACCCGTCTGTGCCTAGAATGCCTGAGAGAAGACATAAACCAGAGTGTTTTAATTTCTAACGAGTTCAGATGGAAACTGAGATGCAGAGCTCTCGAGGGAACTGGACAATGGTACCTACCCAGCAAATGATAGCATAAGTCTGGTTCACGTGGTAAATATTAGTCGATTTGAATACTTAAACATTGTGCTTATTCATTTCAAATTTCTAAACGATTTTAATGGATGAAATCACATGAATATTGAATTTGGTGATGTTCTATGATGTTAATAATGAAAAGACATGATTTCTGATTTCGTGCATTAATTGTCATACTTTCTCTCAATACGAAAGTGCCTCTTCGTACGAAAGTAATGATTTTGTGACACGCTGCGGGTGTTTGCACGCGCACGGAGGCCGCGTTCGCCTCCTCCCTCCGCCGAGACGGCCGCCCCCGCGGACTGCGCTCTGGGAGCAAGGCACTTTCTCCGCTCGTCACACGCACAAGGATCGGTAATGCGGATGAGGACAACGGCGCGATCCCTCGGAGGCTGTGGGAACTGGCCATCTGAGGGTCACGGCGCGATGAGAAAGTACAGACATGCGACTTGCACGGGGCTCGACGGGGCGACAAATGGACAGGCGGCACGCGTTGGCCTGCGACTTTGTCTCGCTTTTGTTCATTTGGACGATTAATCAAATCACCCAGAGTATTTCTGCAGTAGAGATTTGTCTTGTGGCTTTCACATTCAACCACTCTCCACAAAAGAGATGCCATAAGAAAGATTTTACAGAAATGTGACGAAATACACTTTCTCTTTAAAAATATTATTTGTAATAAAAACAGCTAGATAATTTAGATTTATATCAGAAGCGCGTTACACATTTGGAATTACATGTATGAAACTGAATACGATGGTGTTGGACGAAGGCATGGTCATGTGAAATAGTTCGAAACAACGCGTCTAACAGAACTCGACCAAGCGGAATTGAAGCGAAGGGGTCTGAATCGATCCGAGCCGAAAGGATCGAAAAGATCCGATACGAACGGATCTGAATCAATCCGAGCAGAAAGGATCTGAATCGATCCAAGCCGAACAGATCTAAATCAATTCGTTCCCAATGGATCTAAATCGAAGGGAGCCTAAGAGCTCTGAAACAATTCGGTCTGAATGGTTCTAAATCGAAGTGAGCCAAACGTATCTGAATCAATCTGATCCGAATGGACGTGAATCGATCCGAATCGAACGGAAGTGAATGGATCGGAGCCGAACGGATGCGAGTCGCTGCGAAGGGAACTGAGCGGCTGGGTGGGCCAGGGGTGCGTGGAGAGGCGCGGCGGGGTGGGGCGGGCGAGCGGGCGGGCGCGTCGAATCGTGTACCTGCGCCGGAGCGGAGCCGCGAGAGGCGAGGTGAGGCGAGGCGAGCGAGCGAGGCCGGAGCCCTGCCCCGGGGCGCCAGGCGATTACGACCTCTCCCCTCCCCTCCCCTCCCCGACCCCGGCCACCGATAGACATCGAGGGCCGCGCTCGGCCGAGGCGAGGATAATGAGCGCCGTCGCCGCACACTTTTGGGCCCGGATTCCTCACCTCGCCCCGCCCCGCCCCGCCCCGCCCCGCCCCGCCCCGCCCCTCCGCGCCGCGCCGCGCAGCTGCTCCGCCCGCCCGCGCGCTTTTGTCTCGCTGCGGAATGGCCCGGCCCAAACCTGCCCTCCGATTTGTTGCACTCGAGCGCCGACACGCCGACCATCCCTCCTCCTCCTATTTCTCCTTCTTAGTCTTCTTTCAACTGTACTTCTAAGGCTGCTTCTTACCACTCCTTCTCTACCACTTCTTTCTTTCACTTCTACAGTCTAATCCACCTCTTCCGTTGATACGGTGTAACAACAACTTCGTTTTCCATATCACCATATCATGAAGAGTCAACGCTGTACTATTCTCTCGTTTGCAACTCGATTTCTCACTGGCCAAGTTGAGCCCCTCCACGTCTAATTTGGCAAGCAACTTATCAACTATCCTTCTCTTTCACAACTTGTGTTTCACATGTAATTTCAGTAATTTACGTTTTATTTCTAAAACGCATCTTGAGGGAACACTCGTATCCCTTTTCAGTTCCGTCAAAGCCGCCATTCTACGTGCTCTTTAACACTAATGCATCTGGCATTTCTGGATGGATTAACGTCAATAATAACACTCGTTGAAAAGAATATTAACATAAAATATTAATTAGGGCTGTTTACCTAAACTTATAGTTAATATTCTGATAAGAAATAAGCATAAATGACGAGAAACCACAAAAATCATTGCAATTCATTTCCATGTGTTAAGTGTTTTGTTAGTAACAAATAATCGGATACTTTGTCTCCCTTTTCGTGTTTAGTACTTCCCTCTATTTGTGAGTAATTTTAAAATATTTCCCTCTAAATGTTTAAACATATTTATTATAAAATAATGCCAGCCGTTCGCCAGCGAGAAGAGCCCCCGGAGGAAGGCGAATTGTAGTGACTCAACTACTACGGTCATTCATCCCGAAAGTGTGGTTCGTGTTTGCATCGCGTGAGGTGGTGGTGACTGCGTCGACCTACCGTCGGCTAGCGAGGTGTTCCCACCAGCAGGGTACCACCTCAGCCGGGGCGATCTCTAAGCTCTCAACCGGTCTTCCGGCATGTATGGTAGTGTAGTGCATGTGTGTGTGAGTGGTCATGATAGGCCAAGGAAGGGAAAGGAAAGATTGCGCGTGGTCCGTTTGTTAGGGTAGTGTTCCGGCATTCACCTGGTATTGATCGGATAAACCACGGGAAACTACTGATCGGAGCAGCCTAGCTGACAAGCTAGTGTCGAGAATCCTTCCGCCGTCGGGGCTGTGACCCAGAGAGAGATCCTGTAAGAAGGGCTGAGCCACCGCTTCCGGCATGGGCTTGGAGTAGCCGGCGGAGCAGTCCCTCCACGGTCTCCCCTTTCGCCTTCCGTCCACAGCCCCGTCCTCAACGCTCCTCCGTCAACTGGAGGCCACAGGCACGCGCAGGATTGCACTTATTTACTCAAATAACAGTAAACACTGTATGGTCTCCGCACGTTTTCTTAAGCTCTACAATATTTACCCAACATTTTAATTATAAATAGTTGATTGATGAATGAAAGTTGAAAAGAAGTGAGGTCAGCAACATTTGAAAACTAGACATTTTCGCTCCCAAGTTATAGAAAACTTATTTGCATCGGTAAACAAACTGCAGATATGTTTTAGTATTGCTAACAAAATATTAACGCATTCCCGAGCTGTTGATATTGAAGACTGTGACTTCTACGCGTGTGTGGTAATTATAAATATAATAATTCTATGAAAACATGTTCCGACAGTTAAGTTTCTTTGGGCACAGATTCGTAAATAAATAGGCAAGACATGGTAAGATTCCCAGTTCGATGAAGAGAGGCTTGGAAGAGTCACGTGGATGACATTCTCTAATCTATACGTCTGGGAGCAACTGAGTAGTTTAAGCAAAGGGCCCCCGCCCCCGCCACCGCCACCTGCGCCGCCCACGCGAATCGCTTCTGAGGGGCGCGGGAGCAGCGCTCGGCTCACTATGCTCCGCGCGACGCGACATGCAGCAAGCAGGCGAACAGAACGCACCACACGTCCTCTTTATCGCTTGGAGATTTATTACGCTATTGACATCATTAGTAGTGCACATGTGCGACGTTGAGGGTTCTCTCCAAATTCAAATTCGTTTTGCGGCTCCAGAACCGCTGAGCCTCCAGTTGGGCCTACCTGTGAAAAACAATCGAATCGCATTGTTTGTTTTTTATTAATAATTTTATTAAGGAGGCTCCTTTGATTATATCATTACTTTTCATATCGACATGAGAAAAGATTTCGCTTCACTGGCTCTCCTGTCAGCTCTGGCTTCCCATTCACGATTATAATTCTCCTACGACATTACTGCACCAGAATAAATGTATTTTTGACCTTGTGCATTTCTTTTACCGAGCAACAGATCATTAATCATTGCACGTAACTATTCTAAAGAGCACATGCATTTTTTTGTGGGAAATGTTAAAAGCGCTGACTATTAGGGAACAAGAATGAATTACTTTGAAGCAACTAAATTTTCATAGTTCACATTATTTACCCTCTAGAGAAAATTATACTCTTGAGATGTAGCATGAAACCATACAGATGATGTTTTTTAAAGCACTCACACGAAATTTGTTTATTTTTTAATAGGAAGTAAATACCGAGACAGGATGTATTCTTACAAGCAGTATTTTAGAATTTCGATCTGAGATAGCTGTATTTAGTGCAATGAAAAAATAATACAAATGTTACGTAGTAATAAACGACAAATGATAAATGACACCTGCTGATGATAACATTAGGTGACCAGACTAGCTTTATTTTACGGATTATATTCTTGACCACTGACACGCCCCTGTCAGTGAGCGCTGATGCCACTGAATGAACCAAGTCCCACGTGGGGACGCAACGGAAGCAAGTCTCTCCTGGAGAACACAGGCTTGCAAGTGTCAATAAGAGACATGCCCATCGACTAGACTATTCCGCTCAGTACATACACAAGGGGAAAAGAAAGGATTGTAACGTATGTTAATTCAAAGCAGATTGAGAGAGGCTGGTATGGCATTGTGAGGTGCAATTGCTGTCAAATGAAGACCGCATGAAAAAAAAAATGAATGTTATCATATTCTTCTCGTAAGAGGCCGCCCTTACAACTAGTTATATTGTCAGTTTGTGCATATACAGACATTACAAGCAGTTATTTTTTTCCTGTTGGGGCGCAAAACTGACGAGCATAAGGTAGTTTTATGAAATTTTTTTGCCTGATCCATTTTTGACGAAGGCAGACTTGCTATTGGTTATGTTTAATACACTTGACATGATTGTCAACTGCAACAAAAATATCATTATTGTTTAACTTGAGAAAAAAGACTATCCCTCTCTAATGAAGATACTGAGTGGAGTTATCATTGAATTCATGCGAATTCAACGATTTAAATCAATGGAAATTTTAATTTGACAAATGCGTAGTAAGTAAGAGCTCATATTGTATATAGCAATTACAATGGAGCAATTAAGTTAATTTCATTTAGTACAATATTAATTTTTACCATTTCATGTTGCTACCAATATTTAGCTAATGCTGAGATATTCGGAAGATAATGTAGTAGTAATTAATAAACAATAATTACTATCAGAATGCTTTGCTTGTCGCCCTCTAAGACTCTTCGATCAGTGTTGGACGCGCCTCCTCAGGAATGACAAGTAATGCTGAGTTATTTGGGAGATGTTTTCGAATGAGAGTTGAGGCTGAAAGTAGTTAATTTAACGAGAATAATGGCAATCCACATTCTGTATCTCACAGCGTTGGTTATGCTCTTATCAAAAACACGTCTTAAGAAGACATTCAGCTAAGAGGTTCACGCGTTTAAAGGAGAGTTTGAGACTTTCGTTACTTTGTAGGGAGTAATAGAAAAGTGCACTTACTACTTACAAAAACAAGTTACAAGTGCAATTTGAAGACATTTTGGTGAAACTGACAAGAAATGTACTCGTAAAAGATTTTTTACTGAGAAGAAATACGTGCTGAAGGTTTTTTTCTTTTATGTACTTTTATATATTTCTTAATTATTTATTGTTTTACTTAATACCTTTTCACCATTTTATCAGTGTAAGGGCTTAGAGCAGTAACAGGATAAGCCATTCCAGACCCAGCAAGACTTGTTATTAAAGGTTATTATTTCGTTTTTTGTGATGGATTATCTTGCTGCCTTCAGAATTTATAAAGGGTTTGAAGCAATAACGAGATTCTTTGCGACAAAAATCCAAATTTTAACAGAAACGGACAGCGGGACGTTTACATTGGTAGTGTGGCTTATGTTTAACTGATCGAAACTCTTCAATTGTAAAGAAATGTAGTTTCATGGAAGTGAACGTATAACACATAAAACAATTATCTTATTTACGAACATTTATGTGGAATAGATACGAAATGTGTCTCAAAAGACATGTGTCACTGAGAAACAAAATACATCCAGGAGGTTGTATCCATTATTGAAAGCTTTCTTGTTGTGTCGGTTGTGAAAGAAGCGACTCACCTCCCGGTCGGCCTGCAGCTGGTCCTCGTGGCCCAGCATGTTGGGCATGGCGGTGAGGTTGTAGCCGACGTCGTGGCACATGGACACGGTGATCCTCTCGCAGCGGGCGCCGCCGCCGCCGCCGCCCACCGTCACCGCCCCCGCGCCCACCCCCAACACCACCACCCACAGCAGCACGGCGCCCATGGCTCAGGCCAGCACCGCCTCCGACACCACCATCGCACTGCACTGCAGGGGTTTGCACCTTCCGCCCGGCCGCGCTTCTTCCTTCCGCCCTGCCCTCGCACCACGCAGAGCAACGCGACTGCGCCCGGGAGCGCTGCTTTGGAGCGGAGCGAGCAGCGAAGAGCGACGAGTAGAGCGACCTGCCTGCGCCCGCGCGCCCCCAACACTCCGCTGCCTCTCTCTCTGCCGGCTCCGCGCCGCCCGCCCCCGCCCCCCGCCCCGCTCCGCGCTCGCTCCGCTCGGCCGCGGCCGCCGCGCCGGCGCGCACGAGCACCCTCTGCGCCACGGCGAGGGCGGCGCCGCACAAAGGAGTCGCTCCTTCTTCCCTCCCTCCCTCGCGCTCTTCCCTAGTCATTTCTCGGGCGTTATCTCTCACTGTATCTCCCTCACTATTCCATTTCCCTTAACCGTTCTTCCCCTTCGTCTCCTACTCTTTTCTCTCTCTTCCTTTACTCATTTCTTCCCTCCCTCTCGTTATTTCTTTCTTTCTACATTTCTTCGTCATTATCACTCACTTATTGCCGTTCTCATCCTTCCTATCTCTTTGTATCTCCCTCATTATTCCGTTTCCCTCATCGTTTCTTCCCTTTCGTCTCTTCCTCTTTTCCCTCTCTTGCTCTACCCATTTCTTCCGCCCCTCTCTCATTTCATCTTTCTTGTCTTTCATTCTGAGTTTCTCATTATACCTCTCCCTTACTGTATTTTTCACCCACTCTCTCATTGGGTCTTTCTCATTCTTCCTTTTCGTTTTGTCTTATTTTCCCCTCTTGCTCTACCAATCTGTCCCTTCCACTTCCCTCCTCAATATATCTCCTCTTTCATTTATTCTCCTCTATTTCCATATAGTGCCTTTTTCTGTCTCTCCGTCTACTATCTCTCTCTGATGTCTCTAAAGCGCCCCATACAGCTGTACGAGTCTGACCATCCCCTTTCGCTCTCTGTTGTAAATCTGTCTGCTGTTAACCGCTCCATTGTTCCTTTCGGCGATTTTGAATCTCCTTGGGGAATCGATTATTTTCTTTCCATTTAATTGTAGAATGGATTCCAACTTTTCCATTCCGGAAACGATTCTTCCACATGTACAGGAATCGAACATCCCTCCCCGTGGATGAACGTGTGCTCGGGCCTCGCGTTCTTGTGGGCCGCGTGCTCCAGAGGGAAGCGCTGAGGTCGGCGCGGTTCGGCTCGGCTCGGCACGGCGCGGCGCGGCGGGGCCGCCGGCGGCGGCGGCGGCGGCGGCGGCGGCGCGGCGGGGGGCGTCAATTACGGCCCTGTCGGGGCCCCCTGTCGGCGCGGCGGCGGGGGGCGGGGGCGGGGGCGGGCGGGGGGCTCTAATGCGCGGGCTCCTTTCGCCCCGCGCCGCCGCCGCCACCGCCTCGAGGGGGGCGGGAAGGGGGGGGGAGGGGTCGAGAGGCGAGCGATAGCCGCGGCGCGGCGCTCACACACAGACAGCCCCCGCCCCCGCCCCCGCCCGCACGGATTCTAGTACAAAACGCTCTTAGGAATATTTTTACCGTCGCCCCGTGTTGGGTCGTGCGAGAACTTCTGTTCCGCGTGGGTCGTGTAATGGTCGTAAAAGGCTGCGTGAATTTAATTTCCGGCTTTTATGTTCCTTTGGAAGTCATTTTGTTTGTTCGTTTTTTTCTTTAAGAGTTGCCATTTTTATTTAAAAAAATGTATAAGTACCTAGAGATTTATTAAAAAAGATATTAATAATAATATGTTGAAATATATTTTCTTATATAGAATTATCAGAAACCATTTCATTATAAAATTGCATGCATTTGTTATAGTAGTATTTATTATATTTATTTACAGAAGTGATAACACATCAATTCTTATAGTTACCACTCATGATTTTCTGATTTTTCAATGTAGAGTGCTATATCGAAAATATTATTTTTGTAATATTCTTGAAACGCGCTGTTGAAATGGTATAGTACAAGTACTATTCCACTGTTTAATATAAACTACACATTGTATAGAAATCAAAGTTAAACCCCAACTCCTTACAAGCGGAAGCATTTCCAATTGCAACACGAGATGTTTCAAAAATGACAATGAAATGAAAATGTTGATTTCCGAAACAGAAATCCGAGGCGTACAATTCAGTGTTAACCCGTTTGTAAATCACGTTGTCTTACACACAATCAATTTTTTTATAAATGTTACTCGACACCTCTTGGGAATTTTCTGCGCTGTGAAAAACAAAACAACTAACATTTGTAATCACTTCTCGCGCTCTCTCGCCTTATATTTTTTTACTCCCTAGATATGTTTACAAGCGTTTATTAGTCCTTTTTATAAGCATAAAGAACTGTGCCTACTGCAAGCCAGTACCAACCACTTTGGATTTTGCATTTTCAGCGATGCGCGCAAGACGTTTCTTTGGTGTTCAGAAACTTCAGATGCACATTTGTATGTATTAAATGCCGCGTGTTCATTGGTCATGCAATCTGCGAGCTGATTTTCCAAGTGCCCCCTCCTACGACGTCGTCGACTTTGACTGCTGATGGGTACTTCCGAAACAAATTTCATGAAAATAATTTGTTTTGTTGGATTTGGAAGTTCTCCGCATTACTGTCTCGTCGGATAATACTGAGAATGGCAACGGGATCTCAAACTTTTTCGCGAATTTGCTCCTGTAATTCTTTCCAATAGATAATAATTATGAGGGCATTCTTATGAACATCTAATATCTTGAATTATATTGTTGTAACTCCTCACTGATCTCGTAATGTTATATAAAGTTAGCAATGACATACAAGGTTGCTATTTGTTCTGACTAAACTGGTGTTTTATGATACAATAAGGTTGCAAATATATGTATTCTTCATGCATGTTTCATATTCTGGACCAGAATTTCTGGTACACTTTTTCTAAAATTGTTTTCGACATTGGAGCATATTTGCGGAAACATTTCCGGCCCGGAGGGCAGTATGAGTATATTCAGCTTTAACGCAATTAAATAAGGATATCCAGGCGAGTGGACTACAAATAAATAGGAGATTGTATTAGAACAGAGAGATTCCAGGAAGGATTAAACCCTGTAAACTAGAATTTTTCCGCGGGTGGGAATAGCATTGGAACAAGGATTTCCCACACCACTTGATTGAAGGTCTGGCCAAGGCACAGAGGTGGGAGCAATTACCCGTTTACTTAATTAAGCGGTTAAGTTAACTTTGTCTGTTCGACGGAAAACGCACCTAATTGCTTAGTGGTGGGAACGTCAATAAGTGGCTGGTAGCTGGTTCCGACTGACCTTGCACATATCGAGGCCCATCACTGGATATGCAGTTGATATTGCGAGGCAGAGCAAGGATTTAATTATTTGTCGTGGCGGGTTGAGGGGAGGCGCGAGGTGATGTGAGGGAAGGTGGCATGAATGGGAGGGGTGAGGCAAGACAAGGGAAGTGACACGGTGTGAGATGAGGTAAGGGGAGGGGAGGGGAGGGGAGCGTTGCTACCTTGCGGTGTCGGGGGCGGGGGAGCGGGGGTGGGCGGCGGCGCCGCGAGGCGAAGTGAGGGCCTCGCACCTCGGCGCCGCGCGGAGCCTCAATTGCGCGTAATTGCTCCTCCTTCCCCGCCTCTCGTGGCCCGCGCCGCCCCCTCCGCCCCGCGCCGCCCCGCGCCGCCCCGCGCCGCCCCGCGCCGCCCCGCCCCGCCTCGGCCACCGAACCTTTCATCTCGCCGAGGCCTTTTTGCTCCGGCTGCCCGTCCGCCCGGCCTTTCATCTCGCCCTGCTCCTTTTCGCTCTCCGTCTCGCTCGCTCGGCGGCCGCGCACACGCTCTTTGTGGCGGGGCTCCACTCCACCAGCACACCGCTCCCGCTGCACGCGGCGACGTCGCCAAGGAAAGGCGCAGCCAGGCTCAAAATTAAAACATACGTCTTTTTATAACTGAATTGGAAAGCAATAAAGGTCACGTGCGGGGATTTCATTTGAAAGTGATATTGTTTGTTAATTATAATTGACATGACTGGGACAGAGCATTAACTGACAATACAAAGTTAAACGGTCATCAGGACGATTAACAAAACTTGGATTATCTGATTTGATAATTCAAAAATAGTATAGGAATCTTCATTGACCCAAACTCCATTTTATTTGTATTTCACCCTTCTTCGCATTGGTCTGAATATTGAATTATTATAAGTTTTGGTACATAGACTTTTTTCATTAAAACAATATCGACCCCGTAAATACATCGAACAAAAACATCGACATCGCCGTGAGACCCCCAGTGCGAGACAGAGAAGTGGAGTTTTCGCCAAGAATGAGACGATACAGGCGAGGGTACGAGGAGACCGAAGAAGAAAAGAACTAGAAATGATATCAATTAATACTGGAATATAAGACATCTTTGAATTAATACTAGAGTACAGAAATGCAAGACTATAAGCTATGATGGGCCGAGCATGTAGAGAAGAAGGAGTGATAACAGACTTTCAAAGGCACCTTTGTATATTGTTCCAAGATGGAGAAGAGGCATACGAGGACCAAGAAAAAGAAGGAAAGAAACTGTGAGAACGGAACAAGCAATTGACTAAGAAGCGAAGAAGAAGAAGAAGATGATGATGATGAAAAAGGGGAAGAAAAGGTGTAATGTATTTTGAGAATTTTTCAATTTATTAACGATTACCGTCTTTTCGAATCAAATCCTATTCCCCTCCTTTTTCCCAAAAATTGGCAATAAAAATGCAGAGTTGCTCTCATGCGAGGATCACAAAACGAAATAATTTTTCAGAAATTCAAATAGATATTTTTACAATTTATCTATTGGCAATTATTTACAGTCTTCTACATGTTGACGGCGATAAAAAAAAACAAATAACCACAGGCGTGCGCTGAGTAAGAGAAGAGAAGACAACTACATTTCTGGGCCCCCTTTTCCATTAAACTTTTTTTTTAATTTCATCGAGGGATAGCGCAACAGCGTATGCATACGTACTCTTCTGAAATCGCGTTTTCTTCCTACATGCCTCTTCCCCGTTCGAGTTTGGAGAATTCTGTTTCAAGCAAGAGGTAGATGTGCTATTTATTGTCAGTGCGTCATGTTATTTACTCAGAGAATAATAATAATTTCTTAACCAACGGCGAAAGCTTTTTTTCAAACGGAAGTTGGAAAGGAATAAAATTGATCTTCAGTGCTCATGACGAGATTTATTATCTACAGGGCACTATGAAGCATAATCCTTTTGGCGAGCCCAGTAAATAGAAAACGCTTCTAGAAAACAAAGATTTCTAACAATTTCGAATATTTCGTTTTTTTAATGATACCACACCGACTGGTGCAATTTTTGACCAAGGAGTTGTCGAAAAGCTTTTGGTGACAGCAGAGAACACATGAATGTCAAAATGTTCTCTTTTTACGGGTTGAGAAGCAACTTTCACGATTCACGAAGCACATGAAGCGATTCAGCCGGGCTTATGGTTGCCTGTAGATAGTTGCTATACTCCAGCGCATTTCCAATTACTAGCATTTCCAGGAACAGATGACTCTGTGTCAATTACTAACTACCTCACACAGTAAATATTATTCTTCCCTCAACGATTTCCCTTCTTAAGATATTCGTTTCTTTAAAAATGTACTTTTTATTATTCTATTTCTTATTTTTTCCTTCTGTCTCTTATTCTTCTATTTCATCTCTTTTTCTTTCTTTTCTTCCACTTGTTTCATCTCTTCCTTCTGTTGTTGTTCTCGTATTTCTACTCCTCGTTCTGTTTCTTCTTCTTCTTCTTCTTCTTCTTCTTCTTCTTCTTCTTCTTCTTATCCTTCTGATTCTTGATCTCTTGGTTGTTGTCGTTCCTGTTTCTTCTAGTCTGACTCGTCTGAGCCTTGGCTGACATCTGCGAGCTCGCAGTACTGCCGGAGCGTCGCCGGACCTCGAAGAAGGAGTGGCGTCAGGATGAAATGGGAAATGAAAAAGCGAAAGGGCCCTTTGTTTAAGGTGCTTTCTCTAAAATTACCCAGAGGAATTCAGGCAACTACCCATAGCAGCGGGCGCCTTTGGAGACTAAATTCCCGGTATTTCACAAAGTCATTATTCTCAAATTCGTGGTCTACTGAGTGATCACTTATTTCTATGACGCTGCCTAATACCTCAAGTGTCCCTCATTCCGCCTCTTTTCACCTCTTTAGGCCATGTTCTTCGGCGCTCACTTCAACTCTGGAAACGACGATTCCGCAGAATATTTTGAGTTGAATGCGCAACACATCGTTCTTGCCATGAAAGGGCACATCGGAGACACAAGGAAGTCATTGGAAATGCACAGAGAGGAGCGATTTCAAAAGCGGACAGGTGAAATTTGGGGCTCTGTGTAAAAACGAAATTGAGCGTGTGTTTTCAGTGGCCACAAAATACGAAACAACAGGTGCCAATGGGTCGTTGCCACGTTTCCGATTAGTGAAGGAAGAACTCATACCACGTCCGTTTAATACGGACCTTTTTGAGTGAAAATGTGTTTAAAGTGGTTACTCAATCTGAAGGGTTCCCTCTATCAGGTGTTGACCGTGAAATGGATGATAGGACTCAACTGCACAGAGACGTTTTCCGACACAGCTGTTTAGTTAGCAAATAATTTCCCATATGGGATTCAGGATACTCCGATTGTGGCAATGTTCTCCAAACTCATTCAAACATTTTTCAGACTCTCCTGAATGAGCTTCCAAAGGTGAAGACTGGGACCTGATCGGAGCTACGATCGAAATTGCCAAGGGGGTTGGGCGTGGACATTTGAATTTTTGTATTATATCGTGTTTTTAGAATGACAGGGTTCTATCTGACATACAGAAGGTAGGATTCAATAAGACTGATTTGATTTCAGAATGTTGTAGATCTAACAATAGAGAGGTGAATCCCAACAAAACATTATTTTTGACAAAAATGTCACACAGAATCCTGCCAGTCTCAGGCCGCGATGTATGGACTTTATTATATCATTTCAGTTATATCTATTTTACTTGAGGAGTATTTTAAAATGTAGAAATTGCTGAAGTTTCGAAAACTAATAGAAGTGCTCGCGGGCTTGAGAATTGTCCACCTCCGGCTACGGGGTTCAAATGCCGGGCGGAGGAGCCCACGAGGAGAACAAAGCGGCCTCCCGCGCCTCCCCGCCTCTTTTCCCCTCATCGCTCCGCTCGTCACTTTCAGTACAGAGCTATGTGCTTTTCCACTCTGCCGTGTAACGCCACACACGCTCAGAGGTACAGGAATTACAATCAATCGTAATTCAGGTCTTGTACGACGAAATAACTAAGTTGCTTCATTCCTGAATGTGTGCCTACGATATGCTTGACGCATAGCTTACACAACCCACCAGCGGGTACATCACATGCCGCTCACAAGAACACTACTTTCTGTATTCTGAATTATTTCCTATCGGTGTTGAATCGATAATGAGTGTCGATAATGTGGCCGTTTCGATGCTGTTCGTGGTGCCTGCATCGAATCGAATCGCTTGCCGTTGGTGCTGCATGCCCTCGACCATCAGGAGGGTTTTGTAATGATCCATTATAAGGCCATAAAGAAATAATTAGAATTTTTTGTGGTCGCAACAAGCGGTGACTTACAACGCCACTCTATTGCTTTCGAGGAGGTCATACAGCCACACTGTAGTACTATTTCAGAGAAAAAATACTCTTTTCACTTATTTCGAGGATTAACAAGTAGGGTATTTGTTGAAAGCAAACTTGAGTTCGGATGTAATTAATTAAAAACAACGCTGTTCAGTGCTAAGTTCGTGACGTGCTACTCCCTCCAGAAGACAGCCTTACCTTCACCACTTGTAGCATCGACTGTGAGGAGCGGCTAGGAAGCGAGTGCAGAGGCTTTTAAGAGCTCGGTGTCGCTGGCTCCACCTGGCCGTGGCCTTCGCCGGCGCAGCGTGGCGCGGCGTGGCGTGGCGCGGCGTGGCGGGGCGCGTAATAAATTTCATAACGAAGGAATCCGGCCCACCGCCCCCCGCCCCCCACCCCGGCCCCCGCCCGGGGGCCTCATCAACAATGGGCCGCGAAAATTAGGGAGCGGAGGCGAGCTAATGGCGGCGTAATGATAGGCCCGCGCCCGCCCGCCGCTGCCGGCGCAGGGGGGGGGGGGGAAGCCGTCCGGCCGGTCGGGGCGCCCGGGGCGGCGGCGCTCATGGCGGAGAGGGTGATAGAGGCGAGGGCGATGGCAGTGAAGGCGGCCGCGCGGTGGACCTGAGGGGGCCGGTAATAGAGGCAAGGGCGGTGGAGGCGGTGGCGGTCGTGGGGTCGGGGGCGGTGATAGGGGCACGGACGGAGGCGTTGGCGCTGAAGGCGGCGGCGGTCGAGAGGGTGGCGAGGGTGATAGAGGCATAGGCGTCGAAGGCGATGCGATAGCGAAAATGGAGGTGGTGGCAAGGGTAGGAGCAACGATGGAAATGGCGGGACGGGAGGTGCAGATGGTAATGAAGGCGACGGCAGCATGCTCGTTGAGATGGTGGCTGAGGCCATGGCGGCCGATAGCGCAAGGGACATGCTGGAGGGTGATGTTGGAGGTGGAGCTGGTAGTCGTGAGGGTGGCGGCGGTGGTAGATGCGACGGGGCAGGAGCGGTGGAGGTGATGTTAGTGATGTCAGAGTGAAGGCGGAGGGAGTTGCGGTGGTGCACTGGCAGAGGCAGTGGCGGGGGGAGGTGAAGATGCACTGGCAATGGGAGCGGCGCAGGCGGCGATTGCAGATGAAGACACCGACGGCGGGAGCGGGGGGGGGGGGGAGGGCTGGCGATGGGTGAGAGAAGGCGGCAGAGATGATGGCGGTCGCGGAGGCAGCGGCGATAGACGTTTGTTGTGGAGGGGGTGGCGGCAGGAACGTGGACGAGAAGCTATAAATTCGAAAACAGTGGAGTTGGAGATGTGCCCGCGTAAGTGATGGAGAGGGGCAGCGGTGGCTCTCGGAAACACTGGAGGGAAGCTTGTATCAGAGCGGTGCAACGGCGAAACTGAAATTTCCATGATTTGATTCATTTTTCTCACGTGTCGTATGGCGGTGAATTATCTGCATGAGATTTCTTTATCTGTAGAATGTCTTCCCCACCCTTTTATTACACATAATAGTTGTATGATGAATAAAAGTTCCAACAAACGGAGGTTAGAAACATATCAATGCTTGATATTTTCGCTCCCAACTTATAGTTAACTTTTTATAGGCATTAACCGGTTTTACTGTCAATTTAGAACAGTTTAGAACTTCCTCACATTACACTAATAAATCTCTAGTGTGCAATGTATCACTGCATGCACACTATAAAGTATTTGTTACGACTTAAATCCGAAAAAATGGCTAATTCCCGAATTAGTCGATACTCTCTTACAATAGCCAGACATTTGTATAAAGCACATGAATCATCTTCCGACCAATTAACAATAGGGTTGATGTAAGGCAATTTACTGTGATGGGTCATGTGTTCGCAAGAGGTATTTTGGCATAACTATTCATGTATTTTGCTATAAGTCATCTCCAAAAAACACACATCCAAGAGACTTAAAACTGATGCAGAAGCCAATTCTGTTGTCGCATTGTCCGTAACTGCCTTGGAATCGTTGGCAAACAACATTGCTCGCAAACTTTCAGACAGTTGTCAGTTTAAGAAGTAGTATATTCTGTATATTATTAATAAGACCAGTCGTAATAATATATTATTGCATATATTGTGTTCAGCTGATGAATTCGGAACGGGCAGAAGGAAAACCGAAATGAAATTGTAATGCCGGAGGCTGAGGTCAACGATTAATTTCGACCCGCAGTAGCAAGGAAGCAGGAGGGGAGCAGGAGTGCGCGAGCAATGCAAGGCAAAAAGAAGAAGAAGAGCGGACGGCGACGCAAGAACAAGAGGCAATCGGCGGCGGGGGCGCGGGCGAAGGGGGAGGCGCTTTTGTGAGAGAGACAAAGGGCGCGCTCGCCCGCCCCACCGGCGGACGGGGCTTTGAAAGGGGCCGGGCGGAGGGCGGCGCAGCGGGGCAGAGCGTAATGCGATGCTTCCCTGCCGCGTCGGTGCCCCTGGCGGAAGGAGGGGGCATTAGGGAATACATACGCCACACTTTGGCTTATTCAGCAAGAAACGGGGGCAGAACTCAATAAACAAAATTTAATTTGAGAAGGTAATCCGTAGAGAAGAGCGTGTTCAGCAGATAGTATAGAGCATGTGGCAGTCAAGAGCCTGAGTCAGTGACTAGGAACTCCCTAGCATGTGAGGATGTGTAGTGGACACCCCGATTTTGATTGATTGATTAGTGATTTCAACTGCTAAGTACATTAGTCCTGTGAGTGTAGTGCATCTTCCCCCGCTGGATGGAGAGATCTGTCGCGCCATTCGCGGGGGTTTCCCTGGCCAGGCACCTCCACCCGCGGGCCACGCCTCAGCCGGAACAAGCTCTACGCTCCGACAGCGTGGTAGTGTTAGGCACATAAGTAAGCGGTGAGGATAGCACAAGGAAGGGGAAGGAAAGATCGCCCGCGGCCCGTGGCCCGTGTGTTAGGGTACTGCTCCGGCATTCGCCTGGTGTTGAGCGGAAAAAAACCACAGAACACTACCGTTGAGAGCAGCCGGCCGCTAGAACTCTCCTCCACACGCGACTGCATTCGACCTGGCTGTGTGGTTGCAGTTGAAAGCCTGCCACCGTCGGCACTCGAACCCTACGACCTCCGGGTCGGAGCGTTGCCATGGCATCAGCAGCCTAACTCGTCGAGACCTCCTTTGAGAGGGACGAGGGAACACCTATTATAGGAAGTGGAAAGTCCCTTTGAATGGGAGTAGAAATTCCTCTCCCCTCCAGAAAATTGGTTTACACAAAATTGCAGTCATATTCATCGACAGTGCCACTCAGTCAACGACGAAACAACGTCTTGCCGTCTTTCCAAATTTCTCTTCAAAAATAATGGGAATTAACTATGCTTATAATTGGAAATAAATAATAGTCCATAATTCTAATTTCAATATCGGTAGAGTAACACAGAAATATCTTCTACATAGTGAACATTTGTATGAGACTTTGAACACATTAATGCATTAAAAATTATCTACCTCATTCACCACTCCTAACTACCTTCGGTAAACTGACATTCTGTAAAATGAGAATGACACCAATGTGGTTGCGAACGACAACTTTTCGATAGAGAAATAGTAATTGCGTAGGAAGACATAAATGTGAGTAACAAATGAAAATCAGAAAGGAATAGACGAACAGCTAAAAAATGACACACGGAAAGGGGCCTGAAAATGTAAACATAATAAACTTTATATATAATAGGAAAATGCTTCCTAGTGAATATACACAATCAATTTCCCTTTGTTTTACGTTTTACAATTATAGAGAAATGTATTGAACAATTTTAATTGCCAGAATTGTGAGTCTAAGTGCGATCACATGTACTGGAGAAACATTCAGGAAATTCTAATAAAATAAGTTTATTAAAATGTGTTTACTAACCAATTTTAATAAGTAAACAGAATTCATGGAGAGATCACGAGTACTATTTTCACTTTATGTCTCTTAATATTTTGTGTAGTAACGCGTCTAAATTGGACGGCCCAAATGCAATCCCTCAACACAGGGTGGGTTTCGTGTCATCAATTAGAACGGTGCGCTCTAGACTCTTAAACCTGGTTACCCAAAGG
Source organism: Gryllus longicercus (assembly GCA_038098605.1). Lineage (NCBI taxonomy): Eukaryota > Metazoa > Arthropoda > Insecta > Orthoptera > Gryllidae > Gryllus > Gryllus longicercus. The sequence continues at coordinate 5,840,496 of JAZDUA010000018.1, read as the reverse complement.
CCAAAGGCCTCGAGTTATGTAGAAACTTGTAAGCACACCTCAGCATGACCTTTGCTGCATGAGCAAAAATCAGATGGAAAGTTCTCCTCTCCAAATGACAGCTTCTTTTGATCCTCCTCAAAAGAGGGTAGATTTCATTTGGATTGCAAAATAGATAAAAATGTACACTGCATTCCCTTTAATGTAAAACTTTACATGTAATAGTAATATTAAGTACATGTGTGCTGTTTGGAACACAGTTTTTGTATGTAGGCTGGTTATTCATTATTTTCCTACCAAGAGTTGTATGTTGACGAATAACTATTTTATATATTGTAATTTTTCTAATTAATTTTAATGTTTTTATGTGGACTGTAGATGTTTGTAGAGCGATTTGAAACAGTAACGTGTATGAGACGTTGTACTGGCATTAATCCATTTGGACCGGAGGATTTTAGCAGAGAGTAAATTAAGGGCCCTAGCCGGGTTCCGGACAATTCTACAAATTCCCTTTTGAACCTTTTTTCATTTTTGCAGATTTAGATCTTCCTACTCCGAAGCATCCATTGACGGTCGCAAACGAACAGAATGTCGAAATCTATCTAAAATTAAATTGTCGCATTTGTGACTACAATGCGTTAACATACAGGTCTCGACCAAGCCGTCCGAAGTTGTAAATCGCAACTCACGATTCAGTATCAAGCTATTTTATTTTTTCAAGCAATGATTTACAAATTTCGGTTTTTCACCTGGGTCCTGCCACTTACAGAATTATTAGGAATCCTGTATTATTAGGAAGTTTAATCACGGCGTAGTGTGTAGCAATAGACAGCAATATCTCGACCACTGCATACCACTTTTGAGTATCTGCGCATGAGAAGGTCACTAGTAAAGATGGCTCAGGGCATCAAATGATGTCTGCGGTGCTCCTGTCCGAGAGGTCCTGGGGTTCGAGAGGCGACGGTGGGCGAACACTAGCTACACAGCGAGGTCGAATTCTCGAGGCCTGCTGCTCTGAGCGGTAGTTTCTCGTAGTTTCTTCGATCGACACCAGGCCAAAGTCGAAACAATACTCTAACAAACGAGCAACCAAGCGCGTCGCCACCTCCCGCTGTATAAATGTTCTACTCCGACCTTAGCAGTTGACGCGGCCGCATTCACCAATCCATCCATTGATATCGCTGGTCGCTATGCTGCGCCCAAAGTCGCTATTGTATCACAACGGATGGTGCGCCAGTACCGCTTGTGGACAGGGATAGCATGAGAAAGCGCTTGTGCCCTGCGCGCAGCCCCGCGGCGCGAGGGACAGGCGGACGAGCGGAGCGGCTACCTGTTGCTGAGGCGCGGCGGCCGACGAACCGCACCGCGCCTTCATTACGACGCATTGTGCGCCTCCCCCGCCCCTCCCCCCTCCCCCCTCCCCCTCCCGGCCGGCCATCGGCTCCCTTGCGCACTCGCAACGTCCCGGATGCAATCCCAGCAGCGACAGCGTAGAATTGATTCTAGGATGGAATTCAAAGAGAAGCATCAGGTCCCTAAGGAATCGGAAAATTTGGGAAATGTTGAGGCTTCTTGTAAAATATCCCTCGGGGCCGCGCCATCAGCCAGATCGATCGGGGGAAAGCAATTTTGGTGAAAATCCTTCTTACGGTTTAGCCGCTAGTGTTGTTCACAGACATACGATCGGACAGACTTCCGGCCTTCGATGTCAAGGACACACAAAACTTGGATTCTGACTACACAACGAGTTAGAGGAAGTAATACATTATCTGTGGGGACAAGATTTATCCACTTTTATGGGTCAGAAGAGTTTTTCTGTTGAAAGTTCGCGGGTTTCCCCCCGCAGCATTACAATACTTTCCATATACTTCAAAAGTACTAGTCAAGAAAGTAAAAGAGGGTTTCGATGAAAGTCTCGCCAATCCCTTCTTTGATATTCCGGGAATCCGCTTTATTCGAAACTTAGTACTGTACAGTAATACATATGATTGAAAAATCAGTTACATTTGTCGAAGAGGAGAGTGTCTGTCCCTACAAACTTACTTGCGCAAACGCGTCAAAATAAGACGTCCGCATTCTGGCTTCGCCTCGTCTGTCTCATTCCTTCATATCTCTAACTATAACAATAAGATTCTCCGAGTCGTGGATGCGAAAGAGATCAAATGTGTAGTAATTTATGTACTTAGTATGTGTAAGAGTAAAGTTTTAATTGTGCTTCACCCGGAAGGGGCCCAGTCCCGTTACTGTGACGAGTGGGCCTCGCGGGCGGGCGGTGGCTTCGATTTCGGAATGGACGACTTTTGTGTTTTGGGGTAGAGGGCCTTCCGCGAAGGGCGAGAAGGGCTCAAAGGTGCCGACAAAGGGCGCGGCGCCGCCCTCTCTCCCGCGCCCTACGAAGGCCGGAGCCTCTACCGGCGTTTGGAAGCAGCTTAAGCGCCCCCCTCCTCGCGTGCTGGCGCCGCGCCCGGGTGCCCTAGGGGGGGGGGTCTTGCGGCATTTGGCGCTCGTTGGTGGATATTGACTTGGGCGTAGAGGTAGGAGGTATATATTTACTGTATTACTGTTCTTCCTTTCTTTCTTTCTTTCCTTCATCTATGGCAAGTTGACGCGTATTTTGGGAAAATTTGACATAATTTTATTTTATAATATTAATATATTTTTAAACGGCTCTATATGTTTTCTTTGCACTTTTTAAACTCATAAAGAACACTCTAGTTGTGCCACATATGGCACAAGGGCACTTCAAGTATATTTCTTTGAATTTTCAATACTTGCGCAAAAGTGTGCATTATCTTTCTTCTGAGATGCAAAGAGAAGCATTGTGAGTAGTAAGTATAAGCCACATAATGATTAAAAGCAAAAAGAGAATAAAAATGTTAGATATTATTTTAGTTAATTTTCATGTTGTATACATATGTAGTTCAATATTATGAAGAAACGTACCAACGAGCGTGGTTGCCAAAATTTGGAAACAAATTTTATCTGACTTGTAACAAAAATAATTTAGATAGTCCATCTCAGGTTTTCTTTAGTAGTCTTTACCTAATTCGCAACGCTGTGTTATATTAGCAGAGTAGCAGAAAAGGTGTGCATATTGTAAAAGTAATTGAAAATGAGTGATGGAAGAAGTCTACTGGTGGAAAGTCTCCGAACGCGCGGAGCTAATCGGCCGCCCTGAGAGGTCAGGCCGCGGCTCTGCACTCGCTCCCGCTCCATGCGGCGGCCCCCTGCTCGGCGAGGGGGCAGGGGGAGGTAGGGCCACAATAGGGGGACCTCCTCTGCGGCGCTGGGCTGTCGGCGGAGCACACACACATACACACACACACACACAACGCGCCAGGGGCTTAATGTGAAGTACCCTCAACATTCGGTTCAAATTCGTAGGAGTCGGGCCAGATCATTCGGGGAATATTCATTTTGGAAAAAAATCTCTTCAATAGTGCAGGCTCGTGTTATTCACACGGGCGGACAGACGTTCTGAGAAAAGTAACACATTTTCGGTATCAGGGAACCAAACGTGTATTTGCCTTGCAATCTCGAAATCGACTTTCTGCAGCATCACTTTCGCTACTAAAGGGAATTACTTATGCTGCCTCTGTCTTTTAGTGCAGCAAATTGTGCTTTGAAAATTGTTTTTCTTACGTAAGGGATATCGTGTTAACTAATTGCACTTACTATACTGTGTATTTATAGCCCCGAAGCAGGCGAAATAAATGGGCGAAACGTTGGCACTGTAAAAAACACAAAACTTTTATCGCTGTACCCTATCGATTTTCCGCATATATTTGTATTACGAGGTCGAGATCAACATTAATTTCTCTCTATCGCGTATACTAATCTGCTTATAAGATACGAATGTGAGAAAGTGAAAAGCCCCACTCACACACATGTGCACGCAGTCCCGCTCGTGCGCTGACAAACGCGTCTGTGCAGCAGCTCGTGGACACGCAGGCATTTTGCACCAACGGTGTCCGTCGGTCGGGGCAGGTGAATGGCAGGGGCCGGGGGGACATGTGTCTCGGCGCAGGGGGCCCCGCCGCACAAAGGCCCCGCGGAAAATAGCCTCCTTTGTGCGCCCCCCGAAGCGATCCCCCCATTTGCGCTGCGCCGAGAGGGCACGAGAGGGAGCGACGTTCACGCGCGCCGCTCGGAGCTCCACGCGAAAAGAAGAAATAAACGCATTCACGGTAGTGAGGCCGAGATGCAGATGCTCCCTGCGCTGCCTAGCGGAGGGGCCCCGAGCACTGCGTTGACCGGCCAGAACGCGCTGTACCAGGGAGAGGTAAAATTGTGCACCATGATCATAAAGTCACAGGCTTTATTTACGTTTATGTTTAACACATCTTAATATGTATGATAAAGTACCTTTGCAAAATGACAAGCTTTATCATAGAAAACGCTGTAAGGAAGCAATTGTCTTCAGCCCTAATTGTTTCACAAACTACATAATCAAAGACTACTTTCAGGTGCTACCACCGATTTCATTCAAACACACCTCGCAAGTATTTGTCTTCTGACTATGTTTACCACAAACATATGTTACGTCCGCTGCATTTGATTTGAAAAATAGCCTCACGGTTGAATAATAATTGTTTCCTATGAAAACGCTGTTAGACCAAGGGAGGGTCATTTAGTGTCCACTTCAAGTTCCTGACTTCACTATTTTGTTCAAATTAATTTAATTTCTGAAAGAAAATCAGAATCTAGCTGTTGGAATTGCATTACTGAGATTTTTTGAGAGAGAGAAACGACCTTTTACGTTAAAAGAAATTCATTCATTGAAGTCCTCTGGCCCAGAGCACGACGTGTTTGCCGTTTACTGCACGAATAATTGCGTCATCACACATTCAGCCAATCGCAACGAGAGAGATTCGTGGAGGGGTAAACCGAACAGGCGACCACCGTTGTGACGTCACAATAAAGTTGTTTCCAAAAATTTACTTTGATTCTCGAATTAACTTATAATGCTGTTTTGCAAGAAACAGCGCATGCAACTCGTTTATAATGTTGGTTTATGGCATTAGTACAAATTTGAAAACTCAGAGCCTTCTTCAGAGCGTACTGCTGGCCACAACACGCTGGCCGAAACGTCAGCCACCATGACTTTGACGCGGCTCGTCCCGGATAGCTCAGCCAACATAAACTCCGGCCGCGGAAGCCTACGCAACCATATGCACACATGCTTAATCTTATAAGCTTTACATTATAAACTAGATGCATAATATATAAGCAAGTGACAATTTTGATAAATTACAAAATTGATTTACAGGAACATTTATTTAAACAAAAATCATTATTTAATTTCAGTTTATGAAAATAAAGACTTATTCGCATCAACTCGTATTAAATACTTCATTTTTTCCCAACAATTTGTGAAAAATATTCATTTTTTTAATTAGATAAAGACCTATGTATCTTCATAACATAGTAATGCAGTAAACTCTATTTTACCAAGTCTTAAAATAATACAATGTTTTTTTAAATCCATAGCCAAAGATGCTGTAATAACTCAAATTATAACCAACACTTACGATAAATTGCATCAAATTTTGATCAAAATGTAGATCATGAACGAAATAAAATTCTTTTCAGCTTCCTACAAAATTAAAACTAAAAAACAACAATTATACTGGGGGTTTTAACCTCTCCCCCTCCTTTCCGTAATGATAGGTGTTTTTCAATTTATTTATGTTCTGAATGAGATTACAAAGTTGAGCTTATGTCAATTTTACATTTGTTTTCTGGCTTACAATCTAACTTAATCGATTTTACAACTCGCACTAAGCTACATCTGACTAGGGGACTCACAGTGCACCTCAATTGATTGATTCTGTATTGTTGAATATGTCCAAAAATGCATGTCACTGATATCTTTTTTTATTCGAGTTTATGTTCTGTATATTTACCCAGTTTGAGATTTCTGCTTTGGTTGATTAATTGCAGGTTAGAGTAAAGGTATTGGAAAGATAGGCAATATAGTGAGAAATTGGTTTTATGTTTAATTCGGTGTGAAGTTGGAGATGAACCAGGGAGCTTGAGTGATGGATCTTAAGAATTTGTTTCGGACTTGCAATTTTTGAATGTCACCTTTGGCAGCATTTGTCCATATTGGGCAAACGTGCAGGAGGAGGGGTCTGGTGATTGATTTATATAGGGTTGTGGCATTGTTTAAACGCAGTTTAGTAGTTTTATTTATCAGAGGTTTCAGTTGAAGAATTTTAATTTTTGCTTGCTGAACTTTATTGTCTAAGTGCGTTTTCCAGCTGAGGGTGGTGTCCAGATGTAGTCCTAAGTATTTAACTGCCTTATTATTTGGAGTCTATGGAATTATATTATTACTTATTTTTAATCGTACGGGAGGAGAGAAAGGTTTGAATGTGAATATTTTAGCGGCTGATTTGGTGGGATTGATTTTTACCTTCCATTTTAAGGACCAGCTTTCTAATGTTTGAAGATGCGTTTGGATTTCATTTGCTATAAAGTTTAATGACGGATGAGACATATAGATTGCAGTGTCATCTGTCAATTGGGCTATTTGGGTTAATCTGGAGATAGGAATATCCGCTGTGAAGAGGTTGAATAGCAGTGGGGAGATAGGGGATCCTTTTGGGAGTCCTGCTTTTATGAGGTGTGGGTTTGAGGTGTGGTTCTCTATTACTACTGAAAAAGTTCTGTTTGTGAGGAATCATTTAATGATTTTAGATAGGTATATTGGGATTCCAATTGATGATAGTTTATATATTAGTCCTTCGTGCCAGACTCGATCAAAGGCGGTGATGTCGATGAATATTGAGTGATGTTTTTTTTTAATGATGTAAAGATAGGTTTAATAATATTGAATAGTCTGTGATTTCAAAAGCTCGTATGTTTATTTAAGCCCATGTAATTGTTTTAAAATTATTTGTATACCTGACCTTACTCTCAGGATCGCTCGAACTGTGGAGGACACTGATTGTGGACTTTCACCGAAAGCAATAGTTTTCTCATGCATAATTTTCCCTCCTTTCTAAAGCTCATTACCTTCTACATAATGAGGGCAACGAAGTATAACGGCTGACTCCTCTTAGACGCCTCAATAGATTTCTGTCGTTTAAGTCATGGTTTGATCATACATCTAGGATATTACTTCATTACTGTGATGGCTGTCTATCAATGTTCGATGATAATTTTGGTTCTGAATGTTTTGCAGGGAGTATGCAATCTGCTTTTATGTAACTACATAAATGTACAATACACCATCATTTTGTAATGTGAATATATTAGTGAATGGAAATTGTTTGCTAGAAAAATGTTAGCATGTTACAGTCCCGAGAAATTCTTAATAAAAACAGACAACTCGTTTTAAAACTTGTTCTTCAATAGCACATAATTCTAACTTTTCATTTCTTTTCATTTCCAACTTTTGCAATTTTCGAAATTAAAAGTGTTCAACAACCTACATTATTTTTTAAGCGTCCTTTGGTCTCACCGAAAAAATGGAACCATTTTTGGGAACTTTATTTTATAAATTGCTTTTTCTAAAAAAAAAAAAAAAACCACTCGTTCTTTCAAAAACACGTACATCATCTTACTTAAGAATTTAATTTCTTAGAACAGATTTCATTAAGGAAACTAGTGATGATTACAACTATGAGCACATAGTTTCTGATATTATTTGTAATTTTCAAATATTCAGAGTTCAATGCAAATAGGCATATGCAAATAATATCTCCGTAAATTTAAAGAAAAAAAATGGAGCCAATTGTAAGAAAGTAATTGTTTAAAAATTGCCTATATTTCACACAGTATTACAAGAAAGCTTCTGATTTTTGTTGAAAAGTTGAACATGACCTTATTACAATATTTTAGTAGTAAGAAGACGCCCGAAAGGGCGCCGAAGAAATGTATACTCAGCAGATGTCCTCTGCAAAGTGAGACGTAGACGACCTTTGAGTGACCAATCACACAGCTTTTGCAAGTTGCCCTTTACGGGGGCCGATTCAGTCTCAGTAAATGAGAAAGCACTGGCGTTTTATGTGAATCGCGTAGTTAGGTGTGGTTCGGCCAGAAGCACGGAAGGACCCGTCATCGGAACAGTGCATACAAAACAAATTTTGCTTCTCCCCACATAAATCACTTCACAATACAATCCAACACACTGGAACGTACTCAAAACTGCACAAAAGAAGAAATGGACCCACGCGCATAGCAATCGAGAAAAAGTTGAAGTGGCCGAGTTTGGAAAATGACGCCAGAAGCGCAGTAGTCAACTGAATGACGCCTTCTTCACGTATGAAATCGTCTGGCCCGTCGCTATTCTGCGCCGTAGAAAAAAGATTAAGTATGACCGCGTTGAACGGGATCTTCGAGAGCGAACGCTGTCCTTGGGGAGAGGTGGACAGCCCTGGGCGGGGCCGCGCGCCCGCCGCCCGCGCGGACACCCCTGCGGCGCGCCAGCGTTAATTTCCCCCTCCCTCCGCTGGCGCTGCGCTGCGCCTTTGTCCGCGCCGCCGCCCGCGCGGATACATTCCGTCATGCGTGTCAGCCGGCGGCGGCGGCGGCGGCGGCTCGGAGTGGAAGGGCCAAGAGGGGAAGGGGGGGGCAGGGGGCGGGCGGGGCGGGAATGTGGGGCGAGGCGCAGCGAACGAGAGGGGAGGTAGAGCGGAGACGCACAGTGCGAAGGACGGGAAGGTAGACTAGTGGAAGGGTCGGGGCACAGCAAAGCGGGACGAGGAGGTAGAATGGAGTGGAGTAGAGTGGAATGGCCGAGGCCCGGAGCGGAGCGGTGTGGGGTTTGCAGAGTGTGTTAGCGGTGTAGAGTGGGAGACGCCGGAGACCGGAAGGCGAAGTGCAGGAGTGGAAGAGGCGGGGAACGGGTTGCTGTGGGGGTGGGTGGGTGGGGGACACAACGGGGTGGTCCGGCAAAGTATGCAAGCTGTGAGCATTGGAGGGGAGGAGGGAGTGACAGTAAAGCAGAATAGATGAAGGCATAGAGCAAGGAAGTCACACGCTAAGATGAAGGGCATCACTTCACGCTGGCGGGGAAGACAAGTGTTGGAGACCGGGAGAGGAAGAGGTGGCGGCCGTAGATGGTCGAAGACATTGATCGCAATCTTAATAACTGTTTCCAAGCAAATGCATTTTCTTTGTAGCTGTGTAGTGCGTTTACATCAAGGCAGATGGGGTGGCCCGAGCGCCGCTGTGCGATCGGTGAATGCAAATTGACTTGTGCACAGTCGGCATAGGATCCGCATTCAAACATTACCAAATCGTAGACAAAATCAAGAAGAAAAAGTAGCTAAGGTGAAAATAAAAAAGAACAAGAAAACGAGGACGGGAGATAAAAGAAAGCTAGAAAGAAAAGAAAAAAATAGAACGGGAAAAGATGAAAGGAAGAAAGAGGGAGAGGGGCTTGGCGGAGGCGAACGACGGGTGTCTGCGGCAGCGCTGACTGGGAGGTTCTGGGTTCGACTCTCTGGGGAGCACCGTCGAATTGAGCAGCTGTCTCGAGGAGAATTCCAGCAGCCGCCTGCCCTGATGGGAAGTGCAAGGAACACTCCGATCACTGCCATTTCCGAACGCCGCGCCGTAGCAGTCAGCATACCTCAACAAAAGGCGCAACCTTTCCTTCGTCTATCTGGTGTTATCTTCTCTCTTTACATGCACCGACGCACACTTCCATGCTCTGCGCTGTCGCACATGCCGGGGCTTCTAGCCCGTTCCGGGTTGGAAGGGAACTCTGCCAACTGGCGTGTAGATCGGCTCTTGATCTCGCTTCCTCCCGAGTTATAACATGCGCCTCACCCACGAGGCTCATGAGCGAGGCTCATGATCAGTTGACGGCCCTAGAAACAATATTCGTTGGAATAGGGTTGCTTCGGGTCGAATTGGCCACCAGTCGAAGCTGACATTGCTCTCTTCTCGACCCCAACAAAAACATACAACAGAAGACGCAGAGAAGGGTTACGTTCCTTTTCGAACTGAAGGAGATGACAAAGAAATGGGGCTACAACATCACTTACTTTCTCACAACAATTATAGCAATTACATACGTCTACGATTACATCCCTACTAACACAATATTGCAACTTTTATCCCTCTACATTTTTTCTTGAAAAACTTTAACAAGAAGACACCGAAGTGATCGAAAAAACAATTTTTTGCGACCGGGAAAGCACTTTTTTGTATTTTTGAAATTTGAGACGTTTGAAGGAAATCGGACCTGCACCATTTTTAGAAACGTACTTTTCTCTATTAGAGCAAAAAAATAAAGTACAGTTTTAACCATTTTTGAGAATATTTCAAAAAATTTCCAGCTTCTTCATGTACTGTACCTACTGAAATGAAAACATTATTTTCAAATTTTAGGTTGTGCAACATTAGCTGGATTGATTCGGGAATACCCATTAGGATGAAAATTCTGTGGTAGTGAAGTTGGTAAAAAGACAGTCAAACAGACGGACGGAGAGATAAAACACACTTTTTTGTTATCAGGAACACTCAAAACTTGTATTTCCGCCGAAATGTCGATTCTAAATTTCGCAGCAATGCTTCTTTGTCTGCAGTCCATTGACAAGACAGCAAAAGCAGGGCATGCTGGGCGGTGGGCCGTTGGGGCTGCTGTGTCGTGCACAGCGCTGCCACTGAGCTCGCGAGCCACCGCCTGCTGGGATCCTCCCCCGCTGTCGCCCTGCTCCTGCACTCGCTCGCCCTTTGCTAGCCTTTCACCTACCGCCTCAAAAAGCTACAGCACACTCCACCCCGTTCTCTTTTCCTCAAGACTGATTTCTTCATGTCCCGTGGTCTACTCAAAATCACATTGATCCATTATTATTTATTTTCAAGAAACATTTGCAAGTCCTTTTGGAGCACTGGCAACGTTGAAAACCACCGCTTATAAGTTGGAGGAAATAAAACATGAAATCACCTATCAAGAACTTCTTCTTACGTCGCTGTCTTAGCGTACCGAATTCTGAAAATTCTTTCATGTTTACCTTTGTTCCAGAGTTTTGTGGCCTGGTGCGAGAACGTTTGCATGCGCTGCTTGTGAATGCAAACTTAATTAAAATGTTTCCTCCTTTCAAAACACCGGATGAACGAAATGGAATGAATTCCGGCTATGGCTTCTAATGTAACGACATGTGAAAGGAGCTTTGCTGGGAAGCGAGGGTGAGGGAGGGCCGTTCTCCCTCCTTCTACGCGATGCTGAATGATGGACGTTGATGTCGCGACCGCGAAGTTCTGCCAACGGTATCGCTTCAGTTTTACTTTCAAATTTCCCCTATCAGCCTCTTTGGCTATTGTAGCTCCTCTTAGAACAAACCTTATGGATAGGAAGCACTGACCCAACGAACCTTCAAAATGGCGCTTTGGGCGTTTCTTTAGGTCTAAAAATGTCTTAATGTTTGTCGCGTTCAAATTTCAGTTCCTTAATTTTCCCCTCACTCTCTCTCACTTTACCACATCTTCACAGAGGTCGCGCAGGACATCCACACGATCACTTAACCGCAGCAGGAATATAGGGTACATTGTCCCGTTCATTATCCACAGAAGGGATCTCCGCGCCCCACTACTTAGATTTGGTTTTTTATTCGTTTTTGACAATTCTGATAAATAACCAAATTAATGTAACTAACAATATGCATGAGCATTCTTTTAAACAGAAAAAATTGTTTAATTTCTGACTCTGGAAATGAAAGAATCGATTTTCTCATATCAATTTGTGTATTTGATGATAATACTATTACATTTTTATGTCAGAGAAGGCCAACGTACCTTTGAAAACGCTGTAATGTATTAAATTAGGGTATAATAAGACTTAAAAAATTGGAAGTTGAGTTTTCGTGAGAATAGTGCATATTTTATTTCGCAACAGCGAAAGACGCTGTAATAACTGAAATGAAAGTTTGAATGATTGTCAGCATCACTTGCAGTGGTAGGGCTGAAGCACACCGCTTGTAGTGTTTGTGCGTTGAAGCTGAGCGTTGGCAAAGGCTGGCTGCGGGCGGCGGGCGGGCGGGCGCGCGGGCGCGCGGGCGAGGCGAATCGGGAAGGCAGCGGAGCGGGATGGACCTCGCCCCCTCTCCCCCCCCCCCACGCCGCCGCCGCCAAGCCGGTCCCCCGCGCCGCGCCGCGCCGCGCGTCCGAGTATTAAGCTAATGACGACGTAATTGCTGGTCCGCAGGTGATGGAGCGGGCGCGTGGGGGCGGGGGGGGGGGAGGCCCCGTGTCGCGCATGCGCAGACCGCCGCGTCGCGCCGCTTCCTTCGACGCACGACGCGCCAGCGCCCTGCCAAGCACCCCACTTGGCCCGCCCTCCGCAGTAGCCTCACTGCGTACCGTAGTTCTGGCTCTGCACTAGCTTTTGCCTTCCCTCTTCGCAGCCGCCGTCTATCAGTGCCGGTCTATCGTTCCTCTGGGGACGTTGCTGGCGATGGGCACCGCCCATCTCGTAGGCCTCTCTGCCCCGTACGTTTTTGTATTTCTCCATGGAATCCCAATCCACATACGAGAATTAAATTCAAACGTTTAAGTTAAATCCAAGAAATGATAATCCTCGAAATTTTAAAAATCATAACCGCCAGAACAGCGCCCTGCTTTTTTTGTATCAGTTGCTCCTAATATTTCATTACGTACGGGTCGTAGCTATTCAAAATCCGCGGTGTATCACAAGATATCCTCGCTATGACCCCCTGTCTCGAGCAGAGCCGCGCAAGGCCTGTTGTGCACCGTAGACAAATTGTCGCAAACGTTAATCAAATTCCTTTTTCGGTGGGTTGCTACTGCTTTATCCAAAATGGCATCTTGAAGTTTGATGACGTTGAAGTGAGTACATCCGACGACTTCGGTCGTTGGACTGTGAGTGCAATGCAAGTTGTAGCCGGAAGTTGGCGGTGTTCCCCTCCCGCAAGATGGTGAGGTCCGGTGCCTAACTACACGGGGTTTCCCCCAGCGGGGCACTTCCTCCGCCGGGACAATCTTTGCCTTTCCGACCGGTCGCCCTCCGTGTGTAGTGAATGCAAGTGAATCTGTGTGTAAGAAGGGCTGAGGATAGGATCCGCGCCCCGTTTGTTTTGGAACCGCCCTCGCTGCGAGCGTGTCGCGGATCCCCCGCCCTCCGGGAGGCGCCGCCGCGTGGGGCGGAGCAGCGCCGGGCGTCCGTCGCCGGCGGTCGCGCGGCGGAAGGGAAGGGGCAGCGCGCGTAATGGACCCCCCCCCGCCCCCGCCCCCGCCCCCTCGGCACTGCCTTTGTCCGCTCGCCGCTCGCCGCTGCCGCCGCCGCCGACGACGACGACGCACAGTGCAACCGGAGCACAATCGCAAGGGAGAACATTCGCAGCCCAAGGACCAAAGCGGTTGAGCGCCACGAAACACGAAATGCGCTCACTTCAGGTGCGTCACATTTCAAGATATTATTTCCGATGAAGGAGTAGGAACCCAGCCTACGCTCTTGATGATCACAACCGAGAGAAAAGGTATAAAAAAACACGAAGAAGAAATTGGATTAACTTATGCCATTATCTCTCTAAGGCGCACAAGAGACCTTGCGAGGACCTGCTCGAGACATGAAGTCAAAACGAGCATATTCTATGATACACCGAGAATTTTAATTTTTATAATAACCTGGAAACGTACGTAATGAAATATTCGGCGCAAATGAAAAAAGGAGGGCACTGTTGTTCTAGCGGACAACATTTTTAAAGTTACTAGAATGATAATTTCTTGAATTTAACTTTTATTTGTTCTCGGATGTGGGTTGGGATTCCGTAGGGTTTTAGGCACGAATGTCTCTTCCGCCTTCGCCCTGCACTTGAACCCCATCGCTGCGTGGGTCTCCTCACGTCTCCTTCCCTCCGCTCTGTACTCGATAGCTCCGCGAGCACTTTCTTCCAATACGGTGCCACCACTACCGAGGCAAGATCTAAATTTCCGACTCGTCGCCCGACGTGTTTCATAGTGTAGTGCATGTAAGTATAAGTGTGTGTATGTGTGTAACCGGAGAGGGGCAAAGATGAAGGAAAAAAGACTGCGCTGGGTCGTGGCTCTTTGTTTAGGGCACTGCCCCGACATACGCTTCTTCTCCTCCTCCTCCTTCTTCTTCTTCTTTAATTTGTACTAAAATGTAAAGTAAAAAGGCATTTATTCTAATTAAATAAGAATAGAAAAGGCTTGTAAAATATGACAAGGAGCATTTAGGAAGATATGAAAATTATTTCGCCCTAACTAAAGTGCGAGATGAGAGTTCTCTGACAGAAGAGTTCATCGGCATCATGGAAAGAAATCGCAATTTTTTTTGTTGGTATCGAGTCGTTATCTTGTAGCGTATTTAACAAATTCCGATCAGGATCAACGTTCAATACTTTCTACGTGACACCGAGTCTCCGACTGCAGGGAAAGAAAACGCTGAATGCAAGCGGGATACAGTGTTTTCTTTTTATGTTGGTGCAGATCCCTGTAGTGATAAATAAAACCAAAAAGGAAGTCACCATCATCGATATTACAGTACCATTGGCACATCATCTCTTCTTGGCATATACTAACAAAGTTACGAAATACCGAGTTACGAGAGCGAGCGGATGTGCCAAAAACTACACGGAAGGCAAAAAACCCTTCCGGAATAGTAACATAATCTCTCATCAAACATATAGAAGAATTAAATATAAAGCATGTACTGGCCACAATACAAAAGCAGTTCTCTGGACACGTGCCACATTGTGAGAAGCGCTGTCTCCGACATGTCTGGCATGTAGTGATAGCCCTTGCCTGTTACCTGCTGGCTGTGCGAGGGCCTGGAGGGGGTGGGGGCGGGCTGTGTAAACACACATTCTAAATTAACTTATTGCAATATTCGTGAAGATTGTTTTTGTTAAAATATAAAATTTTCAACAACGTTACAGTGTTTTATTTGTTATTCTCGAGTAGTATTGTGAAAGCATTTCGGGTGGTTTTGTTGAGCACTGTTTTTGCAATGCAACGAGCGTAATTTCCATTTGTAAAGGTGGCATCCGTCCCGCGTTCGTAGCTTGTTTAGGTTTCCTTACCTGCTAATGGCAAATTTTAGTCAAACATGAATGCATCGATACATCACCAAACGGTTTTCGATGTCGGTGACAAATCAAAAACAACACAGAGCACTTGTTGTTCTTGATGTTTCAAATAGCGATGTACTAAATATGATGAAACATTTCGAAGTAAAATGTCCTAGTTAATATCATTCTTAACACGTTAATATAGGTTTAATGTATATTCCACCTTTAATTTGGCTGTCATCTTATTTTTCTAATCAATGTTCTATGTAGTGAAGGTTGAAAATGCTGTTTAATGATATTATCACGTACAAAATAATCAAAAAAAGGTCACAACACTGGAGTAAGGTTGCGAATAGCAAAGTGCTTCATTGCGGTAAGGGATCAACAACAGTAACACTTGTCAACGGCTGTTGATTACCAGCAACCCAGAAGTGAAAATGATACTGGAACTTTCATTTACGTCATGGGATTTTTTAAAAAACGATGATTCTGGGCAAATATAAGGATCTGACGAAAATATAGGAGTTTCTGCTCGAACACGTCGGTGTTTTAAAACCGTGCTTTTTTTTTTTTTTGCCTTCCCTGCCCGTGCCCTCCACTGTGCGTGCGGAGGATCGGAGCGGAGCGGAACGGAGCGGCTCGTGGCGGCCCGGCGGCCCCCGCTCCCCGCCCCTCCCCGCCCCGCGCCCACCCGGCGGCGGCGGCGGCGGCGGCGGCGGCGTCGTGGTCGTTTTGGGCCCGCCTCTTCTTGCCGCCCGGCGCAGCGAGCGAGCGAGCGAGCGAGCGACGGCGCTGGAGGCGGCCGCGGCGGCCGAGATGAAGGCTTCTGAATAGCCACTCCTGCCGCGCCACCGCCGCCTGCACATCCAACGTCCAGTGACGATTAGTGATTCCGGACGCGTCCACGGCTAGCCTCATTAGTCCCCTAAGCGTAGTGCTTGCTTTTGCTCGGGAGGTGGCTGCGATCTTCCTCCGCTGGGGGTAAGATCCGGCGCCGACCTACCGTCGGTAGCGGGGTCGGCTAGAAGTTGTGCGCAAGAAAAATAAAATAATCACGTAATCAGCTAATAAATGATTGAATCAATCGACCAAATCTAGATATTAATATTTCTAAGACGCTATTTTAGATATTCGGATCTCGGTGTTTGCAACTGTTAAAATGATAGTTAACTTGCTGAGAGGCCACGCTGAAGAGAGAACGGATCAGTCTTTTTTGTATGGTATCAGCAATGAGTGTACATTGATAGTATTGTTTTTGTTTTTTTATTCCGAAACTTCCATTTCAGTAAACCATGTTTCGATATTGCAGATTCACCAGTTCAAGCGAGTTGAACGATTGTGTTATTGCCAATGTGTACAGATTCTTACATTTTAATGTGACAACTTTTATATTGCAATACTCTTCTTTCTCGTCACCTTGTGATAGACATTATGTAACCGAATACGTGTGAAATTGCCCGACGCATCCACCAACTCTGCTCTGCCCCATCTGAAGGCCTCCTCCGCCTCAGCGAGGATTCCAATTCACGGCAGTTTTCAGGAAGAGCACTTCGATTGGATAGGTGTCGCTGCGCTCTCCTTCCTCGCCACAAGTGCAGATGGAGCTCCGCCGTTTCCCGCCAGCAGGCGTTCAACTGCGCGCGTCTTCGTAGGCCGCCAGCTGTGTGCGCTGCATTGACTGGCGTTTCCAGGCACGTCGACTGCTATGGTCATTTGTTCCTTCATTTCAACTTCCTCCAGGTATCTCCTCCGAAGGGAACGTCGCTCCAGCGGGGTTATGCGCGAAGCTTCCGACCGATTCCCCGGCATGTGTGGTAATGAAATGCATGTGAGTGTAAAGTGTGTGTAAGCAAGGGGGAGGATAGGACCAGGAGGAGGAAGGAAAGTTCGCGCGCTGCCCGAAGCCCGTGTGTTAGGTCACTGCTCCGGCATTCGCCTGGTGTTGATCGGAGAAAGCTAGTCGTCCGTAAGGCTTCTCCTCCAGGCAGCGTCTGCACTCGGTGCTCGTGGGGACTCGAACCCGCGGCCCTCCCGGCAGAGTGGCTGCGGGGCCTTGTCTGCAATGGAGAAAGGCACAAAGTGTGAGTGCGGTGTGCCAGGTATCTTTCGCACCGGTCGTTTAGGGCGTTGCGATGTCGGGGGTGGGGGGGGGTGCAGCGGGTCAGACCTCCGCCGCCGACCGCCCGAGCGGCGAGCGACAGGGGCAGGGGCTTCGTCAGCGGAGGCGGCGGCGGCGGCCGCCTTGAAAGTGAGCGTCTTATCGTGAGCGCCCCCCCCCCCGCCCCCCGCCACCACCCGACCTCCTTCCAACCTGCGCTGACGCACAGCACTCCCAGCCCTGCATTAAATAGTACTCGTAATAGAAGAACAGAAGAAGAATTTATTTGTGGATAACGATTTGATTCTCATAGATACGAGTGAGTGTATGCAATGTGCACTGATGTGCGTAAATCGTAATATTTTCGTAATTGTGTTGTGCCATATGGACCTAAAACAACAACAGGAAAGGAATTTCATTCTTGACGGCCCGGCGTTTAAGGACGTAAAAGCCCGTTAAAACAATCAGAGCAAATGAGTTGTTGCTAATGTTTCGTACGAGTACCCGTATTAAAGAAAATATATAACATTTTTGTGATTTTCTTTCTGATAGAAAGGTGGCCTTGTGTACGACTCACGGCCTACTGCATAAATAAAGGTTTGGATTTATATTTTAAGTATTTTAAGTAAGGTCTCATTAAGTTCGTAAATACAACACGCGTATATTTCAAATTTTACTCACTTTTTCGTAGCCCTATTAGACACTATGACTTCAATGTATAAAAGCAAGTGTTTTCTCGAAAGCATCAAGCACGTTGATCCGTGCACTGCTACCTGCGGCTGCTTCTGTAGCCAGGGGCTGAGCCGCTTTCAACGCGCGCCCTCCCGCCCTTCCTGTTTTCTTCGACGCCAGGAGCTAATGAAAATACACTTAAGCCTTGAGGGCTTATTTGGTCTTCTTCTCGCCGCCTTGGCCGCCCGGCGGGCGGGGCCTTTGCGGCCGCCAAGAGGCGGCTCCAGTGGGGACGTTTCCAGCCAAGCAACATTTGTACGGGGAAAAGGGTAATTAAATGTACATGGAGCGAAATGTTCATTTTTTAAAATATTTAGTTTTGGTTGCTTCAACTGCACTGGTTATTGGAAACTACCTTGATGTACTACAATAAAACATTAGGAACTACAATGTTACATTACAATACATAAATAGCATTGACTGTATATGTAGGTTACGTTGGGGGCATAGACGATTGACAGATATTGATATTTTTTCGCTACATGTGTTACAAGTAAGGGGTCCTTCTTATTTAGAGGTGATGGCACATCGTTTTGTATAATTGCTTCAGTAACGTGTTAGTATTTCAATTATACTTTGTAAGTGTTGAATATTACCAAAATTTGCGTGTAAAATATATTTTATTATAAAACACTTGATCCGTACAAAGGAACATTCCTTAGTGAAAAGATATGAGCTCATCCCTGTAAGAAATCACACGTAGATTGTCCTCTAAATAATATGTTAAAAATAGAATTAATCCCTTCCGCCCAGGTACCTAAAAAGCAGACCTTTTTGTTCTGACTAATTTTTTAAACAGCTCCTTTTGAACAAGTATTTAGAAATTTCACAAAAAGAACTGCAATAAAAAAATTAATGAAGCTCTATTATTTTTTTGATCCGTTTTAGAGAATATTACGAAAAATAATAAAAGTTGTATTTCACTTATATCATATTTTATGTAATCACAATAAGTTTCTTCACAACTGTACACCTTATCATGGCGTGCTACATCAGGTAGAAGGCCTGTTATAAAACTCCAGTTCCGCTGAATTCGCTTACCGTAAAAGTGTAAGTTTCTCTGAATTCGTTTCAAATTCGAATCGGGCCAAATTGATCGGAGTATGTATATTTTGGACAAATTTCTACGAATGCTTTAGGTGAGAGGTGTTCAAGAACGGACGGATGGATAGCCTGGACGTTTTGTTGAAAACCAATTTTTCGGGTGCATGGACCAATAAATCGTGGATTCTGTCTACACTACTTCTTAGAGAAAGTAATTTACTACATATAGGAGCAAGAAGATCCCACTTTTACCAGGAACCCCAAAACGAGTTTTTCTGACGAAAAGACTGCACTTTGCTTAGCACCATTACTACAAATTATCTATAATGAGTATATTTATTATTCGCAAATACGTACGTATACGAGAAAGATAAAATCAATTGGTGTCAACTGAAACAGAGATTACCTATTGATGAGGACGTAATGAACAGGAGGAGGAACCGATAAGAGAGAATTGTACCCAGTGCGCAAAGTGGGAGTTGTGGTGTCGTGAGAAATGCTGTTCATTTGATGGAGGAACTGGGTTCATTTGCGTCCTTTGCTAAATGGGCACTCTCAGGTGCACGTGAACTTAAAGTGCGAATTTTACAATTTCTTGGTTTCACAAATTCAATATAAAGTGCCCCATCAACGTCGACTTATGGTGTCATGCATTCCCTTGTAAGGCACATGAATGCATGTCTCTGTTGGAAAGTATCTTGTCCATTTATTTTTCCTATTTTCCGACTGAGTTAACACCGGACCACAACTAGGGTCGAATCGAGACAGGCTGCGCAGCCGATCGGTAGTTTTCTATGGTTTCTCCCATCAACACCAGGCGAATGCCGGAGCAGTACCCTAACAAACGGGCCACGGACCGCGTTCCATCTTTCTTCCTCTTCCTTGTCCTATCCTCATCCCTTACACTAACATGCACTACCCCACCGCACATGCCGGGAGACCGGTGGGGGGCGTAGAGTCGTAAATAAGTGACAGTTCCACGAAAACATACGTGAATACGAAGTGGAACTCCCGTAAGTCGACATGTAGGCCGGTGCCGGAACTGATGTTCCTGGAAATACTATACATTCCCTATATTATAATTATTAATACCGAATTGATAGTCTTAGATAATTTAGAAAATTGCCGCGTCGGGGCGATTGTGCTTCGAGCTCCCGCTCTGTGGCCGCGTGGGTTCGCGCTGCGGCCGCGAGGGGCGCGCGCGCGCGCGGCCGCAAGAAGAGGCCGACAGAGGGCGGAATGCGGCTCCGCAAAGGCCCGTCCGCCCGCCCGAGGACAAAAGCGCAGCGGCGACATCGACTGCGCGCCGCAGGAAAAAGCGCCGCTCCCAGCGGGACAAAGGACGGACGCTCCGCCGCCCAAAAAGTTAATTACTACGCACTTTTATTTATAGCCAATAGTCGCCATTCTAACGAAACGCATTCGCCCACTTACGAACAAAGAACTCAAATGCCTGCGACGGGTTTGCTTCGGAATGACGTGCAGTTTGCGGAGTTTTCTTGCTCACATCGCTCATTTTTGTGGCGTACGAGATATTTGTTGCGCTAGATAAGGAGGCGGCAGTCAGTTCGTACCCTCACAGCACGTACTTAAACGTAGTAGTGTAGGAAACGAGGTTCTATTAGCTGTAGTGTTTGGTTAAACCCACAGTAGCTCCTGGACTGCACCAACATGCTATTTACTTAGTAAATTTTCAATTTTACCTCTTTATCTCGTACTCTTTAAACGTATATTCTATATCTACAAATCAAATACATTGGTTTAGCCATATGCTATAACAACCAACATTTGATGTCTATTATACATTAAAAACTATCCTGGTCTTCTATTTTCCTCTTCTAAAAAAGCTTTAACAAAGACATTGTTAGTTAGAAAGTCTGAAGGCCCAGTTAACACCAGCAGTAAAGAAATCACCCACTTTTCATAAACTCGTAGCACTACATCGAAAGGCAGCTAGCAAGACACATCCTGACGAAAACGCAGTGTCTATTGAGTGAAATTTGGGGATTTAGGGAAGACGTGAATTAAAGGGGTTGCAGAGTTGTAAGAGGCTACTACCTCGACAGTAGAGGATGTTGCATCCAAGGTCCATCAACACTGAAGCACGCATTTAGTGTAGCTAACAGATGTAAGAAATATAGTACATTCTTAATCCGAAAAAAAATTATGCTTAATGTAATCGATTCTAATGGAACCAAACCGATGTTGTCAACGTATTAATCAAAATCTTTTAATTGATTATATTTCTAATTATATATCTATTATTGCCACTTGGTCTCATATTAGACACAAACTTGCATAAACTTTCACGTTCGAAAGATTATATATATATATATATATATATATATATATATATATATATATATATATATATATCTCCGGATATGAAAGTATGATACACATGAAGAGAAGGCATGATAGGAAGATATGATTAGAGGCATGAAGTACTCCTTATTCAATTCTTAACCTCTTGGCGGGGGAACAAGTGACCGCGATCGTTTGCTCCGGCGCCGCTTGAGAGCGCGCAACGCAACGCGGGGAATGCATTCGCTCCTAGACAGCGCGCGCAGTCTCCTCACAGTTAGCAAAAGCCAAAAGCACATGATGGAACATTATCAGTCGAAACTCGGCTATTTTATCTTTTAATTCTCAGCCACTGTTTTGAGCGATCTGCCCCCCCTCTCTCTCTTTCTCTCTCTTTCTCTCTCTGTCTCTCTCTCTCTCTTTCTTTCTTTCTTTCCTATACTACTTTATACTATTCTCCAGTTATACTAGTTTCATACAATTGATATCATGACCAACACATTTTAGGGCCTTCATTAAGACAACCCTGATTTTTTCATCAAATAGTTTTGAACTAAATAGTGTACTTTAATTTAGTAACTAAATAATATATTTATTATTATAGTATATTTATTGTGAAAATTACAGTTCAAAAATAGTTGCATGTTATGTTTCTTTCAATTTACTAAATTTGATTCTATTAATCGCTGTATTTTAATTTCTAAATTTAGATCATTTGATGTGGTTGGTAGTTTGGTACAAAAATTGAATCGCCCACAATATGTAAAAACGAGAGATATGTCTCAGAGAAGAATTAAGTATTATCAGGTGTTCCACCCATTATTACCTAATAGCTTTATGGGGATCATGGCGACGACGATATATCGGGAAATGATGAATATCTTGTCTTCGCAGATGATCTGAAAGTTTATACATTTATTCCGTATGATCATGATGTTATAGAGCTGCAAGATTGCTTAAATAAAATTATCAAGTGAATGAGATGAAAGACATTAAATTTAATTCTAGTAAGTGTAGAGCAGGGATTCCCAACCTTTTTCTTTCATCATTCTTTAAGAGATGGTTTGTTTCCTCAACCCTCGTATGTTTTCTCTATAATACACCGCATCCATAATCTTGGCACAACAAGTCAGACATTATTACATTAATGGTAACGATTGACTACACAAATATTCTCGCAAATATGTCGATTTAGATCTAAGGGTCTCCCTCTTTAGAGCAGCTAAGTTTCTAATCTTCATTTCACTACGTGCGCAGATGATCTTCTCCCCCACACGTCACGTACGGATTTTGCTGTTTTTTGATTAATAAATCTAAATCTAAAATTTACATTGGAGTAAGAGCTGGACATAATAAAATGATATAAAATAAAATAAAATGAAATAAAATGATATAAAATGAAATAAAATGAAATGAAATGCTTGCCTCACATGACGGGTTAAATTACAATTCCTCTTGTCGCCAAAGTGTGTGTGAAGTGCGTGAAAAAGGAAAATGAATAGGTTGGTGCTTTCGGTGATTCGTCGTAGGCGTCCGTGCATGCAGCGCCATCTGCCTCCGCTGCCGCAAAGCAGACAGATCTACAGAGCTCTCGCCGGGCAGCGCAGATTAGTCAACCGAACTGCCGGGAGTGGGAGTCACAGAATAGGAAAAAGCTCAGCTGCCTTCGGCGCGCTTCATTCAAGTCCTCTCCCGTATACAAGAGAAATGAAAGCTGTTCTGAAAAAAAAAAAAAAAAAAAAAAAAAAAAAGTACTCGAAATGTATTGATGTGAAATGACGAAATTGATATCAATTTTATGTATATGTTTACAGTTTTATGGCATTATCATTGATGATCATTATGGTATGTATATGTATTCCAATATCATTTCGGGATCCGGAGAATACCATTGGGGTGGGAGATTGGTCAATTACAGTGCAATCTATTCTCGGACTTAGCATTGCCCCCCACCCCCACTTGCAATTGTCTTCGTTCTATACTACAAATTGTTTCAATTTTAACTATATATTGTATATTTAAGATATTATCTTGCATGTTTAATACATCTTGCAAGTTTAGCAACAATACATGTTATTATAAGCTGATTACAGATTAGAGGATAAATTACTACAAACTATACTAAGTAGAGTCAATAGATATAAATGAATCTGAAGTGTCTGTACTTTTGGAATTTTCAATTTTCAAAAATTTTTTTTGCTCATGTATTCGAATACTGATACGATTATATAGTCAAATCAATTGTTCTGTGTCCGCTTGTAGGAAGCAATTTAATTAAAAAAGCTACTTAATCTATCAACTTCAAATTTAAACATGTTATACACGACAAATGGGACCAACTTTGTCTGTACACCGTGATGTTCCCATGAAAACGAGTGCAGGTGCTTGTATGTGCCACAAAAACGTTGGAACCTTTGGGAGTGATTGCTCCCAAATCGGCAGGAATACTTTTGAGAGGCCAAGAACGAAAATAGCGTGGTTGCGATTCGAAGCTGGTGCCCCTAGATGTTTCTTCAACATCCCCCCCTCCATGTGGGCTTCATGCTCCTGGCCGCTTCTGTGTGTTGCGGGCGGAGGCCGGGCAGGGCCGGTCGGAGCGAGCGGAGCTTATTACTTGTTCTCCCAGCGGGAATTCACCCCGGGGCAGCTAAGCTTTTCGCCTTTCCGCTCCGCTCCCCCCGCCGGCGAACAAGAACGCCGTCAGGCTGGTACCTGGATCCCGCCATACCGCAGTTTGCCCCCACGGTAACCTTCCCATTGGATGCCTGGGTTGGTCCGCCCAGCCGGCTCAAAGCTACCGGCATAGACTAGGGAGGTATAGTTCATTACACTACGCTACTACCGGCTTTGCAGGCCGGTATCGGAGTCGAAGCAATGGGGGAAAGTAGAAAAAGAGAAGAAGCAGAAAGAGCGAGAGGAGAGGGAGGGGCTGGCAGCGTGGCCTCGGTTTGGGGTAGGTGAGGCAGGGCGTGCGGGGAAGCCAGTGCAGGCGTGATGGGCGGGAGCGGATCTGCGGGCAGGCGGATGGGGTGTGCGAGGGAGACGATGTGCCAAGGAGCTGGGATTCTCATGCAATTGCATATTTGCTTGTTGCTTACAATTTAGAAGCTAAAAAAAAACAAGAATATATTCCAAACGGGATAATTTTAATTCAATTTTATTTTACGTGTTTTTACAAATTTTTGTGCAGTTTACATATTCCGACATAAAATTACATATTTTAGTCATGAGATAATCATAAATACAGAGTGCAAATCCCACAAAAGTCGGCCTTGTTCAGGACGAATGTGACGTCATCGAAAGTAAGCCTCGATTGGTAAAGAGGTAAAAATTCTCAAAATTAAAATTATTCTTAAATGAAAACGGAAGTAGGTATTTATAACATAACTGTAGTGAAGCATCAAATTACAATACGAGTTTGGTAACCAATTGAGTATTGTAAACAGATGATATGACACCAAGAGCATACGTTTTATCCGCTTTGTAAAAAATTGTTAGATTTAATGTGAAATATCGTTCTACGCCTTCAATTAGTATTCACATTTTTTCTCCTATAAGTGGTGACACTTCTCAACCAGGAGAACAATTGAAACACATTGGTGAATACTTTTCGGCATGAGTGAATGAATCTAGCTCTGATTTGGAAATAGAAATAGCAGCAACTGCTGCTTTAGAAACATTGTTACCCAACTAATCACGAAAGACATATGAGCGTGAGTATTTAATTTTTAAAGACTGGTGTGGAAAAAAAGTTCAATCCATATCGGAAAACGTTTTGATTGCTTATTTTCTGGCGAGGAGAAACCAAGAAATCTGTGGTCCCACTACTCTATGTTAAAGAGTACAATAGCACTTAGTGACAACATTGACCTGACATGCAAACGCAAGCTGTCTTCTTGGCTGTCCGGGAGACGCCGCGTCGCTGGCTCAGGGGCCGAGTTTGGCCTGCCATGTCGCAGGCTTCCGCAGGACAGTGACACCGCGGTGCTGCGCGCCCGGTATTTTATACCAGGCAGCCAAGAAAACATTGATATCAGCACGTTCACTCAGTTATTCGAGTTTTTGAAGGGGAAGTGCAGGATACAGGACAAAGAAGTGCAAACTATTTTCAAGAGAAGAGCAATGGCAAAGTAGGCCATTACTTTACTCCCTAGTGTGATAATGAAGTGTATTACCATATTAGGACGGTAAAGTACTTCATTACGAAACTGGTTTTAATGGCATAATGTTTGACTTTACCTAACCAAAGTGGATAAAAATGTTGAACGAAACACGTGCAGGAAGAGGTATAATTGCACTCGTAAATTAGAGAACCCACGCATATCGTCGCTCGTTTTCTTGAACATTCCATTATTGAAATTATACCTTATTAATTAACAAGTTTAGTTAATTACAGCTGAATGAACAGTTTACATTTTCATGACGAGTGTACTTAAAACTTATAAAAATATGAAATTGTATTAAAAACGTAATTTTTAGGGTTTGAAGGGATGAATGAAGGGATGATTTTTTCCCAAGGGTTTGAATGGATGAATTTTCTCTCTAAAAGTAGCTATGTCTTTTTACAATGCTTGTGTATCAAACCATCGATGCATTAAATAAATGAAAGTCAAATTATTTTGAGAATAGTTGTTTTTTGGATAACTCAACATGTGTATTTTTATTTCCGAGCTTGCGCATGTTTTAGATAGTATTTCTGTTGTACCCGTTATCTTCTGAAGAATGAGTTTTCGTGAAGAAAAGAGAAAAATTGTACTGTTTAGAAACTCTGCTTTCAGTGGCATATTAAAAAATGCAATAATTCCAAATAAATCTATTTTAGTTTCATAATTTATTGAGTTTCAGTGAAGTTTCGACATGCAAAAATTGGTGCTTTAAAGCGAATGGAAACCCATTCATTATTTGAATGGAAAGGCTTTCTTGGTTGCAAATAAAAATGCTTTTTTAAAAAGAACAATCTCTTTATTTTTCTTGAGAACAAAGAGAGCATAACAAAAAACATAGCACACATAAAACAATCGCTCAGTCCCAAATTGTCACGGCCCTTTATACATTAAAGAAGCAACGGGAACGGCTCCGTGGCAACGCACAAAAACAGTCGACGTAACGCGGCAAAAGTGAAATGCGGTTCCGGCGCCGCTGAAGGACTGCGCTCTCGCACGAGAGACGGCTGCGGGAGACCGCAGCGGCACCTGCCCAGGCGGCAAACTCGTCTCCTTCGGGAGTCAAGCGGGTAGGCGCGTGAACCTCAGGAAGATTTTTAATTTATTTGTTGGATTTGTAAGATGTATTCATATACAAATCTAAAATATAATATTTGTTGAAAAATGAATATATGAGGGAATTTTCTCTCGTTACAAAATTCATGTTTAATGTCAATTTGCTGAAAATAAATTGTTCTTTTTGTCGGTCTTTTCCACCTTTTTGTTTGTATTTTTCTCCGGAAGTTTGCCGTTTCCTCATTTTTTCGTCCGAGAGCAGTCCGCCAGCAGGAGCGCACATTTCATTAGCTAGTGCTTTACATTTGTGTACACTCGAGTAGAGAAGATAATGGAACATACTATTCGGCGATGAAGAGTTGATGACAGATGAGTGAGTGGAGAGGTCGGGCGAGCAGAGCCGTCGCCGTGGAGTCAGCGTGGTGGAGGGTGGCGCTTCCACGAGCGTGGAAGGCGCTGACAGCACGCGATCGACACGAGGCAGCGACGCCAGTCGCAAGCAGGCGATTGCGCGAGGAGGGGTGGTATCGATTCCAACGACAAAGCGAAGAGTCGATGCCTCGATATTATCGCATATTATGATACATGGAATGATCCACCTTCATCAGAATACCAAACATCGAATGACAAATTATTTGAAAAACAAAAAGTAATCTAGTTGTTTCTGTAGTTTTTGGGTCGATACTACGAGATGATTAATATTTTGCAGCATACATACCGGTAATGATAAAATCGATTAGTTCATTTCATTTTCATCGAGTTCATTAAGTTTTGCCGAGAATTATATGAAATCAGCTTCGAACTGTGTGGGGGGCAGATGGTTGGTTGCATTGTTGTAGGGTAATCCTCGTTTTGAGACGCTGGACAATAAGTTTCAAAATTTAAAGTGGAAAGATGCAATGTGCCAAAATAAAAAAAATCATAAAAAAAATCAATACGTCCATAGTAACTGGATATGAATATGGTACATGCAACTATCCAACTACTGCATGAAGTAAACGAACCTTACTTCAGTATCAAAATGAAATGGACGTGCAGAAGAAAATTAAGAGTATTTTTAACATAAACGTAGCTGTTTTCACTTTTATCGAATGAAATGTTCAATAAGTGTGTCAATGATGTGTGCTATTACTTTATTTTTTTTCGA
Source organism: Gryllus longicercus (assembly GCA_038098605.1). Lineage (NCBI taxonomy): Eukaryota > Metazoa > Arthropoda > Insecta > Orthoptera > Gryllidae > Gryllus > Gryllus longicercus. The sequence goes on along the minus strand of JAZDUA010000018.1, from coordinate 5,812,965 downwards.
TCCGCGGTTAATTATTCCCTAGTTGAAATTATAAATATCGTTAATGTTTTTATAAAATTAATTTTTCAAATTTATTTGATTCAATTTCAACTCAAAACATAAGTATCGCCAGCGAAATTTACATTCCAATTTTTTAGAATAAAATCTCCGAAGTAAAAAGTGGTTACCTCACTCGGGGTTTCCCGTGTGCTGGTTCAGGGCCTGGTACGTCGTCTCATTTTGGCACATTGCACTTACAAGAGGGCGAGTGAAAGGTAGCCGCATTGTCAGTTGACTGCCAAACAACGGGTCTATTGATTATACAGTGACATTAACAGTGACGTGACATTGCTAAAAAAAGATGACTTGTATGAGATTAACACTTGCTCTTAGCCGTGAGTCGTGGGGTGTTGAAAGCAAAATGAATTTGCGAAACGAGGGGGGGGGGGCGTGGCCTGCCGGGCGCTGCGTCGCCGTCTCGTCTGCGGGGCTCTGTCGCGCGGAGGGGGGCGAGGGGGGCGAGGGGGCCTGGGTTCAGTGCCAGCCGTGGCTGGTGTCGCCGCCCCAGCTCTCGAAGGTGTCGTGGCCGCCGTGGCCCTTGTCCTTGATGATCTTGTACACCGTGTGCGTGTGGTGGATCTTCTTGACGTGGTACGGCACGTGGATGATCACCTTCTTGCTGCGAACACAAGACAGTCGCTCGTCAGTACTCACGCTCTCAAACACCGGAGACAAGGTTAGGACACCACAGTACTCGCAAAGTCAATGCTTTGTACTACAAGTGAGTAAGCTTTTCATTGTTTGACATAACATAAAAAAAATTAAAAGTAAGTCGGCATTGTCCCTTTTAAAACGAATTTTCTTTGAAAGAATTTGCATTTATCAGTTATATTAATAATAGGGATCTAATTATCCTCATTATTTTCGAAGCTCATTCACAGCAAAAAACGTAAGTATACAGTGACACGCCAACTTGAAAATTTCTTCCATGCTAATGCAGGTGATTAGAGGTAATTAGTTCTTGCAAGTTGCTAACGTCAGGCGAGAAAGGTTGAAGAAACGATCTCTGACGGACAGGAGCATCTGCTAGAACGATTTTAACGGAGCACGTTCTCTCAGAGTTAATTGTATGAGCAAATTAGCGATATCCTGAGATATCTGTAGTATTTATCAAACTGAAGAGCGCATCCCCCACAGGCCCTGGTAACCGAGATGAGGATTTCTTACACGTTTGATCGGCGGCTGCTTCGGATGTTTCAGAGATTGTTTCATAGGAGGGATGTAATTTTCACCCATTACTTTCTGAGTTTCGCGCTGTTCCCACTACATTGCGGCAAATGGACGAATCAATCGGAAGTCATATGCACTTCACCATGGTCAAACGCCCTTTGAGTGTCAGTCGAACATCACTTATTACTCTTAATAAAAATATTGTTACGGGTGGAAATTTTCTCAATTGTAGTTCAAGGTGCGCTTTTTTAATACACTTACATATAAGTACCTAAACAGTGTTGATTTCTTTGCAATAACATTAAAAAAATCATTTTTGAATTTCAAGTTATTACAGGTTATCGTTTAATCGGCCTGGATATCTGTGTTCGTACCTTTTGGCATTCTAAATGTAATAAACAAGAGACCGAAAATATCCCAACCAATATTCCATGCACTAGTTCCATGATTGCGCCGGTAGATAAAACATTATTAACACGTGGTAGCAAGTCGAAGGCAAAACATTAAAACTTGTAACTGAATACTATTTTTTTCACGTTTTGGGTATTAGATTACAAACATATATATTTAGAAATTCATTCACCTCATTTTTTTGTAGTGGAAAACGTGCTCCTCTACAGGCCCAATATGAGGAGGCATTATGTGAAAGTTAATATTACGATTTCGAGAATACCAAACGAGCCTTAAGAACAAAATCTATGATTTTCATCTAAATAAGCAATACATATTTATTACGGCAAATATGTAAAAGAGTTACTCAGCATTGACCTTGACGAGTGACGTTACACATCGCCACACTTTTTTGTTAATTACGGCTTTTTTACTAACAGCGAATTTTTATTAATTAATTAATTTATTTATTAATAAGTGTTTAGGGAGAATTAAGCCGTTTATATCATTAAGGACTACGAGTAATCTAATGAGTAATGCTAGATATGATAATGACGATGTGATGGTAGAATGAGAGTGGGGGAATGTAGAGACCTCTTCCGCGAGGTCGAGGGGCGAACCGCAGTGAGGGGCGTGTGCGCCGTGAAGACAATTTGAGGAAAAAAGGGGGGGGCAGGAGCCACTTACTGTCCGCCGCCGTCGCCTCCGGGCGCTGCCGCCGCCATCACCAGCAGCGCTGCCATCACCAGCGCCAGCACCAACACAGCCTGCAACACAACCGACCGCGCCTTGCTCACCCCTCCGCACAGCTCCACACATCCGTTCAGTGATTCATCAGCGATTCCACGCGCGTCAATTGCAAAGGTCATCCGTCCCATAAGTGCGGTCTTGAGTAGTCAGTTGGAGGTGATTTTCCCCCGCTGGATGGAGAGATCCGGAGCTGAGGTTTCCCCAACGAGGTATCTCCCACTAATGGGGCGTCGCCCCAGCCGGGGCAAGCTCTAAGATCCCGACGGTCATTGGAGGTTAAGTGCGAGAAGTCGATTGTTCAGGGTGGAGGCCACGAGAGTTCTTGCTACTGTGTTGAAAGTGAGAGGCATTCCATTAGTTGCAGCCACTTTCCCCAATAAAAACTCAGCTTAAACTCACTGATACTTTTCTTTAAGTTAGGTTACTTTTACTCGTAACAGATGACTTGCAAAAATGTTAATTTCATTGTATCAGTCTTTCTTGCAGTACATGTTATTCAATCCTGTGACAACTTTTACACAATACATTTTACTTTGTCACATTTAACTTAACCGTACAGAACTATAAAGTTATTGTTTACATTCAGTTAAATACTGTAATGAATAATAAAATAGGAAAAACTAAGTTGAATCAAATTTATTAACATTTATTATGCATTAACAATTGGAATATAATTTCAAACTACATAGCAAGCAAAAATTAAGTGAACCGTTCATGTTGTTGTTCAAGATGTTAATGTAACATGTTAGAAAACACATTTATTTTGTAAAAAACACCGAAATAAATGATCTCCTAGGTGTAATATACAAATGTCCAGAAGCTCACGTTGTAGAAACTACTTCAAATTGTACGTTGACTTTCACGAAGAATGTCAGATTAAGATTTTTCGAGAAAAAAAGAAAAAGAAAAAAAACAATTATCATCCAGAAAATTGAGTTTAAGTGTTACATTTGGGTGCGAAATTTCTGGCACAAACGTTCATCCTGTTCTTTAAAATGAGGCCGATATTACGGGTCTACGCGTATTTTTAGCACATCTATTGAAGTTTGAAATGGCAACGGAAATTGTACCTCATTTGGGTTCGATTGCCTCTCCACTCCAGCGACATCTTTTAAAGTTGTTTTCGTCAATCTGTACCTTTAATATTGACTTAATGCTGCCAAACAGGACGATAAGCCACTCTTAACGCGCAGCGTGCGATAAGGTTGTTAACAATCCGCCGTCTGTTAAGACCAATCAAAACAAATGAGTTGTAGCTAAAGATAGCGCACGAGAATCGCTTCCCCAAGAAAAGGTATTTCTATTATTTTTCTTGAAAGTAGATGCTATTATGAAAAGTATTTGTTTGATGGCTTTGTGAAAAGGGACTTGCCGGTTACAAGCCTTGGGTCTTCACGAACGTCGACCGCCAGTGCCTGGCTCGCAGTCGGTCTAATCGCTGTAATGACTACTTGACGCCGACCGGAAGCGAGGCCTGTGGCGCAAGCGCTTTTTGCGCCGCCCGCATCGCCCGCGGAAGCGCGCGGGCGAAAGCGCCGGCGCCGAAGAAAGCGAGCGCCCGTCCCTCCGCCGCCGCCGCTACTCGCGCTCCCGTCCCTCGGCGGCAGCGGAGCGCGGCACTTCGCACGGCAGGCGCCGTCCATTCTGGCCATTAGTCCCGTGCGCCGAGTGCGTGTTACATTCCTCCGGCGCCGACCTCCACGTCGCCTTGCGACTTTTGCAGTTTAGTGCCTGCGGGCGCGTCAACGTCTAAGGCCACTCGTCCCGCAACTTAATATTTTGCTCGGGAGGTGGCGGTGATGTTCCCTCGGTGGGAGGCGAGGTCCGGCGCCAACCGACCCGTCTTCCGGCGGCGAGGCTCCGTCCCAGCCGGGACACGTTCGAAGCTCCTGGCTTGTGTGGTAGTGTGCTGCGTGTGTGTGTGTGTGTGAGTAAGTAAGGGATGAGGATAGGTCAAGGAAGGGAAAGGAAAGATTGCGCGGTCCGTGACACGCCGTTTTTAGGGAAGTGCTCCGGCATTCGCCTGACACTGATCGGAGTAACCACAGAAAATTACTGATCAGCCGCTAAAATTCTCCTCCAGACAGCGACTGTATGCGACCTAGGTGACAATATCGTGTCGAAAATTTTGCCACCGTGCGGACTCAAACCTAGGACCTGCCGGTTAGATGCACTACACTGGCATGAGTTGATACTCTAAACCACCTCTCCCAGTGATATTTAATAAGACTCCCTCTACTAAAATTATATCTAAAAAGAATGGACCGACTATTAATTTAATATTTGAATAATTATAATAATTAAGAATTTGAAAATGCACCAAATATTAATTCCATGAATGAAGTTCGCGCTTTCAGTGCTCATCGCTTCGTATGACTCACGTATCACAGCTAATGATTGGACAGTCTCCACGGCGTATGAATGAAGCCAAGAAAAAGTTATACTTTTAGATACAATAAAATGCGATTAGGACATACCAGAGATTGATAAAACTCGTGTTTTTAATTTCACGAGAGGAATACTCTTTGTAATTTTCGTTTTTTAATGCCACACAGGATATTTAACGCGTGAGGTTTGTCGGAGGGAGGAGATAGTCGCCACAGCTAATAGGTTCACGGTGTCCGATGGGACCACAACAGCTTCGCCCAGTTGTTATGCGGTAACTCCGAAGTGGTTTACGTTAAAGCAAACTCTTACATCAAATAGCAGAGCGTTTACACGGGCTGCTGACTTGCAAAATGTGTTTTTCCAACAAGTGAGCTTGTAATAAAATGGAGGTTAATGGCGGAACTAAAGGCCGAAACCATGTGAATTACCGTACGCCTTAATAGTTTTTTTCGTGATTTATTGAATAATATTAATGAAAGTAAATGTCGACGCCGTTTAAATATCGACGAATACATGTGTTACAAATGGCTTAGTGTAAGATATTTGTACCCTAATAGCGAAGGATTCATAACATCAACTCAAGACTGGATGATTCCCACAAATAACTTCCCTAATTGACACCAAAGACGCTGAAGTACATCCTGATGATTCTCGTATTGTGGTCGAGATCATAAAACCATTCAGCGTATTATCTCAGCATGTAGTTCTGTATCTCCCACAGACTGTACTTACAGTCGCGATTAGTTGGGCCGAGTCATCTACGCCAAACTTGCTAATAAATATGGGGAAGCTGATAAACCATACTATTTTATTATTATCCCAAAGCTATGCTTCGAAGTGAAGCCTTAAATTATATTGAAACCGCAGTATTCTGACCGACAGGACAATGCACAATGCAACACAACAGACCAGATGTTACCCTCTGGAATAATACATCGAGAAACATTGGTTTATTGATTTTATAGTAGTGAATACCAGCAACATGGCAACGTATCAGGAAAAAAATCAACAAAGACAGAGAGATAACGTTTGAGTGAAAATAGTGAAACCTGCACGGTACTCTCAATACCGTCACCACTGTACTCTCAGCAACTGGCGTCATTCCGAAAACTCAGTAGATCATTGGAAGAACTAGGCTTGTAGAAGAGTATTATCATCGGCCTCCGGAAGTAGGTCAGTACGAGCTCACTAATCAGGAAGTTCTTGGGGCGACATGAGGGATGTTAAAACTTTTAATTAACTTTCGAAATCATTATTATTATTATTATTATTATTATTATTATTATTATTATTATTATTATTATTTGTAGAAACTGTATTGTTACTTTATGTTAATATGTTAGTATACCTCATTTTAGATTTCAACTACGCTACGATGCCATACTTTGATATTGTATCTTGGTATATCTGTGTGATCGCAACATTTTGACAATAAATAAAATAGTAATAAAATTGTCCTTATTGTGGTGGGAGATGATAATAGGCATACATTTAGATATATTTATTGAAATACCGCAATGTTTTTTCAAAAGTTGTAATTATTGATTACTGGGAAAGGTGAAATGATAGTTGACGTGTTCTAATCTGTTCTAACTACATTATAATTCAACAATTTCTTATTCTTAAAGATTGCAAAATCTCTCACATTTGACTAGTTATTTTATTATCAATTAATAAATAATGTTATTACTCGTACGTAAAAGTTTTCTATTACGGATGTTATATTGCATTCACTTTACCATATATTTCATTTTATTACGCAGCACGTCAATGTAAAATCTGCTTTCGATTGCAAATGACGGTACTTTCCGTATTCAAATCACCGGGGATGACTAAGAAGAGAAGGGCAGTCAGTGCAAAGAAGAAAAGAAGGAGGAGAAAGTGGAAAAGCGAGTCTCGGCCTGCACTCGTTCGCCGCAATGAAAGAGCAGCGGCAGTGCGGCTGACGTCACACGGGGGCGCGCGCCCGCTCGCCAGGCAGCCTCCGCGGGGAGCGGAGCTGCTCCATTCAGCGAGAAGCGCTGAGCGGCGCTGTGCGGAGGGCGGTGGCAACAAACAGAACAGCCACGCGAAACGTCGCAATAACACAGATTCATGCTAATAAATGAATCAGATCCACCATTAGCACTCAAGACACACGGAAAGAAAGTTCACAACAAAAAGATTTGGAGCGTTCTGAAAGCAGGCGAAGAAAGGGACTGAAATGGCAAACAACAACAACAACAACTGAAGTAATTTTTGATAAATGCGCAATCATGGGAAAGCAAGAGCGTAGATCAAAGAGATCGAAAACATAGATCTGCAGTCAGCGCTCTTCGTCATAGAAGATGAAATTTGCGATTCACAAAGCGGGAGGGGGCGGGGTAAGGGAAGGTAAAGCACCGAGAGGCGATAGATGAAGACGTGCTCAAAGGAACAGATCAACACCGGAGTGGGACACTGCTGAACACAAAGTTGAATTAAAAAAAGGGAAAGAGACAAGTACCTTCATCACGTTATAAATACAATGCAAATTAACTTCACCTGTTCTTAAGAGTAGTACGTATTTTAATCGTTTACCCACTGATGACTCAGTATTTAGTAATGAATTAATGAATGACGAAAATACAGTCACTACATTTGCAGTTTAATTAAAATACAACAACATAAAGAGAAATATTAAAATTATTAATCATTTAGTAATGCTTTCGCTAATAGTATTACATCAGATAGCAAGTGATTGGGGAAAAGGTTGTTTCCTATCACAGTTTCCTTTGTTTTTTCTGATTTTTATAGGACTTCTACAAATGTTTCTCGCACATGCAATCCTTCCGCTTGCAAAATCTGCAATCATCCCAAAGATTCAAACGGGATTATCTACAATTTCACGGTTCTTGAAGACTGCACTAACAATCTCCTCCTGCAAAATAACGCGAAATTTCTCGGTTCCGTTGTGTCCACCGAACCACGACGTCCAGTTAACACCTGTCTGCGTCTTCTGCACAGCTCTCAGTCGAAGAGGTAGAAATCTGTGGCCATAAGAAGAGATGAGAGAATTTTGAAGATCATCAACATATCCAACAGATAGGTCGAAATGTGTCATTGCTCCTCCACATTTGAAAGTCTGTCACCTCTCCACCATTTACACGAAACAGCTAACGGTTTCCCTGCCCACAGCTGGAACGTGGCGAAGCGCTTGGCAACTTGCCAAACTGTGCACATGCCACACACCATACGTGCATCGAAACTATTGAACCGATAATACTGTGGTATCAAGATAAAACTACAGCATTGTATTGAATAAACTGCATTCCTCTGAGGCAGGAAGACTGACAGCGACTCTTAATGGCCGGCCCCGATAAGGATTTAACAATCCGTTGATGGTTAAAAAAATCGAAAATAGTTATTAATGGTACGAGTGCTGAAAGTGGCATTTTATTTTGTGAATAGGAAATGTTGCTACTCGAGGGCGAGTGGTACAAGCCTACGAGCAAAATAAAATAATTTTACCTCGTGTGTCATACACTATTTTTTATACAGCCTTACTGAATTTCATTTTATTTCAATTCAAGTATAGAAATCACTATTTTACATTAAGATTAGTAGTAAGACCTTACGATTAGCCGAAAATATTTTGATTTATTTGTTGCATTCACAGATTTATTTGAATATTCGAGATTCGACTCACTTTTAGCCTTAGTGCTAAAAATTGAACTTGTGCATGCTCGTAAAGCAACTGGTTTTACTAGTGGTTGTCTAAAAAATAGTTTTAGCAAAAGATGGCAAATGAATACAGTTGTTCCGAAAAATAGTATTTATTGTGTACGATTGTTTCTTGTAAAAAACTACTAAGTATTAGCAAAAGTTTAAACGAAACACGATCTACAACACAAATTCCCAAACGAGTTTGTATTTCCTGTTTTCGGCCTTATCGCTTTAATGACAACAACAGTGCAGAAGGAATCTTAGACCTACAAGAGAGGATGGCGATATTCAATTCCTCTTCTTTACGAGAACACAGGGGCGGAAACGAGCGACTAACAACAGAGAAAGTGAAAACACGAAACGAAGGGGCAACACGAGCGATTACGGAGAATAAAAGGCTTTAAAGTGTCGATAAGAAATAATAAGAGGGAGGGTAAAAGGTCCAAAAACATTGGCCCAAACCAAACCTGCGTTTATCAGAGACAGGAAGACAGTACAGCGGAAGAACTGAGTTTCAGGACAATATTTCAGAGGATTTGAAGAAGAGGCGATGGAGAAAGAGAACAGTTGTGGGTGAAGAGCCATGAGGGGGATAATCGAATCTAAGTAGACGTGGATTTTGCAACCAACACCAGGCGAATGCCAGACCAGTTCCCTACCACACGAGCCAAGCAGCGCGCGCGATCGTTCCTTCCTCACCCCTACTTACACTTACACTAACGTGCACTACACTTCTTACAGCTTGGCCCGGCTGGGGCGGTGCCCACTGGTGGGAGATACCTGGCTGGGAAAATCCCGCTACCGGGCGGCAGGTTGGCGCTGGATCTCGCCATCCAGCGGAGAAGATCAACGCCACATCCGAGCAAAAACATGCACTCCACTTACGGAACTAATGACCTCATTAGTTGACGTGCCGGAAATCACTGTCGACCAACCAACTAAGTAGACGTGAGAAAGTGCCGAGTGAAAGAAGACAAGCAAAAAAAACAACGTAATGAGAGGTTAGGCCGCAGCAATGGAAAGCACAAGTGCGCCGGAATGCCGTAGACAGAAGGGGGGGAGCTGCCTTCAGCGGGCGCTTTAACCATCATGCGAAGAAGTCGGGAGAAAATAGCACTCACCCTAATTGCATAAAAATAAAATTAAATATTAGGTAAATGCATATTGTGTTTGAAATGCCATACAAATGTGAACATAGGACTTAGTATGTGTGTAGAAGGCAGCATGCAGTAAATTCAGGAACAAAGACACGTCAAAATTTATAACGACTTCGATTTTTATTTGCCTGACAAAAATTACAAATATGAAGTTTAGAACCATGTACCCTGGACCCTTCTACATCTCATACGCTTGCCAGGCTGGTACAATACCGCTCCCGCCCATCAAGCAAACCCATACACGCAATCCAAAATAAAATCCGAAGAACAGAAACGAAATCACCTTAATTTTTTAAGAAATTACTCTCTTCATTTCAACTTGAACACTCCATTAACCAAAATCTACTTGCAGTGTCTTGTCACAAAAGTTACTGAAATGATTTTTTATACAATCTACTGAAGTCTTCTATTTGAACGTGCAAAAACCATGTTTCTTTAAAATTTTTAAGTTAAATATTAAGATACTCCATTCCTGAGACTTGAAATCGTTACCCTCTCTACTTTTTTATTAGACATCACATAAATATCCTACAAACCTTTTAAAATCAAATAACAAAAACTCGTCTCAATCAGATTCCATTTTCGTTGAGCCGGGGAACGGCCCCCGTAACGAATAGAATGACAGAAGCGTTGATAGATCGGTCTATGGCGGCGGGAGAAAATGTAGCTGGTAGCTTTGGGCAACTATGTGGTAGACTTGAACATGTATAACAATACAGCGCGGGGCGGGGGTGAGCAAGGGAGAAGTTTGCAAATCGGGGACAAAGATCAGCCACATCCCCTCAAAGCGATAGGATTAAACTAAGGATGCGATTCACTGGTGAGACGTGCTAGATTTTCCTTGGTAAAAACCAACCACAGAAGCCAAAGTGGCGTGAAGTCTACCATTAACGCGGTAGGTGGTTTTGAGCTGATGTCAATCACACAGTTCACTTCATTTGATCATTCCTCGACAATAATTCTACAAACACAGAGAACTAATTTTTTTATTAATTAGCAACGATATCGCAATCAAGACCTCCAATCGAAACGTAGTGTATTGGCCACGAAATTGACAATGATAGTGAACTAAAGACGAGCGACAGGGCGAGGCTTCGCCCGGGTGACTGGGAGGCTGCGGGTTCGATGCTGCATGTTGCCTGTGGCTTGATGAGTTGAAGATCATCGGTTCTCTATCTCCTCTGGGGATCAAGTGCTTGAATCGGTGGTTTCCCTGACCACCTCCAGGCGAATGCCCCTTCCACCACAAACGACCGCACGCGGTCTTCCCTTCCCGTCAACGCCAAGTGGCCCGTCTGCGCCAAGTGGCGTGTGCTGTAGGGAAGAGGCCAGCATCTCACTCCAGATTGAATTCACCTTTACTGCAATATTTATGCGCAGCGTGACCACGTTTTACGTTTTGTGTTTTTGAGTCAAGGTTGCCTTCAACATCCTTGAAGTGGGAGAATTGAAAAATTTTAGCGCATTTTTAAACCTAAACACTTTTATCCATTTTGATTGTCTATAGTCAAATTAACGGAACTGAGATCAGTTTTGTAATAAAGAATATTAGAATACAATTGTTGAAATAATTCATAGCCTCGTAAAAACGACTATCAACATCAGACTGTCACTTTTCGCAGGATGAACGGTGAAATTCAAGAAAAAGTTTTAGTACACTGACATGCTTGAAAATTGGATAGAACGTTGTACGTATCATAAAACGTATTTGAATACTCTGCTGGCAATCGAATAATACCCAACAACCTCGTTTAATGATTTTACAAGCTTGAGTAGTAAGAAGATGTTGACAATTGGTATTTCGTAAATCATTATTGTGGACAATTCCCTTGCTCCGCTCGCAACGTTGCAAACTACGAAGAGGGTCCACCTTCGTTCCTCGTGATTGACACTAAATGCGTGATTGAGTCCGGGCGGTGCAAAATTGAAGATTCCACTTCCAAAAAGACGACCGCGATTTCCCTTTTTTTCTAGGTTACGTGTCAATATATTATTAAGGCGTTTCTCCGTCATGCTGCCACATATTGTGGTAAAAATGTTCATTCTGTGTTCAATGGTATCCGAAAACCGCTGAATCTTATCTTCAACTATAAGGCTGAATGTAAAATCTTTGAATTCCTGAAAGAAGTGTGTTTCGTGTAGACACGTCACTTTGGAAATGGGCTCTTCAATTAACAAGGCATTAAACGCGAAAAAATGCATGCAGTTGTGACTCTGCCAAAAGGAATCAGCACAACCATCCAACGGTTTTATGCTACACACTTGCCATATTGCGCGAGAATTCCTTTTCGTAATACCGTTCTGTTATTAACGACTTAAAGACAAACCATACAGAGGTACGAGAAATCACTCCAAACGTTTCTTTTTTGGAGATCTCAAAACTTCAGGAATCCCATAAGCATCACTACGGATGCGAGCTAAAACTCCAGAATGATTGGTTAAAAGCTTATAAATAGGGTCTTAGGGATTTTAACAGTGAACCGTTCGCTAAAAACAGTAATCCGTCCTTTAGGGAGCCCAGAAGGGCAAGCATGCACGCGGATGAAACTGCAAAATCGTTGGCGAAAAGGATGCATGCGCGTAAATCGTGCATGAAGAGGCTCACCTGAGAGACGCGCGGGGCCATGGCGAGCGGGGAGCGGCTGCTGCTGAGGCTGAGGCCGGGGCTGGGGCTGCGAGCGAGTGGCGGTGGCGGCGCCTCTCGCGCCTTTATAGCGCGGCCCCTCCCGCCTTTCGCTCTCTCCCACGCCCCCACCGCCCCCACCGCCCACGGCGCTTCCGCCTGCGCCCCCTCCCCTCCCCTCCCCTCCTCCTCCTCGTTATTATTGTTATTAGTATTCGTATTATTTTGTCGAACCGTACTGTCAAAATATCGACTTAACGCAGCCAGAGGAACGAAAAGTCACTCTGTACCGCCAGCATCCGATAAGGATATATCAGATCACCGTCCGTTCAGGACTACTGAAAAAAACTGAATGGAGAGTAGAGATGGCGCATGAGTACTCTTACTTTTTATGTTTATATTAAAGGATGGTGTTATATTAAGGTATTTCTTATTGATATGATTTTTTACCAAAGAACGGGCTGTTAAGAAAGTATAATAAAGAGCTTAGTTATTTCTGCCGAATCACTTTATTAACTATTACACTTCTACGTAAGTATAGCGTGCCAGGGAAACCTCTCCTGTGATGAAGTTTCTGGTGAGACTTCATGCGTAAAAAATTATGTTTGTAGCACGAGCTCTAGCTTGCAACAAAAGAAAACGTATATTGCGACCTACCCACAATAATAATAGATGCTGTAAGTGTTGTCCCCTTCACGTGCTTACCAGAGATCAGGTTGCTACCAACTTATTTGGTTGATTGTGCTCACTGACGAGAGACTTTTCCAGAGTACTGGACTAGGACCTAGTCATAGACTTGGGTTCGGGCAAACGCAGGTATTGACAGTTCTAAGATGAGAGGAATAAAAAAATATTTTTCATTAAAAATCATTCTCACACAAGATAGCCAGTCTGTAACATTCCAACTTTCGGAGATGTTAGACTGATTGCTTTTGGTTATTCTATTTTTGGATCATATTTTAAGAGTAGGACTATTTCAACTTTACTGAATTGCCACATATTTTGAGTGTCTGCTGCTAATTTAAGATATTTTGATATCATTTTTAGGTTGTTCGTTAAAGGGCAGCCTTTATAAATTATTATTGTTCATTTTCGACTTTATCGTCATCCCACCATAACACGATTAAATATTCTCTCACTTAAATATAAAATCTGCTACAGGTTGCCACCAACTTCCTATAAAGCAGATCTCGTAAGTGGGTGGCCTCTTCAATACTTCGCGCATAATATGAGCTGTTCCCAACAACGCCGTGTCTTGTACTTTTCGCTGTGTTTTGTACATAGGCGTGCATAGCCTAAGAGAAGAGGAGGGCTCAAGGACATTTTTGGACACCTTTTTCCAATCAAATGAACATCACTTTCAGATGATATATTTTTTATAAAATAAATAAAACATATTACAAGGAGAATGAAACTGTAACTACAATGATACAATTGATAAATTCAATTGATTTTATGATGAATCATTTATATGGTTGGCTTTTCGCATTGCAATACTCCAATTTGTCAGGTTAAAAGAGGTTGAAATTGGAGAATTGAAATAAAATAAAGATAAAATTATAATTAGCTAATTAACTAAATTAATAAGCTATTATTAAAAAACAGTGTTAAACGCAATTAGGGAGATGATCACATTCGATAGCTCTCGACAAGACGAATCCATAGGTTCTATTTTTATCTTCCTAAAATATTCCGGAAGAATTTCCGGAAGCGTATTTTTTTTTTTTTTTAAGGCACCTTAAGTGCTTAAATGATGGTGATTACTATTCTTCCGTTGACGACAGGTTTTCATTATATTGCCAATAATTAAACCTACTAATGCAATGACATCTCAATATGTATGAAAGTTCGACCGACAATGCTTTTTAAGTAATTCGTTGTTTCTAATGATAGACCAGCCAGGCAACACTAATGTTTTTTAAAAATTCCCTTTTAATATGAACTTTGTTAGTAGCGCCGAGGTGCCAGGCTTATTATTTGCTGCTTATCGGTGTAATGATATTACTCGTAATAATGGTTATATTGACGTCTCCACATTCTCTTCCAATGAACCCTCAACTGTCGTCGACTCGCGCGCCGCAGGTGCGGAACGGAGGCCCCGTTGTCACTTCAAGGGCGCTGCCCCGCCGTCAAGAGGCCACGCGACATTGGTCCTTGTGGGTCGCGGGCGCCGGCGCAGCCATAGTCTACAGTCCCCTGCGCCTTGTCGCAACCGTTCCTCCCAAACAAATGCCAGCCGATCGCGCGCCGCCGCCGCCGCCGCCGGTTCGCGGGTCATTGGCTACACGTTCGGAAGTATTTCTGGTTAGTATGAAACAAGGGTCAGCTTGTTCTGGTTTGTTAATAATTTGTGCACAGTGTCATGAGGAAGTGGTTTGATTTCCCCCTTAATCAAGTGTTTATTGAAGTATGAACACAATATTCATTACGTTTGCAAGTAAGTGGTACGATATTTTCTTGATGTTTGCTGGACTCACGCATTTCGTGTTGAAAGTTGTCATATTCGATGTGAAAAGAACTGCACTTATGTAACGTACTTTATAAAGTTTTGCCATTTTCACAATTCAAGTGTTCTGCTACTACTACCTTCATAGTTGGTACTTTATTGGTCTACAAACAGAAAATTAGCGCGATATTGCGCTATGGATTTCGAGCAAAAGACGAAGTGTGTGTTCTGTTCGTGAAATGTACATATGGTTGTTAAATTTATTTTTGTTTGATTATGCTGTTAAAATGATCCACGTTAGTATTGTTTAGTGGTGCACTATTATACTGGTTCTGTCGTGTCCACAGGTATGCTAGCTATCGTGGTGAATATATTGAAAGTGAAAGTGAACTTCTTGTTGGAGGAAATGAGAAATTCAAATTCAACGTTTACATCTTACAAAATGGCGGACAGCTTTCTTCTGAATACGTCAACGGTGAGTCAGTAAAAATGTATATTTGTTTCATATTCTGATGTATTAATTGCCATGCACTTGAAATGTAATCAGTGTTTAATTATTATGAAGTTGAGCCAGTCACTTTACTCGACCGCTTAAAATTATTGAATTCTCATTGTATATTTTAAAATTGGTTTATTTTGTTACGTAAACTACCAACAATTCTCGTACAACCGGAAGTCACAATTACACAACAGGTAGTGAACGTAGAGTGTTTGCACGAACTATCGTGCAAGAAAATTTATGCAACTCCTGTGCTGTGAATGACGAAGCTTAGTGGTTGAAACATCTTGAATTTGTACAAGATGATGACTTACAGAAAGTCAAAGACTCTTTTCTATTTCGTATTTAAATTTGATCTGATTTTATTCTTTATCTTATTTTTTGGGCGAAGGTTCCATATTTCGAATTTATTAATCTTGGTAATATCGAGGTAAAGGTTCAGTGCATTATCAGTGGATAGGGCCACCGAGTCCGACGCTTAAATGTTGATTTCATTAGTTAATAAATTGATTTAACTAATAGTATACATTTGTATTCATTTAACCAAAAATAATTATTCATTTTCTGTATATGAAAAAATATCGTTTTTTTCATCAGTGTTAGTATTTATTGAAAAAACCTATTACATTTTTATGTCAAATAAAGGTCAATATGTCTTCATAACGGTAATGTATTAAACTGTTGTACTAAGACTTACAGTACTTCAAAATATTTAAAAATATATTCTGAATATTCAGTTTTTTAGTGAAGTCCTGATTATGTTAAACATAGCTAAGATGATGTGATAACTCAAATTATACCCCACATTGGCGACGAAATGCGTTGTATTTCGATCAGAAAGCACACGATAAACAGTGTCAATAGTCATCAGCTTCCAAGAAAATGCGCTCTATCAGATACATCTGGGAACTTGCTCCCCGGGATTCAAGGGACTGTGTCATTCGCAGGACTCCGCCATTCCACTCGACCTTGAAACACGGAAGTCGGATTATCCCGACGTTCTATTAGCCCCGTTGCTAATCGAAAGAGAAAGTACTGTAAATATAGAATACAACTTACACTAGGAAGCCCGGCTTCCCAAAGCCCCCTAGAACGCCCAGCCTTCAACGTTACTTCTTTAAAAGAAATATTGCAAAAATATTTGTCTACGTCACTAAAACATTGTTAAAGCAATACTTTAGGGTATAATAGAAATATTATGCCACAACTGAAATATGTTTTAAACAATTATCGTCATTACTGTGCCGCTATATCAAAGTTAAAATAACATGTTGAACGGAATCCGCGTGTAAACGGGCAAAAGTTTATGTTGAAAAGTAAATTTTAATATAGAAATAATATTGTTGTAAAAATATTGATAAGAATATCAAAATGTTATAAACATTTAATTTTAAATTATACTGGTTTCACATGTGACTCAAAAATGTATTTCCTTGCAATGCACTCCCCTTACTATCTCGCAATATGTCAAATTTATTTGAAATATTTTAAATGTGTTTGTTTTACACCGATAGGAACTTAAGATATGTTAGAGGTCGGAGTTCTAAAATAAAATTAATGCCATGTTTGAAATAGCAGTTCTTGTTCAGGTTTTTTACTTTCTACCTCTCTGACCTTACTAGGCATAAAGCATAAATATGAATAGTTGTAGATCTGAAACTGCAATGACTTGAAAACACTACAGTTTTGGAGCACATTTTGTAGAATGCTATATAAGTGCATTGAATACCTGCTTCGAATCCTTAGGCATGGCTTATGGCTACATTTTCCAGGTGTTTCCTCTCGTTGTCTTTCATAAAGCTTCCACAATATTTCCAGTGTATGCAAAAACATTGACACACAGAAGTACTGAAGTAATCATCTTCCAAAAGTAACTCTTGTTTGCTGCTTTTGGCCCGATTTATGCCATGAACTGTGGAAGTACATCGAGTACGGAAGGTAAATGTCGGCGTATCAACTCTATTCTTCTGTCGCATAATATTAGTACCGTTTGAGAAGGTATCGCTTCATACGAAGCAGAATAATTTTTGAAATGAAATCAGTGATGCTATTGATTTCTTTCCAAATCCCTCATGTTTCATCTTTTGTTATAAGAAGGCGATTTTACGATTTTTTTACTGATATAATATTGCCTTCGATACGGAGTTCGGTGTTCATATCATATCAGGATCGAGGTTAGGAGAGAAATATTATTTATTTTATTTATTTATTTAATAGGTAATTATTACAAACAAATTAGCTTACTTGATCCTATGTGGCTAGGCCGAAGGCCTTTAAGCCATTACAATACCTACATTCTTTCGCGTTCTAATCTTTCGAATTCTGGTATTCACCCCAAATGGTCTCTCCATCGCATCAAAGCCGCGGAAAAGAGACCATAAGGTACGGCTCAGGAAAAACCTGCCGTCAGAAGCCGAGTACATACTAATCTATCCGACGTTTATTTTAACTATTTATTTTCTGGCGCGGGCGTCCCGCCGTCTCCATCCAGTGCTTGGCCTCCTCAGCACCTGAAATCAAACAGCGCCACAGAAGATCGTCCGCACCAACGCCTCTGCCCTTACACCTCTGCCCTTACGCCTCTGCCCCCTTCCCTTCACCCCCTAATGTGCTTATTACTATGCCAGTTTTATTTTATTTATTATATTGACCTGTTACTTACCAATTGACTACGACTATGACTTATTTCGTTACTGTTTACTAACTTAATATAAAATTACTGATTAACTTACTTATTGTTAGCTTATTGACTTATTTATTTCTCTCCAGTCTAGGCTCCGCTCAAGCTAACCAGTGCTGTTTTCCCACTCCCTAATTTCAGTTTCCCTAATGGTCCGAACCTTTCCTAAAAATGTTCCTAATTTTTTCTTACATTTAGACCTTTTATCACCCAAAATGTTTTGTGCGAGCGTTACGTTCCTGTTTAGAAAGTAGTACTTTCCCATTCCCATCCATTTTCTTCATCCATTGTCAAATATGTAATCAGTTGAATGGGGCTACATGTTCTCTTGTGAAGGTAAGAGAAGGGAAAGGGAATTATGGGACACTAATATGAAAAGACAAACCGAGTCAAGTTAACAATTAGTTAATTAGTAAATATGAATAATTAAAATTATGGAAAAAATGAAATCGTGTATCACATTTCATGTATCATTGAAGTCAAGCCTTTGGCCCTCCGAACTTTTGTCGCTCGAGATTAGAACCCTCATAGCGCCATTGTGCGTAAATATCTATAGCGACACACGGCTGACTATTTAGTTGTAAATCACGGGGAACTCCTCTCTTTGCAACCTTCAACCACGTCAATTCTTTGCTCTGTGTTGGCCTAATAGCGGTCCTAACTAAGTAGACTCCACATGTTGGGGCAGGAATTCGCGTGGCCAGGAAGGGCGCTCCTCATTGACGTCTCTCGGATCGCAGTTGGCCGGCGGCGCCTGCCCGCTCCGCTGTGGCGTAACGAGGAGCCACTGGCGCCGGAGAAAGAGCAGCGGGGCTTTCGCGCCCGCGAGAAATCGCGCATCGCTTCCCACACGTTTCCAGAAGGAAGGGCAGGTGGGGGCCCTCGCGGCGCCTGTAATTACCAGAGCAAATGCAACCGCTGCGTCCTTCCTCATTACACCGGGTGCCACACACACGCACTCATTAAGTGAGAATGCGCTGGGAGGGAGTACACGCCCTTCGGCGTGCAGTGCATTTGGAAAGTTGTTTTGCTTAATGTTTACAGCGGAAACCCTCGTGAGGTGATGGTACTTTTGAAAACTGCATTTCTGTAGTATTGGCTCTCCTAAGTTTCCGGAAACAGCGTTAGATTAAGCGGCTTAAGTTATATTATTTCAAAAACGCGTGAAAAAATGCTTTTGTGCTATTAGAATGTACACGGACTCGGAAAAGTAACAACAGAATGTAAATTCAGATTTCTGACGGAACGCAATGGAACGGCGTTCCGGTGCCTCTGGAATTGTTATTAAATTAGGCTACAAATATATAATTATTTCTATTAAACTAATAAGTAATTTGAGGCGCGTTCCGCGACCTGACATTTTATAAATCAAGCACTATATAAATTTAATTTTAGTAAGGAGTAAATTTTAGTAATGTAGCGACATTGAGTGTTTGTTTCTTTACTACTCAAAACAATTAATTGTAATTTATACTTTTCGATCGGACACCACTACCCTAACTCTTAGATAGGTCTCCGTTTTTCTTTTCAAGTTGAAGAATGCTACCGAGGTACCCTACATGACCATCTCGGCTAAGCTAGCCAGTTATGGGTTGGGTGCTTACCTACTGGTGAAGGTTAATGGGTTATTGTATTTAGGTCTATCCCACTATTTCACAATGGTTATAGTGAACCTACAGTCCACTATTACGTGCATGTCATTTTGGTAAATATAAAACATTTCAAATATTTTTTCAGAAACGCGTTTAACTGTATGTTAAAATTGAATACCGTTTGCATGGTTCCAGAATTCCTCAATTTTCGCCATTTTCATTAACCTTACAGAATAAGTTCTGAAGGAGATGAAACATTATTTGCAGGGTTATCGATTTTCCGTATAGTATTTTCATATATGGTACTTGTCTGTTGTAACTTTTCTATATTTCTTTCTTTTGTGTGATGTAATCGCAGAGGTTCAGCTAGTAGTTTTAATGTTTATTTAACAATAAGTAAATAATTTAACGGATATATAATTGTCCAATTGCTTCCTAACTTTTGATGCTCCAAACAGCCCCATTAGTTGAGGCGAGACACAAAAGCATTCGCGGATCAGTCCAGATGATGAGAGATGAGGATTCGAATTCAGTCCATCGCACGTCGGTAATTAGCGGAACGAGAAGAGAACAGGGAAGGAAGAACCAGGCGAGGCGCGTGGCCTTCTTTAAGTAACGGCTCCAACGTCCATCCAGATTGGGAGATGCACAGCCAAGTACAGCTCTAAATGTCTTATCCAGGCAATGGTGTGCTTCCACCCAGCTACAGTGCGCCCGGAAAGTTCCTCCTCAATCCTCGTCCGTGTCACGAGCATCAGGCGTGGGTGGCGCAGAAGCGGCGAAGGCGGGGTGCGGGAGGTGCGAAGCGCATGCGACAATAGCGCAGTGTGAAGGGGGGGGGAGATGTCGGCAGCCCTCCACTCGGCTGGGCCCGGGAGGCTTCCCTGGCGCGCTGCACTTAGGTCTCGGATCGAACCTGGGACCTCACCGAAAGATGATCGCGCTCGATTGGAGTCATCACAGAAAACAAGACACTATGGCCATTCGAAATTGAAAGAAGGGAATGACGTAAAATTCTAGCATCTTTCCATACATCCTGCAGTGACGAATAGAGTTTTCATGAGTTTCCACGTCAGCTTCTGCTTGGAAAAGCAATTGTTACTGAGGAGAAAATTGGCGCAGATTAACCGGACTGATATGGTAGTTACTCTTAGGTGAATGTGATATATTGCGCGAATGATTTATTTGCGCTAGCAAATGTTTTTATGCTCGGAAAGCCATGAACTTCGTGTGGTATCCGATTTATGAAGAGTTTAGGAAAGTAACAAGACACATCAACTAGAGCAAACACCCCGCTATTCGTAAACGTTAATATCTCGACTTAGTAAGGGTGTGTTTAATTTTCTTACCGCCCCAAACTCGTCATAAATATGAACAAGACAACATAACACGAGTATAAGCCACACTTACACCAAAATCGAGATATTGCTTTTTACGGATAGCGAGAGGCTTGCAGATGCTGGTGTGGCTCATCTTATTTCTGCCCAATCCCTTATTTATTATTCTTACAACTACTGTTAGGAATGAACGAATAATGATCGTTCATTAAGGGTTCTGGGTGAATAAAAACTTGCTGGAATTACTCCGGTACGCAGTTCGGTTAGAAAGAGTGATGGTGTGCCCTGGAGAGCCTTGCGAACTGCTCAGGCAGTGCATGGTGTGACCTGGTTCGAGCTATTCGGATGCCTCCTGCGTTTGTCGCGTGAACAATTGGGCCGCTAACTGAACGTGTTGGAGGAATTGGCCAGTGGAGATGTTGTTCGGAGTCGGTGGTGTGTTGAGCGGTTGACCGTATTATATGATTTCAGCTTTGTAAGTGACGTATCCCCAATAATAGTTCTTTATTCAGTAAGTCGATAGAAGGGTTCTAATGAACGGCGACAAATCGCCGAGAGCCTTTGGCCCGAGATCATTAGAACAAGCTAACGCCCATGGTGTCTTATGATTCAGATTAACTTGTTTACTAATTATCTAAATGTTAACTTGACTACGCTTGTCTTTTCACATTTCCTTCTCAAAATTCCGTCTCATAATTTCCTTTATAAGAAAACGTCCAGTGATTCAAATTTTTAATTTTCCCTCGTACCCACTATTCTCTCGTTCCAGGAAAGTTGTGCAGCCTGTATTGAGGATATAAACAATAACGTATTAGAAAAAAAATAATATATTTTACAGGGTAAAAGAGCATTCCATTCGGCCGTGTAGTCTAATATAAGATTCAACGATTTTCGGATATAGTTTTACAAGAGATAAACTTTGAATTCGACACGCTTAGTAGAAAGCGTTTTTAGAATATACTGAGACGTAAAACTAGAAAAGGGACGGAAACGGGGATAGCTCCCATTCCAAAGAAGTTGTTGAATTGCGCCGCTTGGCCGCGTGGGTGCGGCGACCGCGCGGGGGCGGCGGGCTATCGCGGGGGAAAGGCGTCCTGCTCTCGCGGAATCAGAAATCCGCGCCGCGCCGCGCACGGCCTCTCGCGGCAGCGGCACGCCAAGCAGCACTCGCGCGGCACGTGCTCTCAAGCGATCGAACGGCCAGAGGAAACGACGCGAATGCTTTAGAGTTGCAAAAAATATATTAAATAATGCTGCTTTTTAAAAATACGAACACGGCAAATGTTCATAAAATAAAAATGTCAACGAGCCATTAATATCAATAATAAATTAAATGTGCCCATACAGGACACTTATAGCACTTACAAGTCTACAAACCTTATTACATAATATATTCAAAAGGTTATTTCTTTACAGGCGTGTATCTGCGCATGGAATTTGTAAGAAAGCATCCTCACGATATATAATTTGGACGGCATTTACTTCATTTTGTTAATATTAGTAAATAAAAAGTTGAAATTTCAAGAATGTAGACATTGTTAAACTGTTAACTAGAAGCTTATTTCATTTTATGAAATTAATAGTAATAAAATAAACATACATTTAGACCTTTCCTCACACCATGAAATTTTATACATTTTTGCTGCCTCTTAAATTAAACTGAAAAACATCAATACATCAACGCGAGAATTTGAGCGCCTGAGAAATGCTTATAACACGGGTAAATCATGAAACGAATTTTGCTTCTTTGTTCTTGGGAGATTATTGAATGCTATCACGTAGATGGGCGTGAATAAAATTATTCTTGCAATTGTGCCCTCTTAAATCTTGGCCGTGGGCCACCGTGCGGCATAACGATGCCATGCGAAAGCAGTTGCCTGAGCCGCATCTCTCATCTACTGCGATCTGCGAGTGTCGGAGTTGGGCGGAAAGGAATGCACTCTTCCCGGGGTATGCTTTTCTTTGGGGCCCTCTCACAATGCATCGTTACGCTACGCGGCTGCGTACGGAACTACCGCAAGGAAGAGACGGTTTTTAGTTTACTTGAGCGGGAAGAGGAATGCATGGTGGCCTCGCTTGGCGCAGATGCTTCTCAAACTGAAACACTCCGCCTGCGTTGGCTCAGAGGCAGCGCTGTGGATGTCTCTGCAACGACTCTGAGCGGAAGATTCTCGTCAGTCGTCAAGAGGACCGCCAGGTAGCATCTCCACGTACGCGCCTCTCGCACCCCTGGCTCCCTCCCCAGCGGCCAGAATGGGGAAGGAATTAGGAAAGAGGAGGGGTTGAGGATACTTCACAGGGGTTGGACTAGCCCCGGTGAAGCAGGCAGACCCGGTGTGTTGGAACAAATTTCACATGAGCGTGTCTGGGAAGCGAACCCGGACCTCCTTGGTGAAAGGCGAGCCACTTCGCTCTGAGTCGCACGCTGCCGGGTCACATTCAGCCACTGCCTGGAGGGCAATTCTAGCGGCCGGCTTTCCGATCGCGTGTTTTCCCCAGCAATAAAGTGTGCATCTGCAAACAACGGGCCACGAACTGCGCACCATCATTTTCTTCTTCCTTTTCCTGTCCTCGCCCCTTACTTACACACATGTTGGGAGGAGCTTGGAGATTTCCCGGTTGGGGCGGTGCCCTGCTGGAGGAAACACGTGTTCAGTGAAGCCCCCGCAAGCCGACGTGAAGCTTGGCTCCAGATCTCTCCACCTCCAGGCGAGGAGCACCGCCATTCACTGCCCTAACGGAGCGGAGCGGAGCGGAGCGGAGCGAAGCTGGTCGGAGCAGTTGCTTTGCTCGGAGATAATCAGCCAAGAACTAACCGAGGTCAGGTTCCTCGTGGGAGAGGGCGAAACCATGCGCGTTGCGTCCCCTCCCCAACACTTTTTTGGTTTGGAGGGAACTTCCCGGTTATTTGTGGTTCATCTACTAAATCCCCCCTTTTATTAATTTGGAGTTGGGGACGCCCATAGAGAAAACAGCGAAACGCTTTGCAGTATCCGTACACATTATTTGTTTATCAAGTGCCACTCAATGAACTTTTAAAAAACATATTTTAGCTTTTATACATTTACAGTTATGGCGAATAAGATAAGCAAAATGTAATTATGTGAAACTTGATTTCGTGTGTGTATTTGAATTTTGTCGTATGATAGCAAAAATGTAATTAACAACACGTATATGATGTTCTATTAAATATAATCTAAGAAAAAAGTTAAATATATTGAATCTCATTACACGCTCAATATCAATATAGAAACGGGGTATATTTCTAGAGTATGTTTCTTGATAAATAGATTTAACACTTTATAAACAAATTTGTATTACTTCTGCAAAAATCAATATTTCTGTGCTCTAGCGAAATAATACTGTAAATAGTTTTTAACTACTTGCTGCGGCATCAAAAAACTTTTTCAGAAATAGGCTAAAGAATTTTCGAAAAAGTAGCCTCCAGTATACGTCTCAAGAACATCCAATAAACTATACTCCTATGACCCTGCAACCAATTAATAATTTTAACAAAAACAGTCTTCACATAATTCATTATACCATTATACCATGTATTGTATATATACTACCATAATTGTTATTTGCGTACCAAGGAGATCAAAAAACCTGATTGGCAAATATTGCATAGTAGACGTTCTCTTCCTTGGAGCCTTGCCGTTGCGGTTCGAATATATCATACGCAGTGATGCACTGAATATATCATTTCAAACCCTAAGCGCAGCATAAGAAAAGGCAGAATAACGCAATCAAATATTTGCATTTTCCATTCAAAATCGAATTTTTTTCTTTCTTTTTGGATTTTTCCGAGTTTCTGAGTATCTAACAAAACCATAGACGCCTCTCATAGATCAGAGGCTGCATAGCTTTTTTTCAATTTCTGCGCGCATTCCAAAATATTAATAGAGACATTTCACTGTACTGCATGAGCATAATTTTTGCCAATTCACTCTGGATGTCGCTCCTTTGCGTGTGTAGTTTGTTGAAGTCGGGCAGAGAGGAATCTCTTTCTAGATTAATCAGTTTAGTATTCTGAACATTTTTAATTAGTACAAGTTTCAGAGAAGAATCGTACACATTTAATTTACACGTGCTACGTTCGAGAAGGTGCCAAGAAGTCCAACTATGGAGAAAGTTTAATGAAATCCTTAATGAGGTGGTAACACAGAGGAGTCTGCACACTTCACGCAGGCCTTTCTCGGTTATATCGCACGCAGAATCTCTAGCATTCGTTACCTGAAGGCTTTAAGAGAATAGAATGTTTTGGAATTTAAGCTGTTCTTTTCTTGGCACATTCTAAAAGACTCTGCCCAAACATGGATTTCAATGTCATGAAATATTTTACTGGTGTTTACCCGGATTTATTTGGATGTAGATCACTGCGTTTATTGGATTGATTTTATATATTTGTTTCCTCAGTATAATTGGAGCATTTAATAATTAGTGTTGCTTCAGACTGAAGTCTGAAGTTGGTACTTATGTTATAATAGTTATTACGTAAGTTCACGCAAGTCGACAAACTGTCCCGTACGGACATACATTATTCTGAAAATCTATTCTGATGTACATAATTTAGGTTGCGAAATTGTAACATTTACTAGTTCAGCCATTGAATAATAAATTAATAAATTTACTGAACGTTCATATTGTCAATAATATTTTTCCCTGTTCCTCTACAGAAAACTATTTTCAAGCCATTGTTGTACTGCAACGTTCGAATACATCATTCAGTAATATGTTTAGAATCTTTTACATAATAATAATATAAATAATAATAATATTTTTTTTACTGCTACGTTATTGCTTGTTATTGCCTTCGATACAGCGCTCGGTCTTGACTGCATACCTTACCTGGATGGAGAGGACCGTGGTGACGAGGGAAATACATGTTCTCTTAGAGGGGGAATTGCGGGAGGGAAATGTGAAATGATAAACCGAGTCTAGTTAACAACTAGTTAATTAGTAAATAAATCAATATGAATCATTTACAATTACGTTAAATCATGTACCACGGGTATTAATTGGTTCTAATGGTCTTTGGCGACAAAATGCTCGAGATCATTAGAACTCTGTTAACGCTCTTGGTGCATAAGTAACTATTGCATAATATTACCTTTGAATTGTGTATAACTTTAGCTTTATTTTCTTTAAAAAGTGCTCCTTAAAATTATTACTCAAGCAATTACCTACAAAACTTAGTCGATCAGACATATCTTTTCAATGTTCGCGAAAGTAATTTGATAATTGTCTTTGTCAAACATTTGAAGTTGCGATCTCTTGATTTCCGCCTTGACGTCCGCGCATTTGTGTTCGACCCCAGCGCGTATACCGTCCCAACGGTTTCCTTCAAAATCGATATTCCCTGATGGTTTTCTGAACGAACGGGAGGCCCTACGTATAACGTACCTGTAAAATGAAATATGTTATTCAAATAATTACAATATGAAATTTAATGGATTGTTTCTGTACTGATTAGGAATTCTATTGCTTGTTTTAAAATTGAAGATACTCTAAATAACATAATATGCAGACTGCATTAATGTATTGAAAAAGATGATTAGATGATTGTGGGCGGAGCGGAGAAATGCTTCGGCCGCCGTCACCTCACGCTCCTCGCCCACTGCACCCCACACGGATTCACCGCCCACGCCCACACCCGCCCCGTCACCCGTCACTCGTGCCGGGCCTTTCCTTTCCCCGCTGACGATCAGAGAGGCGAGGTCTTTCCTCTGTGCTCACGGCCCTCTGCAATCGCGCTCCCACCCACACGCACTCGTAGTAAAGGTGGCCGTGACTCGATCCGCACTTCGGCTCAGGGAAAGCAGTGCAAGGGAAGTTGCTACCACGTGCTGCGGAAATCAAAAGAGACCAACTATAAACGACGACAACTACATACTATTTTTTTGGATTCAACACTAAAAGAAAATATATTTCTGGCATTGGCTTCAATTCCGGTCGAGTCAAGACTAGAGTCTGCGTTTTCCTTACAGTGTCCCAGTAAATTATTCTGTGTGACGATATGAAAATTCACTTGTCAGGTTGAGAAGACCGGAATACGGCGTGGGGATATGTATGTGCCAAAACACGTACCACGTTAACCCATGGCCGCGACGCAGGGACGTCGCCGGTAGGCCTGAGCCCGTTCACCGGCTGTCGCGCCCAGAACGTAGATCCATTACCTCATATCCCTGCGAACGAGAGGCAGCCGTCACGATCCTCTTCTGTTGTCAGTGCGGCCTTACAACAACCAGCAATGGCCGCTCAAGTATCGTTTTCACGTTTAGCGCAATTAAAGGACGCGATTTAAAATGAAATAACATAAATATAATTTAAATATAATAATAAATCAAATATGAAATAATGTACACATTCTAACCTACGTAGCATCCAACTCTCTCAAAACATCTCCAAAATTACGATCACGAAACGCAGGATTTTTGGATCTGGCGACGAAGTTTGACGGCCAATTACTAGAAATACTTATATTTTCGAAAAATTCAACATAATCTTATTTGAAGATCTGTTTTTGATAAACACATTTCATTAAGCAAAAAATTGTATTTTCATAATAGTAGTTGTAGAATGACGCCGAAATCAATTCGAATTTTTTCAATTTTCGAAATATAAGGGTTTTCAACTAACATGAGACCTACCCCATTTTCTCAAACGCCATTTAGACTATTCAACAACAAAATTCAATCGAAATCGCCGGCTTCGTTCTTTGAAAACTTTAAAAATGCCCCATGGATGTCATGTTAAGTACCTGCCCTAAATTAAAATATCGGTTTCACATTGAAGGGGTCGCGATGTCAGACAGATCGATTGGGGAATATCGATTTCGGAGAAAATAGGGCGAACGGTTTAGCCGCTACAGTCGTTCACTGGCAGATAGACGTTTTACCGTCAATTGAGGTTTCGGTATTTAGGGCCCATAAAACATTGAGTCTGGCTACACAGCGAAAATTTCGTAGAGGCTTCATGTAAAGTCCCCTCCTCAAAACAAAATATTGCTTTCAAATTTAAGCACCCACGACATCAGCCAGGTCGATTAGGAAATACTAATTTTAGTGAAAATCCTTGAGCATCCTTGAATAGTTGAGGCGCTAGCGTTCTTCACAGACAGACAGACATTTTAGCGTAAACCAATTATTCGAAACTAAGGACCCACAGAACGTGGATTCTGTCTACACTGCGTCTTAGAGGAAGTAATTTGCCAAATAGGAGAAAGATATTTATCAATTTTCGATATATGAGACTCAGAAAACGAATCTTATTGCCAAAAGTTGCCGTTTCTCCGCAGCATTAGAATTCTTTCTATGTACTACGTACGTAAGTAGTAGGCGAAGTAAAAATATATTATCATATACTACCTCATTATTAATGATGTATAATTTGAAATTGACTCTTTCAGAGCAAATAAGTACATACTGAACATAACTAATACAATAACTTAGTTATCGAAGAATCAATTGTGACAAAAGACTTTGTAAAGGCTAATTATCTCATCATACAATATATTCAATTAAACAAAACAAATAATTTATTCTTGTTAACTTAACGTTATCTGAAGCATGTTACTAAAGTATTTGTAATCAGTGAATTCACAGATAAGTTTTGAGGAAACAAATTATTTAACGCAAGGTAACTAATCATGTTAAATAAAAACAATTAAAAAACAAAATTGGAATAATAATCCAAGGTAGAAACAAAGGTAACAGACTGTTTAATAATCAGAGACCTTAATTTTATTATTTCTCTGTCTCGCAAAGTATGTTTGAAAATCGTGGGAAATGAGCCTTATTGTGTTCCGAACGGCCATCTGTTTGCGACGTCTTGGGAGACTTGTGCGCAGAGGGGATTCCGCTCAGAAGCCACTCGAGAGAGGATTGCCCACACTTTCTCGCCCTCTTATTTGCTCGTCATGTATGGTCGATGAGGGTTTTCTCCAACCACGCAATGCACCTTCGTTTTCTTTCGCTTGTATTGCGTGTTTTTCAGCGAGTGAAATCCTGCTGGAGAGCCTCCATTGCGTCTTGTCGGATGGTTCCGCGGAACGATTGCTTGCTGAGAGCGATCGATCGACTCTCGCTTCAGTGAACCAGTTCAATAAATAGACTGTTTGAATGAAAACATAATTAAACAGCGTTAAATATGAAATGCAATTATTAACGCTAGTCTGTTTGTAGGTACCATTTTATTGACTATTCCCCTAGTAATAATATTTACTTATTTGAAATGAATGCCTAATGAATGACTTAGACAAATAGTTTGTTTTTATGAACAAAATAATTCAGAAAGTTCAAAAATGAGTCGTAATCGAGCTCTGACGGATTGTATTCTCTTTATGAAATGTATAAAATTGAGAAAGTAGCGTGATTAAAGGTTCCTCAAACTCTGAACTCTGGGCGAAAAATCCTCGAGAAGATAAACTAAAACTAAAAGGAATAAAATGCAAATAGTAACATCAGTGTTGAAGGGCACACATTGTGTTCCCTTATTACTGGGGTATTCCATTCAGTTTGTTTTGTGTGCATTAAATGTTTTGCGATTGCTGGCGCTTAAATTTTGGCAAAAGTTGGAGATTTGTTGGCGATTGAAATATATGTTAAAAACCTAAAATCTTTTCCTTTTTTGTTTACTCAACCTTGTCCATAAAATCTTTTACGATGCTTTATTATTTTTAAAATGTTGGGGATTAAGGCAAATACAAACTAAAAACGTGCACAAACTAAAAAAATGTACTTTCTGCCGTGATTGACATGCATGTACTATTTAAATTATTTATATTAGTCTTCTTTTGTAACTTTGTCCTAAGAAATACATTATAAACACTCAATACGCGTACTTTCAAAATTTGTTCTGGCAAACACGGCTCTAGTTCCAAATCAGTGTCACATTAACGTGAATTATTAGGCCGAACTACATCATTCAATAACGATTTATATACAAGAACTTGTTTCGTTAGGCGTTATCGTTTCTCGATAGTTTCTTCCAAATTGATCCTAAACCCAATGCAATAGGAATGGGCCTTTTTTACAAACGCCTCTCTTATCATATCAAATGTATCTTTCAACGAGCAGTGTTAATATATTTTCTTCCAGTATATGGGGCCTGTACGTAATGACTTGAAGGCGAAGGTCTGACACAGTCGAATGGCGTGTGACCACTTTCGACTCGCAGAATGAGTCGTTCATTTGCACTACAACTTTCCGTTGGCCGAACACGCATCCACTCTGACCTAGAAGCTCTCCTAAAATCTCAAAGGCGTCTGATTTCGGGGGCTCAAGCCATTGTGGCTCGGGTGCGAGAAGGCCTGAGAGCCGCTGGTCGGCGATGACTTGCGCCCGATGTGGAGGAAAGAGCCTGTGGGAGGCCGCGAGCGAAAGCGATCAAGGCAGCGTGCCGCGAATAGGCCTTCACAATGATCGGGAGCTAAGTCGGATTCAGCCTCTGTCTGGAAGAGAATTCTGGTGGCCGGCTGCTCTCGTCGCTCCTTTGCCGAAGTTTCTCCGATCAGCACCCACGAATGCCGGAGGAGCAAATTAACTCACGGAACACAGATCTTGTGCCTTCCTTTCTCCTTACATACACATAGACACACACTCACACACATAGAAATGGCGGCTAGAGACATGATTTCCAGTTTGGTAACGCTGTATGGCTTTATTGTAAATATTAAGATATCCAGTCGACGTTATAGGTTTCAATTCTTTGTTAGTTTTTGTTACTTCCCAAGGTGAGATAATTTTAAATCTGCACGGAACTGAAACTTGAGATTTGTTTCACTGTTCCAAGTAATGTATAATTGCTATAATCTTTTCCACAGATTGGATGAGGAGTGAAGCTTTGCTGAAAATCTTTAGCTAATGAATACCCGCACGAGCTGTAAGCGCCCCGCTGGGTCTCCCGATGAGTGTGGTAGTGCAATGCATGAAAGTGTGTGAGTAAGGGGAGAAGATCTTGCGCGGTCCACGGTCCGTCTGTGAGGGTATTGCTCCGGCATTTGCCCGGTGGTGATCGGACAAAACACGGGCAATTACCGATGGGAGCAGCGGGCAGCTAGAATTATCTTCCAGACGCGCCCGCGTTCTGTGCAATTTAGGGTAGCTAGAGCCGAAAATCCGCCAGCGCGGGAGCCCGAACACCAGGCCCACCCTGTCAGGTTCAGAGCCCTGGTGACTTGTTGAACGGAGCGAACTCAGCCGGTAGCAGTAGGTATTGAAAAAATGATGTTATACAAATACTCGTAAAAATGCGGATTTTTTTAAAAAGGCAGTTTTTTATTTATTGTATTTTTAAAATCTCTATTGTATTTTTATTAAAAAAAAACTATTTTTGGATAATTCTTTAAATTAATTTTGTGTAGAAAAATACTATTATTCAGATATTTTTGTTGTGTCATTATAATTATTGTAGACAATTGTTCAAACATTATTTCTAGTTCGTTTTACGAGGTTGTAATAGACTTACTACGCCAAACGTATTTAAAAATATTGTCTTATTATGACTGGATAGAAACTTAGCTACTTCAATTTTTAAATGTTAAGTGTTTTTTAAGTAGCATTAACATCTTCGTCATTAGCGATTAAATAAATACAATATTTTACATCACATTAACAATATTAAGTTTTTATAGTATTGAAGTTGTATTACAATGATGATTATGGATACAAAAACATACAACATAAACCTTAAAATTACATCAATGATAATTATTACAAAAAGGAGTAATATATTACATTATTCTAAAACCGTTAAATATTGTTCAAAACACCTTTTGCGATTCAAAATTTTATTCCATTGCTTTTGTATGTATCATCGCTTAGAATAGAATTAATACTTTCTTTGTCAAAAAATTGAGATCTGATGGAGTTATATTGGGGACATACTACCTGTATGATGTACCGGATGTGATTTAATGTTAAGCTTGCAATTGCAAGAGAAATATACCGGGTTAGGTTTTTTCTCCAGTATAAGGCAAAGGGAAAATTTGGTACGGCCTAATCTAATGCGTGAAAGGTTTCCTTGTTAACGACATGAAAGGTTTGTGTGCGTTTCAAGGGTAAAAAATTCGCCAATTTTCTTATGAGTTGTGCTTACTTCGAGATTATTCCATTGGTTTGACCACACCTTCTTTCTGACTTTGCCTGTGAACTTCAGGCAGTCCTCAATTGCGTAAGACATTTTGTTGTTTACTTTCTCTTCAACGTCAATAAGCATGATTAAGTTACGTGTTATGAATGACTATTGTCCACTTTTGTATTGAACGAATTTCAGTAATGATAATAAATATTTAAAATGAAACGTTTGTAATAATTACAGGTATTTAATTGAACGTTTGAATTAATTAATTTGCTTATTAATTATGATGAGTGGCGCAAAAAATATTTTTAGCTATTGGCTTTCAGTTAGTACTTATAAAGTTAACAATTGACGTTGGAATGATTTTCGTTAGTTTAGAAAGTTAGAAAGGCTAGTTTTTGGAAGTGTGTCAGTGGCTTCTGGAGGAGGGGGAGCCGAAGTCTTAATCTTAATAAAAATAGAAGAAAAAAATATTTGAAAAAACAAACTTTAAAAAACAATGTCACGGTAGTCAGAATCATTTGGATTTCTTTGTAATTTTTTTTATTGCTTTCAAAGTAGAAAAAATGTATGCTAATAGTTCTAGAGAACCGGCAAAATTAGTGTTGCAAATATTGTTGCCATTCTGCTTTATGAAAACACTACAGCTTTCGTTTAGAGCGTGCGTGCTTACTTCAAATTGTCCCTCGGACTGAGATTGCTCAACTGCAGCGTTGTTCGCAGCACAGTGTCAGTGAGAGGGAGGGCCCGGGGGTAGACTAGCTACGCAGCTGCCGCCTGGAGGAGAATTCTCACCGCCGCTGCTCTGAGCGATAGTTTTCCACGGGTTTTCCGATCAACGTGAATGCAGAAGCCATTCTTTGACAAACGGGCGCAGACAGCGTTGTCCTATCACCACCCCTTACACAAACACACATGTACACTTACTGTTTCACTTGCGTGCCTTACACTGCCTCGTACGGGAGACAAATCGGGATCTTGGACATTGTCGAGGCTGGGCAGGTGTCCCAGTGGTGAGGGGATACCTGTAGGTGGAAACCGCTAGCCGAAGTGTACTTTACGTACACCACCTCCCTTCACCGGCAAGTGGCCGAAGGAGAGGCGGCGACGGCGGCGCCCGGAAACAGGAAACGGCCGCAGGCTGCGAGGCAGCGCGGGGAGGAGCGGGGTGGGGCGGGGCGCGGCCGGAGGCGGAAGCGAAAGGAGGCGCCGAGCCGAGCCGAGCCGGGCTTCCTTCCTGTTCCCCGCTGGGCGGCTGTTAGTTACGTAAGTTATTTGCAGGCAGACGCTAGAAAAAGCGGTCACTCTTAGGACACGCACAGCGTGAAAAACGATAGCACTAGTACTCACTTTTGTGAGGCGGTCATCAAGTCTTCTCATTAATCTGCGAATGCAACAAGCATAAGCTACTACTGACCGTATTGAACTATGAACAGATTTCGATACTTGAAGGAATATGACATTAAAGGCAGTAAGGCTGCCCAAGAAATAAGTGAATGGCATACGTATAACTGATTTTATTTCCGCGTGCGATTGCGCTACTGGGCCTGTGGGCCTCGTGTCGCAACATTTTCTACTCGGAAGATAAAATATCTCTTTTACTACTCCAATCATAAATTATATTAACATAATTATCTCGAATAATATTTTAGACAGACACTAATAAAAGCGGTTACGTTTAAGGCATGCACAGCGTACTAAAATTCAATTTTTAGCACAAGAGCTGAAAGCAAGAGCTGACAAACAACGTATGGTTCACTACTATGCGTTTAGGCCTGGTGTTTTCTGATTCTGGGTATTGCTGTTAGGTGGGTACTTAGAATTGAGAGTGTTTGGCGTGAATTAATATAAAAATTGCAATTTAGAAATTTTCCCCTCATATTTGAAATTCATGTCCCTCTTATTTCAAAAGAAGTAAAAGACGCCCAGCTGTAACGTGATTGATTAGTGATTCCTGAGTGACGCTTGAACTGCTGAGGTCATTAGTCTCGTAAGTGTAATGCATATGGTTTATCGCGGGAGGTGGCGCTGGGGGGCGAGATCCGGTCGGCTTGCGGACTTTCCTCCACCAGGTATCTCCCACCAGCGCGACACAGCCCCACACGTGTATTGCTTGTTAAGTGTGTGTGTGTGTGTAAGTAAGTGTAAGTGCGGTCCATGGCCCGTTTGTTAAGGGACTGCTCCGGCATTAGCCTGGTGATGATCGGAGAAACCAAGGAAAACTGCCAATCAGAGCAGTCGGCCGCTAGAGTTCTGAATTCATCCTCGCTATGCAACTAGTGTCGAAAATCTTGGTCCCTCCGCTCAGAGGCACTACAGCGACATCAGTTGATGCCCTCAGCCACCTAAGTCAACGTCCTTGAGATGCTATTGTTTGATGTGATTGAATCTTCTAGATAGATTGCGGCAATAAGCACAATAACTTAAAAATATCGTTATATTTACGCCATTCACAATGTTATTTTACACTCAACACCCAAATACAGAACACCCCCTTTTAGATACTTCTCGAGATTTTTCTGGAAAGAAATTGTTCGTAGCGTTGTTAGCTTTTTTGAGTATTTCCATAAAAACATCACAATATTCTTCCATTTTCTGCGAACAAACTTGTCCAAATTTTTCAATTTTTAATAACTGGAGAAACTTCCGCTTTTATGTAGCTTAGTTTATGATCTTTATTGTTCTGCAATAGTTAAATTAGTTACAAAATGCCGTCAATGTTTTTAAGAACTGGCCTCTATACTTTTGAAGTACTTTGCGGAGAATATCTTTCTTTAGAGTATAGAGTACAGTTGTAAATACAAAGTATATTATAATCCTAATTGTAGTTAATTACAACTATTATACACTTTCATTATTATAACAATCGTTCTTTTAGATGAACTATGAATAGGAAAGAAGTGGAGCAAATTTGTAATGATTGTAGAGGTATTGATGCTTTGTATCAGAAAGTAAGATGCTTGTCATTTTTGTACAAAAGGCTCGGGAGTTCATATTTCGCTATTGACCCCAGTCTATCGCTTAACATTCTTTGACCACCGCCACCCCCTCTGAAAACACATCAACCCCCACTGGGACAACCCCGGCTCCGTTGGGAAGGCTGGTTCTAGCCTCGACAGAACATCAACGACAAAGCTGGACACCTTTTGAGCGACATTTTCACAAGTTAATGTTGCAAGTATTCACTTATCGTCCGACTAATGTGAAGCATCTATCCGCTGCTAGTTATTGCAAATAAATATAAAAAAACGAGGCATATCGAAACTCTTTCTCGCCGTGCTCTTGCGAAAAGCAAAATGTGGATATTTTAATGATGTGGAACAAATGTAGCGATGTACAAGCAGATGAGTCTTGTAAATTTGCCTAATGGTCGCTCCCACTGGCCCGCCACCGCAGGTTGTGTTAAACGAGAATTCTACTGGTTTAAGCCCCGTTCACTGTCGCTGCCATGCACACTTGGCACATTAACACTGTGGTCCCACTGGTGTTTTTGAGGCACGTGGAATTATTTCGTGTGGTGATTTATGCATGCTGTTTATTATAGAGAAAGATGCAATGGGTTCGATGAAGAAGTAATTCTTGAAAAGGGGTCGATAAAAGAAAAAAAGGTCGGGAATCCCTGATTTATACCCTGAATTGCTAGGTCTATTTTGTGTGTAATCGAAATACAACCAGTATTTCTGCACCAGTATAAATTTCATATAGATCTCAGACGTCCATGGGTTATCTGAGGGTAAAAAAGGTAGTGGATGTTCTAGCCAAATTCACCC
Source organism: Gryllus longicercus (assembly GCA_038098605.1). Classification (NCBI taxonomy): domain Eukaryota; kingdom Metazoa; phylum Arthropoda; class Insecta; order Orthoptera; family Gryllidae; genus Gryllus; species Gryllus longicercus. The sequence goes on along the minus strand of JAZDUA010000018.1, from coordinate 5,777,358 downwards.
GACAAAATTCTAGCTATGTGTTTGTCTTACAGATCCCACTGGTTTAGTATTAATTGAGATTAACTGCAATAGTATAGGTCAGAGACAGGCCCGAGATAAACTTAGGAACGATATCACCAAAAGTTGTGCTTTAATTCATATCAGAACAGCGGTACTTTCTACAGCCAGTGGCTCCTCAAAACAAGTGGTGTCAGATGCCCAGCCTGCCTCATTCAACGTCACCTGAAAGGAAACCTTCGCCTTCAAGCTTTCTACATGCCATGAAACCTGCAATTGTATTATTTCTTCAGAATAAGAAACAATTATTTTGAATATATCTCGTGAAAGTGAATTTCTCCCCGAATAAATGGAAAGTTTTGTGCCTTTTGTAATATTAAAAACACGCACGTGAATCTAAATAGTGTTCCTCAAATCTGCGTTTTGGCTGATCACCTTTAGAGAGCGTATGAAACCGGAAGTGCTGCTAAGGTATTTTTCCACCTGCCAAACTTTCCATTAATTTCCTGTTTGCCGGTGGTTGTTCAGTGACATTGGATTTGTGGTAGGGATGCTCTTCTCTGTACAAAGATATTTAATTGATATTACTGATGCTTTTTAAACCAGTATAATGGTCCAGATGAGACAGAAAAAACGTTGGAATAGTGACTTTCTTTAAATTCAAAATTTTTTTATGCCATAATTATTTTACACAAATTATATTTAACAAAACGATGCTACAATTAACTTAAAAACGTACTTTACCAAATATTAAATCAATATTTTGGGAAGGGACAATTTGCATGTAACAGTGGGATTAAAATTTGCTTGGATCAGTGAGTCAATAAATATATTCACGACTTTACACAAGTTATTTGGATCTTTTGATGAATGAAGAATGGTTGAAACCAAATAACGTTTTCAATGGTTCTATACAGGCATAATTTAAAGACGTGATCGAGGTCAAATTGGATATTGCAGTGATCACATGTTGGGTGAGATTATTGCATTATATTGAGAAAAAACACTTTTTCGTAGCCACCAGTTTCCTGTGTGTTGTATACAAGCAGTTAGTGCAAAACTACTTAAATAAATATTCAGTTTGTCGTCGCATCACGGACGTTTGTTACGTAATTGCACCCTCGATTCACTTTATTGGAAATCGGTTCCATCTAATGTTTGTTTTCAGCAATCATGTTCATTCCAGCTACGTTGAAATTGTTGATTCTTTTAATGGAGGTATCGGCTTAAGTGGTTGAGGGCGTCACTGACGTCTCTGCAGTCCCTCTGACCGGGAGGTCGTATGTTCGTGTCCGGGCGGTGGTAGGATTGTCGACACTGCCTTCTCAGCTAGGTCGAATTAACTCGCTGTCTGGAGGAGAATTCTAGCGGTCGGCAGCTCTGATCGGTAGTTTTCGGTGATTCCTCCGATCAACGCCAGGCGAATGCTACAGCAGAATCCTAACAAACGGGCCACTAACCGCGCGCCATCTTTCCTATCTCTTCCTTGCCCTATGCTCACCTCTTACACACACACACACACACACACACACACACACACACACACACACACTTACATGCACTACACTACCATACATACCGCGAGGCTAGTCGGGAGCAGTACCCCGCTGGGGAGATACCTAGTGAGGAAAATTCCAGCACTCCCCGGATCTCGGCATCCAGTGGGGAAAATCACCCACACCTCCCGCAATAAAACATGCTCACTTACAGCACTAATGTCCTGAGCCCTTAACGCATCTTATTCAATGTGTGAATGGCAGAAGGGGAGAAGTGTGAAGGAAAGAAGCGGCGACGAGGCGCGCTGGGCGGGGGGGGGGGGGGAGGCTTCGCATCCGCATCGCTCGGCGCCGGGGAAAGGTGGCTCAGGGCACCAACTGATGCGACTGCAGTGCCTCTGACCTGGAGGTCCCGGCGTAGAGACACGATGGTGCGGGATTTTTGACACTGGCCACTAGCTCGAATTCGGTCGCTCTGGACACCTTACCTTCCTCTTCCTTGTCCTATCCGGACACCCGACACACGCACGGTTCCTACTGATCGATTACTGATACTCGCTGGTGGGGAGTTTCTGGTTGGGTGAGTTCCCGCTTGCCGAGAAGAGATCGGCGCCGGATCTTGCCACCCGCGAGTGAGGATCACCGCCATCTCCAGCGGTTAAATAATGCACTACACTTACGGGGTAATGATCTTAGCAGTTGACGCACTCGGTATCACTAACAACCATCCATCGAATTATATTCCCGGTGCTGTAACTTCGCTGAAGGCAGGGGAACGGGGACTGAGGCAGCTTGGCGCTGCATTGCATACGGATAGTGTGTGTTTAGGGATTCGCAACTCTGATGTATATTAATTTTTCAATATTTGCAAAATTAAAACCTTTTAATTTACTGTAGACATACATATATTCAGAATAATATATGCAGTGTAGGAAAATTTATGTAATTATGCGGAAAATTTATTTCGAGATTTCATTCAGAATAGACGTTTTGGGGGCCCCTAAAAAAATCTTGTTTCAAAACATGCGACCGTCTATCAAAACCATCAGCGCCTAAAAAGCCTAATACGTAGTATTTTTTCCAAAATGGATATTCCTCGGTCGATCTGGCTTGATTAGAGGCCTTCAATTTTGAAACCATTCTTCAAACATAAGGGGTACTTCATATGAAGCAGCTGGGATATTTTCACAGTTTTCTCAAAAAACGATATTTATTTCTCTTAAAACAGGAGTAAAATAGACTTCATAAGGCGGCCTAAGCTCGATTGTCAATGTTAACTCTCAACTTTCGATACTTAAAAAACATTGCAATTTTTCGGCTACTTCCTACACTTCCTATTAGTTCCTTCTTTAAGATCATGTACATTTATGAACGTTTAGTAATATTAGCGCAATATAGCGAGACATATATGCAATTTTCTCAAATGCAGTTACATTTTTTCCTTTAAGTTTTGGTAGAGATACTGCAATATACACCGTATGAAATGACACAAATATCAGTTAATTAAATTTGCTTCTTTTTTAATTACAAAAATGTAATAAGGTTGGATTGTCACTATCGCGATTAAATAAGTAGTGCATGCCATTCGTATTGGAAACGGCGCTCATATGGTAGAAAGCTCGCTTGGCATGTGACTGGTACTAGGATTGGTAACCGGCGCCTCCCAATTTTTACAACCAGACACATAACGATTAGCAATTACATTACAAGATCGCGCCCTCACAAAATACATTTTTTTCTTGGGAAATATAAACGTCAACCAAATACTCATTTTACCCTCCTCTCAGGGAAACGATAGAAAAATATTGAAGCTGTTAGAGAAAGTATTAATGCTTATTGAAGCAATGAATTTGACATTGTTGCATGTGGGGGCGTAGCTCAAATAGTAGGGCGCTCGCTTAGCATGTGAGAGGTACCGGGATCGATACCCGACGCATACAATTTTTACAACCAGGGATATAACCATTAGCAATTACATTACAAGATCGCGCCTGACAAATATATTATTTCTTGCGAAATATAAAAGGAAATCAATAATTCTTTTCAGCCTCCTCTAAAGGAAACGATAGAAAAATAATGCACCTTTTAGACAAAGCATTAAATGCTTTTTGAAGCAATGAATTTGACATTGTTGCATGTGGGGGAGTAGCTCAGATGGTAGAGCGCTCGCTTAGCATGTGAGAGGTACCGGGATCGATACCCGGCGCCTCCAATTTTTACAACCAGGGATATAACCATTAGCAATTGCATTACAAGATCGCGCCTGACAAATATATTATTTCTTGCGAAATATAAAAGTCAATGAATAATTCTTTTCAGCCTCCTCTAAAGGAAACGATAGGAAAATACTGCACCTGTTAGAGAAAACATTAAATGCTTTTTGAAGCAATGAATTTGACATTGTTGCATGTGGGGGCGTTGCTCAGATGGTAGAGCGCTCGCTCAGCATGTGAGAGGTACCGGGATCGATACCCGGCGCCTCCAATTTTTACAACCAGGGATATAACCATTAGCAATTACATTACAAGATCGCGCCTGACAAATTATATTATTTCTTGCGAAATATAAAAGGCAATCAATAATTCTTTTCACCCTCCTCTAAAGGAAACGATAGGAAAATAATGCCTGTTAGAGAAAGCATTAAATGCTTTATGAAGCAATGAATTTGACATAGTTGCATGTGGGGGCGTAGCTCAGATGGTAGAGCGCTCGCTTAGCATGTGAGAGGTACCGGGATCGATACCCGGCGCCTCCAATTTTTACAACCAGGGATATAACCATTAGCAATTACATTACAAGATCGCGCCTGACAAATATATTATTTCTTGCGAAATATAAAAGGCAATCAATAATTCTTTTCACCCTCCTCTAAAGGAAACGATAGAAAAATAATGCACCTTTTAGACAAAGCATTAAATGCTTTTTGAAGCAATGAATTTGACATTGTTGCATGTGGGGGAGTAGCTGAGATGGTAGAGCGCTCGCTTAGCATGTGAGAGGTACCGGGATCGATACCCGGCGCCTCCAATTCTTACAACCAGGGATATAACCATTAGCAATTGCATTACAAGATCGCGCCTGACAAATATATTATTTCTTGCGAAATATAAAAGTCAATGAATAATTCTTTTCAGCCTCCTCTAAAGGAAACGATAGGAAAATACTGCACCTGTTAGAGAAAACATTAAATGCTTTTTGAAGCAATGAATTTGACATTGTTGCATGTGGGGGCGTTGCTCAGATGGTAGAGCGCTCGCTCAGCATGTGAGAGGTACCGGGATCGATACCCGACGCATACAATTTTTACAACCAGGGATATAACCATTAGCAATTACATTACAAGATCGCGCCTGACAAATATATTATTTCTTGCGAAATATAAAAGGCAATCAATAATTCTTTTCAGCCTCCTCTAAAGGAAACGATAGAAAAATAATGCACCTTTTAGACAAAGCATTAAATGCTTTTTGAAGAAATGAATTTGACATTGTTGCATGTGGGGGAGTAGCTCAGATGGTAGAGCGCTCGCTTAGCATGTGAGAGGTACCGGGATCGATACCCGGCGCCTCCAATTTTTACAACCAGGGATATAACCATTAGCAATTGCATTACAAGATCGCGCCTGACAAATATATTATTTCTTGCGAAATATAAAAGGCAATCAATAATTCTTTTCACCCTCCTCTAAAGGAAACGATAGGAAAATAATGCCTGTTAGAGAAAGCATTAAATGCTTTATGAAGCAATGAATTTGACATAGTTGCATGTGGGGGCGTTGCTCAGATGGTAGAGCGCTCGCTTAGCATGTGAGAGGTACCGGGATCGATACCAGGCGCCTCCAATTTTTACAACCATGGATATAACCATTAGCAATTACATTACAAGATCGCGCCTGACAAATATATTATTTCTTGCGAAATATAAAAGGCAATCAATAATTCTTTTCACCCTCCTCTAAAGGAAACGATAGGAAAATACTGCACCTGTTAGAGAAAACATTAAATGCTTTTTGAAGCAATGAATTTGACATTGATGCATGTGGGGGCGTTGCTCAGATGGTAGAGCGCTCGCTCAGCATGTGAGAGGTACCGGGATCGATACCCGGCGCCTCCAATTTTTACAACCAGGGATATAACCATTAGCAATTACATTACAAGATCGCGCCTGACAAATTATATTATTTCTTGCGAAATATAAAAGGCAATCAATAATTCTTTTCACCCTCCTCTAAAGGAAACGATAGGAAAATAATGCACCTGTTAGAGAAAGCATTAAATGCGTTTGAAGCAATGAATTTGACATTGTTACATGTGGGGGCGTAGCTCAGATGGTAGAGCGCTCGCTTAGCATGTGAGAGGTACCGGGATCGATACCCGGCGCCTCCAATTTTTACAACCAGGGATATAACCATTAGCAATTACATTACAAGATCGCGCCTGACAAATATATTATTTCTTGCGAAATATAAAAGGCAATCAATAATTCTTTTCACCCTCCTCTAAAGGAAACGATAGGAAAATAATGCACCTGTTAGACAAAGCATTAAATGCTTTTTGAAGCAATGAATTTGACATTGTTGCATGTGGGGGCGTAGCTCAGATGGTAGAGCGCTCGCTTAGCATGTGAGAGGTACCGGGATCGATACCCGGCGCCTCCAATTTTTACAACCATGGATATAACCATTAGCAATTACATTACAAGTTCGCGCCTGACAAATTATATTATTTCTTGCGAAATATAAAAGGCAATCAATAATTCTTTTCACCCTCCTCTAAAGGAAACGATAGGAAGATAATGCCTGTTAGAGAAAGCATTAAATGCTTTATGAAGCAATGAATTTGACATAGTTGCATGTGGGGGCGTAGCTCAGATGGTAGAGCGCTCGCTTAGCATGTGAGAGGTACCGGGATCGATACCCGGCGCCTCCAATTTTTACAACCAGGGATATAACCATTAGCAATTACATTACAAGATCGCGCCTGACAAATATATTATTTCTTGCGAAATATAAAAGGCAATCAATAATTCTTTTCACCCTCCTCTAAAGGAAACGATAGGAAAATAATCCACCTGTTAGACAAAGCATTAAATGCTTTTTGAAGCAATGAATTTGACATTGTTGCCTGTGGGGGCGTAGCTCAGATGGTAGAGCGCTCGCTTAGCATGTGAGAGGTACCGGGATCGATACCCGGCGCCTCCAATTTTTACAACCAGGGATATAACCATTAGCAATTACATTACAAGATCGCGCCTGACAAATATATTATTTCTTGCGAAATATAAAAGGCAATCAATAATTCTTTTCACCCTCCTCTAAAGGAAACGATAGGAAAATATTGCACCTGTTAGAGAAAATATTAAATGCTTTTTGAAGCAATGAATTTGACATTGTTGCATGTGGGGGCGTTGCTCAGATGGTAGAGCGCTCGCTCAGCATGTGAGAGGTACCGGGATCGATACCCGGCGCCTCCAATTTTTACAACCAGGGATATAACCATTAGCAATTACATTACAAGATCGCGCCTGACAAATTATATTATTTCTTGCGAAATATAAAAGGCAATCAATAATTCTTTTCACCCTCCTCTAAAGGAAACGATAGGAAAATAATGCCTGTTAGAGAAAGCATTAAATGCTTTATGAAGCAATGAATTTGACGTAGTTGCATGTGGTGGCGTAGCTCAGATGGTAGAGCGCTCGCTTAGCATGTGAGAGGTACCGGGATCGATACCCGGCGCCTCCAATTTTTACAACCATGGATATAACCATTAGCAATTACATTACAAGATCGCGCCTGACAAATATATTATTTCTTGCGAAATATAAAAGGCAATCAATAATTCTTTTCACCCTCCTCTAAAGGAAACGATAGGAAAATACTGCACCTGTTAGAGAAAACATTAAATGCTTTTTGAAGCAATGAATTTGACATTGATGCATGTGGGGGCGTTGCTCAGATGGTAGAGCGCTCGCTCAGCATGTGAGAGGTACCGGGATCGATACCCGGCGCCTCCAATTTTTACAACCAGGGATATAACCATTAGCAATTACATTACAAGATCGCGCCTGACAAATTATATTATTTCTTGCGAAATATAAAAGGCAATCAATAATTCTTTTCACCCTCCTCTAAAGGAAACGATAGGAAAATAATGCACCTGTTAGAGAAAGCATTAAATGCGTTTGAAGCAATGAATTTGACATTGTTACATGTGGGGGCGTAGCTCAGATGGTAGAGCGCTCGCTTGGCATGTGAGAGGTACCGGGATCGATACCCGGCGCCTCCAATTTTTACAACCAGGGATATAACCATTAGCAATTACATTACAAGATCGCGCCTGACAAATATATTATTTCTTGCGAAATATAAAAGGCAATCAATAATTCTTTTCACCCTCCTCTAAAGGAAACGATAGGAAAATAATGCACCTGTTAGACAAAGCATTAAATGCTTTTTGAAGCAATGAATTTGACATTGTTGCATGTGGGGGCGTAGCTCAGATGGTAGAGCGCTCGCTTAGCATGTGAGAGGTACCGGGATCGATACCCGGCGCCTCTTTTTTTACAACCATGGATATAACCATTAGCAATTACATTACAAGTTCGCGCCTGACAAATTATATTATTTCTTGCGAAATATAAAAGGCAATCAATAATTCTTTTCACCCTCCTCTAAAGGAAACGATAGGAAGATAATGCCTGTTAGAGAAAGCATTAAATGCTTTATGAAGCAATGAATTTGACATAGTTGCATGTGGGGGCGTAGCTCAGATGGTAGAGCGCTCGCTTAGCATGTGAGAGGTACCGGGATCGATACCCGGCGCCTCCAATTTTTACAACCAGGGATATAACCATTAGCAATTACATTACAAGATCGCGCCTGACAAATATATTATTTCTTGCGAAATATAAAAGGCAATCAATAATTCTTTTCACCCTCCTCTAAAGGAAACGATAGGAAAATAATCCACCTGTTAGACAAAGCATTAAATGCTTTTTGAAGCAATGAATTTGACATTGTTGCCTGTGGGGGCGTAGCTCAGATGGTAGAGCGCTCGCTTAGCATGTGAGAGGTACCGGGATCGATACCCGGCGCCTCCAATTTTTACAACCAGGGATATAACCATTAGCAATTACATTACAAGATCGCGCCTGACAAATATATTATTTCTTGCGAAATATAAAAGGCAATCAATAATTCTTTTCACCCTCCTCTAAAGGAAACGATAGGAAAATATTGCACCTGTTAGAGAAAACATTAAATGCTTTTTGAAGCAATGAATTTGACATTGTTGCATGTGGGGGCGTTGCTCAGATGGTAGAGCGCTCGCTCAGCATGTGAGAGGTACCGGGATCGATACCCGGCGCCTCCAATTTTTACAACCAGGGATATAACCATTAGCAATTACATTACAAGATCGCGCCTGACAAATTATATTATTTCTTGCGAAATATAAAAGGCAATCAATAATTCTTTTCACCCTCCTCTAAAGGAAACGATAGGAAAATAATGCACCTGTTAGAGAAAGCATTAAATACGTTTGAAGCAATGAATTTGACATTGTTACATGTGGGGGCGTAGCTCAGATGGTAGAGCGCTCGCTTAGCATGTGAGAGGTACCGGGATCGATACCCGGCGCCTCCAATTTTTACAACCATGGATATAACCATTAGCAATTACATTACAAGTTCGCGTCTGACAAATTATATTATTTCTTGCGAAATATAAAAGGCAATCAATAATTCTTTTCACCCTCCTCTAAAGGAAACGATAGGAAGATAATGCCTGTTAGAGAAAGCATTAAATGCTTTATGAAGCAATGAATTTGACATAGTTGCATGTGGGGGCGTAGCTCAGATGGTAGAGCGCTCGCTTAGCATGTGAGAGGTACCGGGAGCGATACCCGGCGCCTCCAATTTTTACAACCATGGATATAACCATTAGCAATTACATTACAAGTTCGCGTCTGACAAATTATATTATTTCTTGCGAAATATAAAAGGCAATCAATAATTCTTTTCACCCTCCTCTAAAGGAAACGATAGGAAGATAATGCCTGTTAGAGAAAGCATTAAATGCTTTATGAAGCAATGAATTTAACATAGTTGCATGTGGGGGCGTAGCTCAGATGGTAGAGCGCTCGCTTAGCATGTGAGAGGTACCGGGATCGATACCCGGCGCCTCCAATTTTTACAACCAGGGATATAACCATTAGCAATTACATTACAAGATCGCGCCTGACAAATTATATTATTTCTTGCGAAATATAAAAGGCAATCAATAATTCTTTTCAGCCTCCTCTAAAGGAAACGATAGGAATATACTGCACCTGTTAGAGAAAACATTAAATGCTTTTTGAAGCAATGAATTTGACATTGTTGCATGTGGGGGAGTAGCTCAGATGGTAGAGCGCTCGCTTAGCATGTGAGAGGTACCGGGATCGATACCCGGCGCCTCCAATTTTTACAACCAGGGATATAACCATTAGCAATTGCATTACAAGATCGCGCCTGACAAATATATTATTTCTTGCGAAATATAAAAGGCAATCAATAATTCTTTTCACCCTCCTCTAAAGGAAACGATAGGAAAATAATCCACCTGTTAGACAAAGCATTAAATGCTTTTTGAAGCAATGAATTTGACATTGTTGCCTGTGGGGGCGTAGCTCAGATGGTAGAGCGCTCGCTTAGCATGTGAGAGGTACCGGGATCGATACCCGGCGCCTTCAATTTCTACAACCAGGAATATAACCATTAGCAATTACATTACAAGATCGCGCCTGACGAATTATATTATTTCTTGCGAAATATAAAAGTCAATCAATAATTCTTTTCACCCTCCTCTAAAGGAAACGATAGGAAAATAATGCCTGTTAGAGAAAGCATTAAATGCTTTTTGGAGCAATGAATTTTACATTGTTGCATGTGGGGGAGTAGCTCAGATGGTAGAGCGCTCGCTTAGCATGTGAGAGGTACCGGGATCGATACCCGGCGCCTCCAATTTTTACAACCAGGGATATAACCATTAGCAATTGCATTACAAGATCGCGCCTGACAAATATATTATTTCTTGCGAAATATAAAAGTCAATCAATAATTCTTTTCACCCTCCTCTAAAGGAAACGATAGAAAAATAATGCACCTTTTAGACAAAGCATTAAATGCTTTTTGAAGCAATGAATTTGACATTGTTGCATGTGGGGGAGTAGCTCAGATGGTAGAGCGCTCGCTTAGCATGTGAGAGGTACCGGGATCGATACCCGGCGCCTTCAATTTCTACAACCAGGGATATAACCATTAGCAATTACATTACAAGATCGCGCCTGACAAATATATTATTTCTTGCGAAATATAAAAGTCAATCAATAATTCTTTTCACCCTCCTCTAAAGGAAACGATAGAAAAATAATGCACCTTTTAGACAAAGCATTAAATGCTTTTTGAAGCAATGAATTTGACATTGTTGCATGTGGGGGAGTAGCTCAGATGGTAGAGCGCTCGCTTAGCATGTGAGAGGTACCGGGATCGATACCAGGCGCCTCCAATTTTTACAACCATGGATATAACCATTAGCAATTGCATTACAAGATCGCGCCTGACAAATATATTATTTCTTGCGAAATATAAAAGTCAATGAATAATTCTTTTCAGCCTCCTCTAAAGGAAACGATAGGAAAATACTGCACCTGTTAGAGAAAACATTAAATGCTTTTTGAAGCAATGAATTTGACATTGTTGCATGTGGGGGCGTTGCTCAGATGGTAGAGCGCTCGCTCAGCATGTGAGAGGTACCGGGATCGATACCCGGCGCCTCCAATTTTTACAACCAGGGATATAACCATTAGCAATTACATTACAAGATCGCGCCTGACAAATATATTATTTCTTGCGAAATATAAAAGGCAATCAATAATTCTTTTCACCCTCCTCTAAAGGAAACGATAGGAAAATAATGCACCTGTTAGACAAAGCATTAAATGCTTTTTGAAGCAATGAATTTGACATTGTTGCATGTGGGGGCGTTGCTCAGATGGTAGAGCGCTCGCCCAGCATGTGAGAGGTACCGGGATCGATACCCGGCGCCTCCAATTTTTACAACCGGGGATATAACCATTAGCAATTACATTACAAGATCGCGCCTGACAAATATATTATTTCTTGCGAAATATAAAAGGCAATCAATAATTCTTTTCACCCTCCTCTAAAGGAAACGATAGGAAAATAATGCACCTGTTAGACAAAGCATTAAATGCTTTTTGAAGCAATGAATTTGACATTGTTGCATGTGGGGGAGTAGCTCAGATGGTAGAGCGCTCGCTTAGCATGTGAGAGGTACCGGGATCGATACCCGGCGCTTCCAATTTTTACAACCATGGATATAACCATTAGCAATTACATTACAAGATCGCGCCTGACAAATGATATTATTTCTTGCGAAATATAAAAGGCAATCAATAATTCTTTTCACCCTCCTCTAAAGGAAACGATAGGAAAATAATGCCTGTTAGAGAAAGCATTAAATGCTTTTTGAAGCAATGAATTTGACATTGTTGCGTGTGGTGGCGTAGCTCAGATGGTAGAGCGCTCGCTTAGCATGTGAGAGGTACCGGGATCGATACCCGGCGCCTCCAATTATTACAACCAGGGATATAACCATTAGCAATTGCATTACAAGATCGCGTCTGACAAATATATTATTTCTTGCGAAATATAAAAGTCAATGAATAATTCTTTTCAGCCTCCTCTAAAGGAAACGATAGGAAAATACTGCACCTGTTAGAGAAAACATTAAATGCTTTTTGAAGCAATGAATTTGACATTGTTGCATGTGGGGGCGTAGCTCAGATGGTAGAGCGCTCGCTTAGCATGTGAGAGGTACCGGGATCGATACCCGGCGCCTCCAATTTTTACAACCATGGATATAAGCATTAGCAATTACATTACAAGATCGCGCCTGACAAATTATATTATTTCTTGCGAAATATAAAAGGCAATCAATAATTCTTTTCACCCTCCTCTAAAGGAAACGATAGGAAAATAATGCCTGTTAGAGAAAGCATTAAATGCTTTTTGAAGCAATGAATTTGACATTGTTGCGTGTGGTGGCGTAGCTCAGATGGTAGAGCGCTCGCTTAGCATGTGAGAGGTACCGGGATCGATACCCGGCGCCTCCAATTATTACAACCAGGGATATAACCATTAGCAATTGCATTACAAGATCGCGTCTGACAAATATATTATTTCTTGCGAAATATAAAAGTCAATGAATAATTCTTTTCAGCCTCCTCTAAAGGAAACGATAGGAAAATACTGCACCTGTTAGAGAAAACATTAAATGCTTTTTGAAGCAATGAATTTGACATTGTTGCATGTGGGGGCGTAGCTCAGATGGTAGAGCGCTCGCTTAGCATGTGAGAGGTACCGGGATCGATACCCGGCGCCTCCAATTTTTACAACCAGGGATATAACCATTAGCAATTACATTACAAGATCGCGCCTGACAAATATATTATTTCTTGCGAAATATAAAAGGCAATCAATAATTCTTTTCACCCTCCTCTAAAGGAAACGATAGGAAAATAATGCACCTGTTAGACAAAGCATTAAATGCTTTTTGAAGCAATGAATTTGACATTGTTGCATGTGGGGGCGTAGCTCAGATGGTAGAGCGCTCGCTTAGCATGTGAGAGGTACCGGGATCGATACCCGGCGCCTCCAATTTTTACAACCATGGATATAACCATTAGCAATTACATTACAAGTTCGCGCCTGACAAATTATATTATTTCTTGCGAAATATAAAAGGCAATCAATAATTCTTTTCACCCTCCTCTAAAGGAAACGATAGGAAGATAATGCCTGTTAGAGAAAGCATTAAATGCTTTATGAAGCAATGAATTTGACATAGTTGCATGTGGGGGCGTAGCTCAGATGGTAGAGCGCTCGCTTAGCATGTGAGAGGTACCGGGATCGATACCCGGCGCCTCCAATTTTTACAACCAGGGATATAACCATTAGCAATTACATTACAAGTTCGCGCCTGACAAATTATATTATTTCTTGCGAAATATAAAAGGCAATCAATAATTCTTTTCACCCTCCTCTAAAGGAAACGATAGGAAGATAATGCCTGTTAGAGAAAGCATTAAATGCTTTATGAAGCAATGAATTTGACATAGTTGCATGTGGGGGCGTAGCTCAGATGGTAGAGCGCTCGCTTAGCATGTGAGAGGTACCGGGATCGATACCCGGCGCCTCCAATTTTTACAACCAGGGATATAACCATTAGCAATTACATTACAAGATCGCGCCTGACAAATATATTATTTCTTGCGAAATATAAAAGGCAATCAATAATTCTTTTCACCCTCCTCTAAAGGAAACGATAGGAAAATAATCCACCTGTTAGACAAAGCATTAAATACGTTTGAAGCAATGAATTTGACATTGTTACATGTGGGGGCGTAGCTCAGATGGTAGAGCGCTCGCTTAGCATGTGAGAGGTACCGGGATCGATACCCGGCGCCTCCAATTTTTACAACCATGGATATAACCATTAGCAATTACATTACAAGTTCGCGTCTGACAAATTATATTATTTCTTGCGAAATATAAAAGGCAATCAATAATTCTTTTCACCCTCCTCTAAAGGAAACGATAGGAAGATAATGCCTGTTAGAGAAAGCATTAAATGCTTTATGAAGCAATGAATTTGACATAGTTGCATGTGGGGGCGTAGCTCAGATGGTAGAGCGCTCGCTTAGCATGTGAGAGGTACCGGGATCGATACCCGGCGCCTCCAATTTTTACAACCATGGATATAACCATTAGCAATTGCATTACAAGTTCGCGTCTGACAAATTATATTATTTCTTGCGAAATATAAAAGGCAATCAATAATGCTTTTCACCCTCCTCTAAAGGAAACGATAGGAACATAATGCCTGTTAGAGAAAGCATTAAATGCTTTATGAAGCAATGAATTTGACATTGTTGCATGTGGGGGCGTAGCTCAGATGGTAGAGCGCTCGCTTAGCATGTGAGAGGTACCGGGATCGATACCCGGCGCCTCCAATTTTTACAACCAGGGATATAACCATTAGCAATTACATTACAAGATCGCGCCTGACAAATTATATTATTTCTTGCGAAATATAAAAGGCAATCAATAATTCTTTTCAGCCTCCTCTAAAGGAAACGATAGGAATATACTGCACCTGTTAGAGAAAACATTAAATGCTTTTTGAAGCAATGAATTTGACATTGTTGCATGTGGGGGAGTAGCTCAGATGGTAGAGCGCTCGCTTAGCATGTGAGAGGTACCGGGATCGATACCCGGCGCCTCCAAATTTTACAACCAGGGATATAACCATTAGCAATTGCATTACAAGATCGCGCCTGACAAATATATTATTTCTTGCGAAATATAAAAGGCAATCAATAATTCTTTTCACCCTCCTCTAAAGGAAACGATAGGAAAATAATCCACCTGTTAGACAAAGCATTAAATGCTTTTTGAAGCAATGAATTTGACATTGTTGCCTGTGGGGGCGTAGCTCAGATGGTAGAGCGCTCGCTTAGCATGTGAGAGGTACCGGGATCGATACCCGGCGCCTTCAATTTCTACAACCAGGAATATAACCATTAGCAATTACATTACAAGATCGCGCCTGACGAATTATATTATTTCTTGCGAAATATAAAAGTCAATCAATAATTCTTTTCACCCTCCTCTAAAGGAAACGATAGGAAAATAATGCCTGTTAGAGAAAGCATTAAATGCTTTTTGGAGCAATGAATTTTACATTGTTGCATGTGGGGGAGTAGCTCAGATGGTAGAGCGCTCGCTTAGCATGTGAGAGGTACCGGGATCGATACCCGGCGCCTCCAATTTTTACAACCAGGGATATAACCATTAGCAATTGCATTACAAGATCGCGCCTGACAAATATATTATTTCTTGCGAAATATAAAAGTCAATCAATAATTCTTTTCACCCTCCTCTAAAGGAAACGATAGAAAAATAATGCACCTTTTAGACAAAGCATTAAATGCTTTTTGAAGCAATGAATTTGACATTGTTGCATGTGGGGGAGTAGCTCAGATGGTAGAGCGCTCGCTTAGCATGTGAGAGGTACCGGGATCGATACCCGGCGCCTTCAATTTCTACAACCAGGGATATAACCATTAGCAATTACATTACAAGATCGCGCCTGACAAATATATTATTTCTTGCGAAATATAAAAGGCAATCAATAATTCTTTTCACCCTCCTCTAAAGGAAACGATAGGAAAATAATCCACCTTTTAGACAAAGCATTAAATGCTTTTTGAAGCAATGAATTTGACATTGTTGCCTGTGGGGGCGTAGCTCAGATGGTAGAGCGCTCGCTTAGCATGTGAGAGGTACCGGGATCGATACCCGGCGCCTCCAAATTTTACAACCAGGGATATAACCATTAGCAATTGCATTACAAGATCGCGCCTGACAAATATATTATTTCTTGCGAAATATAAAAGGCAATCAATAATTCTTTTCACCCTCCTCTAAAGGAAACGATAGGAAAATAATCCACCTGTTAGACAAAGCATTAAATGCTTTTTGAAGCAATGAATTTGACATTGTTGCATGTGGGGGCGTAGCTCAGATGGTAGAGCGCTCGCTTAGCATGTGAGAGGTACCGGGATCGATACCCGGCGCCTTCAATTTCTACAACCAGGGATATAACCATTAGCAATTGCATTACAAGATCGCGCCTGACAAATATATTATTTCTTGCGAAATATAAAAGGCAATCAATAATTCTTTTCACCCTCCTCTAAAGGAAACGATAGGAAAATAATCCACCTTTTAGACAAAGCATTAAATGCTTTTTGAAGCAATGAATTTGACATTGTTGCCTGTGGGGGCGTAGCTCAGATGGTAGAGCGCTCGCTTAGCATGTGAGAGGTACCGGGATCGATACCCGGCGCCTCCAAATTTTACAACCAGGGATATAACCATTAGCAATTGCATTACAAGATCGCGCCTGACAAATATATTATTTCTTGCGAAATATAAAAGGCAATCAATAATTCTTTTCACCCTCCTCTAAAGGAAACGATAGGAAAATAATCCACCTGTTAGACAAAGCATTAAATGCTTTTTGAAGCAATGAATTTGACATTGTTGCCTGTGGGGGCGTAGCTCAGATGGTAGAGCGCTCGCTTAGCATGTGAGAGGTACCGGGATCGATACCCGGCGCCTTCAATTTCTACAACCAGGAATATAACCATTAGCAATTACATTACAAGATCGCGCCTGACGAATTATATTATTTCTTGCGAAATATAAAAGTCAATCAATAATTCTTTTCACCCTCCTCTAAAGGAAACGATAGGAAAATAATGCCTGTTAGAGAAAGCATTAAATGCTTTTTGGAGCAATGAATTTTACATTGTTGCATGTGGGGGAGTAGCTCAGATGGTAGAGCGCTCGCTTAGCATGTGAGAGGTACCGGGATCGATACCCGGCGCCTCCAATTTTTACAACCAGGGATATAACCATTAGCAATTGCATTACAAGATCGCGCCTGACAAATATATTATTTCTTGCGAAATATAAAAGTCAATCAATAATTCTTTTCACCCTCCTCTAAAGGAAACGATAGAAAAATAATGCACCTTTTAGACAAAGCATTAAATGCTTTTTGAAGCAATGAATTTGACATTGTTGCATGTGGGGGAGTAGCTCAGATGGTAGAGCGCTCGCTTAGCATGTGAGAGGTACCGGGATCGATACCCGGCGCCTTCAATTTCTACAACCAGGGATATAACCATTAGCAATTACATTACAAGATCGCGCCTGACAAATATATTATTTCTTGCGAAATATAAAAGTCAATCAATAATTCTTTTCACCCTCCTCTAAAGGAAACGATAGGAAAATAATCCACCTTTTAGACAAAGCATTAAATGCTTTTTGAAGCAATGAATTTGACATTGTTGCCTGTGGGGGCGTAGCTCAGATGGTAGAGCGCTCGCTTAGCATGTGAGAGGTACCGGGATCGATACCCGGCGCCTCCAAATTTTACAACCAGGGATATAACCATTAGCAATTGCATTACAAGATCGCGCCTGACAAATATATTATTTCTTGCGAAATATAAAAGGCAATCAATAATTCTTTTCACCCTCCTCTAAAGGAAACGATAGGAAAATAATCCACCTGTTAGACAAAGCATTAAATGCTTTTTGAAGCAATGAATTTGACATTGTTGCATGTGGGGGCGTAGCTCAGATGGTAGAGCGCTCGCTTAGCATGTGAGAGGTACCGGGATCGATACCCGGCGCCTCCAATTTTTACAACCATGGATATAACCATTAGCAATTGCATTACAAGATCGCGCCTGACAAATATATTATTTCTTGCGAAATATAAAAGTCAATGAATAATTCTTTTCAGCCTCCTCTAAAGGAAACGATAGGAAAATACTGCACCTGTTAGAGAAAACATTAAATGCTTTTTGAAGCAATGAATTTGACATTGTTGCATGTGGGGGCGTTGCTCAGATGGTAGAGCGCTCGCTCAGCATGTGAGAGGTACCGGGATCGATACCCGGCGCCTCCAATTTTTACAACCAGGGATATAACCATTAGCAATTACATTACAAGATCGCGCCTGACAAATATATTATTTCTTGCGAAATATAAAAGGCAATCAATAATTCTTTTCACCCTCCTCTAAAGGAAACGATAGGAAAATAATGCACCTGTTAGACAAAGCATTAAATGCTTTTTGAAGCAATGAATTTGACATTGTTGCATGTGGGGGAGTAGCTCAGATGGTAGAGCGCTCGCTTAGCATGTGAGAGGTACCGGGATCGATATCCGGCGCCTCCAATTTTTACAACCATGGATATAACCATTAGCAATTACATTACAAGATCGCGCCTGACAAATGATATTATTTCTTGCGAAATATAAAAGGCAATCAATAATTCTTTTCACCCTCCTCTAAAGGAAACGATAGGAAAATAATGCCTGTTAGAGAAAGCATTAAATGCTTTTTGAAGCAATGAATTTGACATTGTTGCGTGTGGTGGCGTAGCTCAGATGGTAGAGCGCTCGCTTAGCATGTGAGAGGTACCGGGATCGATACCCGGCGCCTCCAATTATTACAACCAGGGATATAACCATTAGCAATTGCATTACAAGATCGCGTCTGACAAATATATTATTTCTTGCGAAATATAAAAGTCAATGAATAATTCTTTTCAGCCTCCTCTAAAGGAAACGATAGGAAAATACTGCACCTGTTAGAGAAAACATTAAATGCTTTTTGAAGCAATGAATTTGACATTGTTGCATGTGGGGGCGTAGCTCAGATGGTAGAGCGCTCGCTTAGCATGTGAGAGGTACCGGGATCGATACCCGGCGCCTCCAATTTTTACAACCATGGATATAACCATTAGCAATTACATTACAAGATCGCGCCTGACAAATTATATTATTTCTTGCGAAATATAAAAGGCAATCAATAATTCTTTTCACCCTCCTCTAAAGGAAACGATAGGAAAATAATGCCTGTTAGAGAAAGCATTAAATGCTTTTTGAAGCAATGAATTTGACATTGTTGCGTGTGGTGGCATAGCTCAGATGGTAGAGCGCTCGCTTAGCATGTGAGAGGTACCGGGATCGATACCCGGCGCCTCCAATTATTACAACCAGGGATATAACCATTAGCAATTGCATTACAAGATCGCGTCTGACAAATATATTATTTCTTGCGAAATATAAAAGTCAATGAATAATTCTTTTCAGCCTCCTCTAAAGGAAACGATAGGAAAATACTGCACCTGTTAGAGAAAACATTAAATGCTTTTTGAAGCAATGAATTTGACATTGTTGCATGTGTGGGCGTAGCTCAGATGGTAGAGCGCTCGCTTAGCATGTGAGAGGTACCGGAATCGATACCCGGCGCCTCCAATTATTACAACCAGGGATATAACCATTAGCAATTACATTACAAGATCGCGCCTGACAAATTATATTATTTCTTGCGAAATATAAAAGGCAATCAATAATTCTTTTTAGCCTCCTCTAAAGGAAACGATAGGAAATTAAAGCACCTGTTAAAGAAAGCATTAAATGCTTTTTGAAGCAATGAATTTTACGTTGTTGCATGTGATGGCGTAGCTCAGATGTTAGAGCGCTCGCTTAGCATGTGAGAGGTACCGGGAACGATACCCGGCGCCTGCATTTTTTTTTTTACTACCTAGGCGGTAGCCAATACCGATTCCAAGAGAAGATCGCGCCTGACAAAATTCATTATCAATGCCAAATATAAAGTAAAACCAAGTCACTGATTGCATTCTTCCTTCATGTAGTTGCAACAGGGGAGCTAACCGTCACATGTTGGATTACAAGTTCACGCCTGTCAATGGGCGCTAATGTCCGGAGGCTATTGGCCGGCTGGGACGTGGGGAGAATTTGGTTGGTAAAATCTCGTAAAGCGACTTCCATGTTTGGCGTCAGGTCTCGCCGTCCAGCGGGGAGCTCTGCACCACCACCACTCGTGATGAAATTATAGATTACGTTTACGGGACCACTCACCAATCATAAAGAATTATTGAACTTGTTTTTGATGAAAAAATATACAATACGTTTTTTCAAGGAATTTGAGCTTACATGTTAATGAAATTCTATTACTTTAATTTTACGGAATTTGAAGTTTTTGTTTGAAGTAATGTTTAAACTAAGCAAGATGTTACTTTCGGGTGAAAGAGGTTCCGCGAAAAACAAGACAGATAAAAATGCCTTCCGGCACCGGGAATTGAACCCGGGCCTCCCGGGTGAGAGCCGGGTATCCTAGCCACTAGACCATGCCGGATGTCCGTATTGGAGTTACTGACACAAATCTCACGACGCTCAGAACCTAAATTCTTAGGGAATACATTCATTATCATTATCTGATCACTTTTTCCTATAGGCGAAACATATTATTGACAAGTCGGGTCTTATCCCTTATCAGTCCCTCACGTGCGAAGCTGGGAGATCTGAGAGCCAAAGAAAAGCTTTGCGAAGTTGGGCTTGGAACGGTGGAAAGTAGGTGTGGACGTTGCTTATTGGATGAAAATTGTTTTATTTTAATCTCCAACTGTGCCCTGAAAAAGTGAAACATAGAAGAATGAAATACTTGTACTACTAACCGTGTATACTTCTCTTACACATTTATAAAATGAAGTAACACGCACAGACATTAATCATTTCGGGTAAGTTTCAAGGCTGTAATACGCCTTCGGGGCTATTATGATCATCTTAGAAATCACAAGTTCCTATTGAGAAAGATGCCCTGAGATCAAAACCTTTAGTCTTTCATTGATAGAACCGGAATCAAATGACATTTGGTTTTATTTTCGAATTCTTTTTCTAAAATATACTTATCATTTCTGATTCTTGTTACTCTGCATTCACGTTTCAATAAGAGCCAACAGAAGAATTAACATTTTGAGGGTGGAGACAATTTCTATTAATTTTATATGATTGAGGATTTTGCCCTGAACAACAGCGGAATCGTTTACCAAGAAAGGAGCTGATGGTCTTGTTATCAGAATTCGAAATAGTAATGTTTCGTCTGCTGAAACCGGAACATTATTAGATCGATTTGATGCTATATTTTCGGGTGATACAAGACATGCCAACAACACATGTAGTTGCATTTTATGGAGATAGGTGCCTCGGTAGCGCAGTAGGCAGCGCGTAAGTCTCATAATCTTAAGGTCGTGAGTTCGATCCTCACCCGGGGCATAAGTTTTGATGAATGAGACAAGATCGATGTCAATTTCTGATGTCAATTGACAACGAAATCAGTTAATTACCCTACGTCCATGCGACATTTTGATGCGTGCTGAGTCAACGTGCAATGTTATGTTGTCCCTTTTGTCCCCATGCTTTGGTGCATTCTTGTTTAGGAACGAATAATGCCCAAAACACTACTCAAGACAATTTGTTTTGGCCCCATATTTCGGTGCATTCTTGTTTAGGAAGTACCATTGCACTTCATATTAATATTGTATTGTTACTGGCTAGTGATAACAAGATAAACTTTGCAAACTTTTTTGGGCTATGGGACACGGTATTCGGTTATTAGCAAAAACGAAAGACGAGAATGTCAATCACGGTAAATAAATCATTACAATTCTTTGTATGTTATTTTAAATTGTTTCATTGTAAAACATTGGCATTTGTTTTTTAATGAAAATTGTTTAATTATAATATTCAAGGGTATTGGTTATAAAGCAAATAGAATTTTCCCAAGTTATTAATACAACTAAAATATTAGTATATCAAAAATTACTAAGACGTGTTTGTTGTTTACTACGATATTTTAAACTAAATTTTTGGTATTTTGTTTGATATTTAGCGGAAGAACGGCATATGTTTATTTAGTAAGCGGGTTTCAAAAGTATCTAGAGAGTAGATGTATTGTTTTTGATTTTTCGTTAAAGTTAATTCACATGTGAAGTTTGGGTTTTCTAGGAATAGACTCGTCTTGGATTAAAAATAAACTACTATCCACTAAAATGTAAATTCCGGCACCGGGAATTGAACCCGGGCCTCCCGGGTGAGAGCCGGGTATCCTAGCCACTAGACCATGCCGGACTTACACGTAGTCGTGAGCTCAGCCATTCTTTCTCACTAGCATTGTTGATGCTTTGCTTCTTTTTTCGAGATATTCAGTTGAACTATAGGGAAGCTTTTGCTTTCGTTTCTTGGTACAATGTTTTCATCCGTTCTTCATGCTCTTCGTTTGTCTTCTGTTGTCCTAACAAACATTAATGGACCGAACTGTGACTGCTTTAACTTCCCCGTTCATCTTGAGTGACGTTTGTTTGCAACTCATCTACAAGCAAATGTACACTGCACATTGCATATAATAATTTTTTTCTTGATTTGGAATTATTTTGGCTACTCATTAATTATGTGTGGCTCGTTGGTCTAGGGGTATGATTCTCGCTTAGGGTGCCAGAGGTCCCGGGTTCAGATCGCGGACGAACCCTTGGTTTTGATCGTCAATTGAACTGTGTTGGTCAAAAGCAATATTATCTGAATTTTTCAATTGGACATAGTTATGAAAAATAAAATTTTGTTTCCAAACTTCAAACATTTGTAGAGAATTTAAACCACTTAAACGAAAATTCAATATTACTAATTGGATCCTACGTAACTTTCTCTGAAAAATATTTTCATTCGCTCACCTTCAGCAGTGTTCAGACTATTATAATTTTTGTTCGTATTCAGACGTTCCCATCAGGCACAGAAATTATTCATACTCGTATTGTACGGGAGTTAGATTGCGGTAATGAATTAGTTAATCGTAATTGGCGCTCAATTGTGCTAAACATTATTTGTAAACCAGAGGGAAAACAAACTTCGTATTAACCCAGACATTTGTCATTTCAATTTTATACACTTTCTTCTGCTTTCTACTCAGTTTTAACTTCTGTGAACGCGTTTGTATCACGCGTGACGAAGTTCGTTGTTGGAATTCCAAGACCTTTATTTGGATGTATTGAAATGCGATTTGTCATTATACCCCACCCTTCTGAACGCCTGAACATTTGTGATGTCCAGTTTCGCAGCATTGCTGCTAGCAGAGAGACATTCACATGTTCATTGTAGATATAAAAACCAGCGCAGGTCCCACCGAGATTTGAACTCGGATCGCTGGATTCAAAGTCCAGAGTGCTAACCATTACACCATGGGACCTTTCTTGCACGTAGCCTTTGAAGAGTTGTTCTCGCGTTTTCTTCAAACTCGGCAAACCGTTATCTGGCCAATCCAGCATGAATCACTGCAGAGAGCAATGGCGCCAATTTACAGAAGATTGAATTAGGGCACGGCCACCTATTCTGAAACTTCAGTAGCAAAGGTGGCCCGGTGTGTGTGCGTGTACGTCTGCTGCTGCGTGTGCGTGTGTGCGTGTGGCTAGTTGAGTTTGTGCCCCGAATGTGAAGCCTCACCAGTGGCGCGTTCAGATGGGGCAGGTCCCCCTCTCAAAGGAAGTCTAAAGTTTTCCTTTGTTACCTTTTTTTATTTGGCTAAATTGATTCAAATATTTAATTATTTTAATAATAGTATTGTGTAGAATCAGATATGCACTGCAAATATAATTTACAATGTAATAATAAATATGTTTATTATTTAACAAAAATATATGATCCCCCCCCCTCCAAATGATCATCTGGATATGCCCCTGAGCCTCAGCGACCCATGTAGTAGTGTGATCTTGTTCAGAAATATTATAAAGTTGACTTGTAAAAGAAAATGTAAAAAAACAAAAAAGATATTGCTAGTTCCCAGAATATATATTTCAGGATATTTGTTGCAACTGCGAGTGAGAATTGTTTCAATGAACAACAACTAATTGATCCGTGTTTGAGAGAGAGAGAGAGAGAGAGAGAGAGAGAGAGAGAGGGGGGGGGATTCACAGTGCATTTGCAGTCTCGGCAATCGCCTGTTACTTGTCCGAAATTACTGCGCGACCAGAGTCCGAATTCCGCAGTGTAAAACTGACAACATTACAGAACAAACATACAGGTAACTTACGTTGTTTGCATTTTGCGGGATGTATCCAGAAAATTTACGAATTTATTTTCAGAGTAGTGACCCAGGAATGCGAATCACGATTATATAGAATGATTAGAATATCTAATTTAAAATGCCCGGATACCTTTTGTATTGTCATCTTGCCGACTCCAGCCTGATCTTAGATTCCATATCGTTAAATATTACCAACGGTATTCTTTTTGCTTGATGATATGTCCAATCCATTTCCAATTTAGAATATCTGCTTGTTGCATTGCATCACGAATCTTTGTCTTATTTCCGATGACTTCGTTGGGTATATGGTATTTAAGTGATGTGTTCGTGATTTTCATTTAGCATCCTTTCTAGTTTCATTTTTTGTTGTTAAAGACCAGCAGCCGTATATTTGTGTAGGTAGTATGCATGAGTCGTAAATAATGATTTCTTTAGTTTTATCTCCAATGTTGTATTCAGTAGTACAAATACAAGGCTTCAAAACTTTCTCCAAGTGAGAGTTATTCTCCAGCTGTCGTTTGTCTTATTACCCACCTTGTGGATGTTCTAAGTACCTGTATGTATTCTGTAACATGTTCTACTTGTTTTCAATACACATTGAGAATTTGTTAGATTAGTCGTAATCTTTGTTTTGTTAAAATTTATTTAGAGTTCAAACTTCTTGCTTTCTGTGTGAATTTCTTGGAGCATTTGTTGTAGTTATATGGGAGGTGGCAAAGATTGCAATATCATCAGTAATCTGAGATTCGTTGTTTCTTCCGTTTATTGATATTATATCATTTATATTCCAATCTAGTCGTCAGAAAACTTCTTATAGACTCGCAATAACTGTTTAGTAAAAGTGTTGTCCAAATGGGATCTCCTATCTTCACTCCTCGCCTGGTTGTAAATCTCCTTCTATGTCCGAGCATATTTTTGTACTTGTATGCTATACATAATTTTAAATATATAGATATAGACTGAATGATGAAATTAAGATTTATACAAATGGACACATTTCTAAGAATCGGATTAGCACTAATGGGATAAATATAATCGCAAGCGATGAATAAAGATTTTATCGTTCTAAACCATCATTATAATGGACAGATGTGTAACAAGAAGTCGCTAATGAAGAGTTGTTGTTTATCTTCAAAACCATAACGCCTTACCAGAGCAGAGATCAGTGCAAATTCATATTTGCCCCTCCAGTTAGAAAGTATGCTAACTTGATATGTCTATCAACCAATTTCCAATTATATGAACATGATTTTTTGGTGTATAAAGCAAATTTCGCTGTATCAGCCTTATTTATCACCCCGACTTCGTAACTGCGAGCGTTGCTATGTAAGTGTGTATGGCTCCCGCCACACAGACTTTCCGGTTTCCACCCGTCTTCCCACCTTCACCGCTTCGAATCCACGAACAGTCTCCCGCAATATCTCTATCCACCCTGAGCTTCACATCTCACAGAGGTAAAGTTTTCCCGCGTTGTCTTATTAACCTCAGTTTAAGGAGGAAATCGTTCTGAAAAAGAAAGGGCACTTCCCTGCATTTACGTTCTCTTGCTTCCGCCCGTCCCTGTGTCTGCGAACACTACTAGCGCCTAAGCCATAAGTAGGACTTTTTCCAAAATGGATATTCCCAGACGACCTGCCTCGACTCGAGGCGCCGAGATTTTGAAAATCTTTCCTCGAAATTTGAGGATACTTTACACGAAGCTCTGCGAAAATTTTCAAACTTTTCTCAAAAACGCCTCCAAATTTTCCCTTAAATTTTTTTTTTTAAAAGTATAGTAAAGTACGCTTATAAAGGTGGCATAGGTCCGATTTCCAGAGTTAACTCAATTTTCGAAAGTTTCGAAATTTTGAAATACTTCGGCCGTCGTCCTACAACTACAAACTTGAAGATAGAAATTTTTAGAGAGACCTTATTTATGACTAAAATTAAATATAATTTCACTTATCACAAGCAAATACAATTTTGATTTATCATAAGTCATATAGCAGAAGGTATTATCAACCTGTTATTTAATTAATTTTCGAGTATTTAATAATTTACCAGTTTTCCAAAAACTCGTAGAATAAAAAAGCATAGAATAAAAAACTCGTAGAAGAAAAAAGCTATAAAAACGTGAGGGAATGATATGAGCTACAATGTTTTGTAGTGAATAAAAGTTTACACACTTGATATTACATAAACCAGCTTTTCTATAGATGTGTCTTTCATACGTACAAAATACATTCCAAGGTTTAACACTTAAATGTTCTGATACACTAGGTTCTTGCGTCCATTGTCAATAGCGAACATTACAAGAACAAACACTGACATATGGTGCCGATAATCTACTTGATATAATTTACAAATCATTTCATAATAAGACATTGATAAAATAATTGAATTCTCTCATAAGAACGAAAGTGCAAAACCTACGGGCTCGTCCGGGATTTGAACCCGGGACCTCTCGCACCCTAAGCGAGAATCATACCCCTAGACCAACGAGCCATGCGTAAGAGGCAACTAATAATACTTTAAATTCCACAATTAGTTTTCTAAAATAAGTAATTTTTTTCATGTTTATAAAGTAGTAGTTCATTTTCTAGATAGCTTTCCCATTTCAGGTGACCTACATATGAACTACGATTCACTCAGATTGAAATGCCGAATTCGTATCATATAATTGTATTTTAGTTTACACGCTTACAATAGCCACAAGAAATTAAACTAGACGAATCATTTGTAACGGTGTGGAATTAAAAATATGAAGTATGTTTCGTTCATCCACCATATGGGTGCTGTCCTCACTCAATGCTCTAAAACTATATTTATATTCAGTGATTTGACAAAAGGGATAATTGTTAGTTTGTAACAAAAGGGGTTGATGTTTCTAATTTACTCTGATTTGTATGTTCACACATTCCAAAGAACTACTGTTTCGTGTATTTATGGCCGATGCATTGTTTTGAAGAAATAAATGAGTTCAATATTATGCACACACGAAGAACCCTGACTTTTGCATAAAAAATCAAAGTTCATGGATTAGATGAAATTAACAGAATACCATTGAACAATTTGAAATGGGCAAAAAAGGAAAAATGTCGATAAATACATTAAACTTCCCATGCTAAACATCCGTCCGGCATGGTCTAGTGGCTAGGATACCCGGCTCTCACCCGGGAGGCCCGGGTTCAATTCCCGGTGCCGGAAAATAGTTTTTTGCAATTCACAAGGGCAGCTAGACAGCAGGGAACCTCAAAAAGGCAATTATAAAATAGTTTTTAGTGCCAGGGAATGAGACCTTTGTTTTGTTCATTTCCTTGTTCATTTGAGAGAACGAAAGTTCTTGTGATAGCGACATCGGAAAACAGGCAGATCCGAGTAACATACAAGCTTTAAATTATTTACAAAAATCGTAATAAATAATACCTCAAATTGGTCTCGCCTTCAGATTAATTATGTATTCCGTCATATATTAAATACTTTTAAAAATCATGTTGACAAAGCCATTTATCAAATAACATACAATTGAATAACACGTAGATATTTTCCCTTGGCATATCACGAATTGGGTTTGACTGGAAAATCTTGGAGTGGGCAACGTGTATAACGTGTACACTAAACGTAGAAGTATTGAATAAACGCGGTTTGCAAATGCAATTTTGTTTCCAATTTAACTAATTAGAAGTTACAGTGGCCTTCGACAATACGAAACGTATAAAAAAAAGATCAAAAATTGCCCCGGGTGAGGATCGAACTCACGACCTTAAGATTATGAGACTTACGCGCTGCCTACTGCGCTACCGAGGCCTGCGAAAGTGGGGCGCTCTCCAACGCAATTTGTGTATAACAACACATTGTATTAAATTACAGATCGAATTTTATCTTTAATACACGAACAGTAAATAATGCTTTGATTCTTCTAAAGGGGCATTTTGTTAGTTCACAGCTTACATCTATTTAAAACACGCACACCAATTGCATTTTTTAATAAAATTCCATTTTACTCTAACTAAAATTCAATAATACGACGAATCTTTTATATTTATCTATTTCCATTCATTTTTGCGAATGTTCTGGAAAATATAATTACACGTTTCTGAAATTGGTTCAGAGGAGACCTTAATTGCACTTCTTCCCCAGCATAGTAGTCCCCAGCACATCTTTTAACTGTTTTGACGTTAAATCAATACTAAATAAGATAATTGTCATGCTGTCATATCTCCCATGAAATTTGAAATGCGTGTATCATCAGTTTAATACCCGGACAAACTATACTAGTATTTATTTAACCATGCATTTGAAGCAAATCAGTTTTATTTAATCGTGAGGTAATATGTCGCTACAGTGACGTTAGGAACTATAGGGATGTTAAAACTCCCGATTAGATGAAGCCGTTAACAGTTGATTTACTTCAAATGCATGGTTACATATATCTTAGTTAAGATATTCGGGTATGTTTACTGCAATTCATCTCTTTATGACAGGGGCAGATCCTGCCAATCATTTTGGAGGAGGGAGTCATAGATTTTAATTAAATAATAAACATTTGTATTGTTTGGTTTTGTAGTACATATATGTAATGTAATAAGCATAATATTATTATTACAATATTATAATAAGCACCCAATTTACACCATTCAATTGATTTTTTTAAAATTTCTGTTTTAATTTTTCCCTGTCAGCATATATATTCATTTCTTTTGTAAATAACAACAAATCTACTAGTTTCTAGAGTGTTTATGTGCTTTTGAAATGCAAATTTTCGTGTGGAAAGTATTTTTTTACACTAGCTTTCGAGTGCTTATTGCAGCTCAGCCATTCGAAATATCAAAGGCGTTTATTAGACAAAGTATGCTTAAAATAAACGTATTTTTAAAGTTTTATTGTTGCCTTGCATTCTATATTTGAAATAGCAATCTTTACAAAGATCCAGATAGTTTAGCAAATGAAAAGTGCAGATTAAGTTAGCTGATACAAAGAGGGAGGAAAAACAAAAAAGAAAAGAAAATTCACTTGCCCCTCATTTCACTGCTCTGTGTTGCACCTTTTCTAACATTTGTGATCGATACTTTTCAATTGAGACAACATCGTCTATATTTATCTACATTTTTATGCTTCACTGCATTTCACTTTCCCGTCTGATTAATTCCATATAATTTTGTTACAACCCCATTGTTAGCAAGGAAAGGTCACAGGCAAGTTATTCTAACATGATATTGTTCCATGTATAAAGAAGAATTTGACTACATCTTTCTTTTAGTTGATGTCTTATTTTACTTCTTATATGTTTTGATTTTTTGACTGTGATAAAATCTCTCTAAATAAACTAATGAATTTAACCTGTCAGGAAAGTGTATATTATGATTCTGGAGATGATGATGATGATGATGGGGATATTATGATTTATTGTTAGCATTGCTGTATATTTTGGATTAATGTGGATATTCTCGTTCATTCTTTGTTATATCAAAGGAAAGCATTATTTACAAGAAAAAAGTTATTAAATGTGGCTGAAAACTGAGCAATTTGCTGCTGAAAAATAGTAAAGAAGTAAATGCGTTCTTTCAGTGAGTCCTTAAAAATGAAAGGAGTTTGTAGTGCACCTTCCACAAACAAGAAAGAAATGTCTTTCAAATTGGAAGATCTATTTAATAAACTCTCTGGGAAAAATAGAAGTAAGATAATAATTGTAAGTGATTTAAACATAAATAGTAAGAACCAAATATTAATTGACTTCATTTTTCTTCCGTCAACCTTCAATCTTGATGATCTAAACCTAGGGTTTACATAAGTAACACCTCTCTCTATTTCATCTACCGATCTTATTACAATCAACTAGTACAATATAATGGTGATATAGTGTAGGTATGAAGGTTCAAAGCTTAAAAATTGTTTTTAACGTATCAAGCCATTATGCTCAGATCATTAACGTATTAGATTATCGACATTCAAAAACTCACAAATTCTACTATGTGAGGTATAAATGCAATTCTAAATTAGAAAATCTAGAAACACTGTTCTTTCAAGGACACTGGTCTGAAGTATATGCAGGGGCAAACTTAAATTACAAGTTGAATCAATTTTAAAATATTGTAAATAATCATCTTAATACTGCATGCCCCCTTGCAAAAATGACCAACAACCCAGCACAAAAATAAATCTTAAACTATCACCCGATATCATAAAGTAATGAAATTGTATGAATGTAATGTATGATTTCTATGAAACTGCCATTAAAACAAAATGCACAACACATCACAATACTTAAAATAATTTGTATAAAACAGTTTTAAAAGTTTAAAAAAGGGAAGAGTAAACACTGTACATGCCAGAATTTCTGAGGCTGAGAACAAAATCAAATCCAAACGGAACACAATCAACTAGTTGTGGAAAACAAACTATCAAACAGGTCCAACATCCTGTAGTTCAAGACGATGATTATGTGAATGATTGTGTTCATATAAAGTAAATTAATAGCAATTCATATATTTTTAAATATGTGATTCTGAAGGAAAAATAATTTTTAGCAAGGGAAAAACAGTTTTCATAATTTGTGTGACTTCAATAATTCTAAAAACTAATATTTCTCACTCCTTAAATATTTTTGATGTAATGTAGAATCAATAAATGCAGATTGTCATAAAAGAGAATGAATACATAAATGCCAATTAAGTACATAAGAGGAACAATTATTATAATGTTAAAACTCTCTGCATATCTACTATTATATTGAAACAAGTCATAATATCTACAAGATATTTCTTGAGAAATCAATCAAGATGACGAATTACGACAACAATTTCATATACTTGAGGGTAAATGGGAGAAGAAACGTGAAACGTTGGGTGTATCACTAAAAGTGAAAGAAGACATAATATCTATTTGTGATAAAATAAATTTTTAATAAAAAATAATGCAGTTTGTACAATACTCACAATAAATTTTATTTGGATGCCAAAGTTTAAAAAAACTACATATAAGTACGGAAGATCGAAAAGGATAGGAATTTGATTGTACTGTGATGACGACTCGTATGGAGTTCCAAATATGAGAGCTGATTTCATCGGAATGCGAAAAGTGCTTGAAAATTAAGAAATTACAAAGACATTAAAAAGAAATGTAAATCTCTGTTAAGTACATTGTACTTTGTATCTCTAATGTATGCTTTGATTTCAAATATTAGAGAAGAATTTACTTGCAGAAGGAGGACAACAATTCAATTCTACAGGTACCTTATTGACAAAAATACATCTTTCAATTAAAATAATATAAATAAACCAAAAAGAATATTTTTCCATTCATACATGCATACATACAAACATAATTAATGAAAACAAGCATCACTTAAATTATGAATAAGGAACAATATATGGTAACTTCAAATTGTTTTCTTTGAATGCTGTTCAGGATTTTTCATGAGTAATATAATTCATATTCATATTACAAACATATTACAAACCAAAGTAATTTTCCAAAACAAATTTTCACCAGCCTCAAAACATAATTTAAAAAAGTAGAAAGATTGTGGAAAAGAGTAATTGCTTTTTGACAATTAATTGAATTTTAATTATTTAATGTAAACTAAAATAGATTGAATAAATTACATAAAAAAGAAGAAATATTAGGAAATAAATAACTGATTATTGTCCACTATTTCATTTTCTGTGCTTTGTAATTTAGTATTTTGTATAATATTAATTCTAAACTGGCCATTGACTAAAATAAAAGTGTTTTGTGAAAAGTACACATTTTTAAACTAGAAATCAAAAACCAATAATATCAGTTTTTAATGTTGATAATGATGTTTAACAGTGGCATCTCATATAGAAGAAGCAATTGTGTCTTAACGCATTAAACTAATAATTGAAGGTATTTAATGTTTTTATTGTTCTACATAATTACAATACTAGGTAATGTACAATATAGATATTACACATTTTCAAATTAGGTAATTATGTAATACCAATTCTGGAATTTAAATTTAGGAGAAAATTGTCTTGAAGACTTAACGACACTGCATATGCAACTGTTTACCCATTGTCCTGATACAGAATGTCAGTATGTAATGAGAGATGAATTATCAGTACTGACAAAAATACTTTTGAATCACATGAAACTATAGCTTTTTGTTGTCTATTTTTTCATATGTGTTGTGTGTTGTTGCATATGTGCCAAAATTTTGATGAGAGTGTTATACTGTAACATACACTCCTCAAAGTAAATCATAGTTACAAAACGATAACTCAATAATTAGAATCCAACAATTTTCTGGTGAAAAGATGTGAAGTGGTGAGCACCTGGTTTGTGGAAGTGGATGGGTTATTTATGGCAGGAAATAGTGAGTGAAAAATCCAATGACCTATAGAAAGGATTCTAAAAACTAACTTTAGTTCTCATGAAGACCTGAAAATAGTGACAAATCTACCTATAATTAAACAATTAGGTTAGTACATTTATATGGTCTATTTTGTTGTCTTTTATTGTTTTTCTTAACTGTGAGAGTAAGCTATACAAATCTGAGAAATTCTCAAATAATGTGCAGTAAGTACGAGCACATACATCGTAATAAGCAATTCTAAAAATTATATAATAGGATGGAGACTGTAATACTTAAATTATTTGTATAATTTGTAACATACTGATCACTCTCTCATGCACACTGAGTAGGAGGTGCTACAGGATTGTATACATTTATAAAAATAAAATGTTTCATTATGTTCATTGATTGATTTATTAATTAGTGATAAAGTGCTAAGGTCATTAGTCCCGTAAATGTAGTGCATGTTCCCCCCGCTGGATGGTGAGATACGGCGCCGACCTGTGTCGGCTGGAGGGATTTTCCCTAACCAGGTATCTCCCACCACCGGGGCACCGTTCCAGTCGGGACAAGCTCCCGACTTGTCTCCCGGCATATGTACAACGAAGTGTAAATGTGTGTACGGGGTGAGGATAGCACTAGGAAGAGGAAGGACAGAACGCGCGCATTTCGTGACCCGTTTGTTGGGGTCTTGCTCTGGCACTCGCCTGGTATTGATCTGAAAAAGCTCGGAAGACTATCGATCAGAGCAGCCGGGCGCTAGAATTCTCCTCCAGGCAGCGACTGAATTCGACCTAGCTGTCCAGCCCAAGCCGAAAATCCTGCCATCGTGGGGCCTCGTGCCGAGGACCTCCTGGTCAGTGCCACTGCAAGACGCCTGTCCCGTCTTTTCATTGCTTCAAATGTAATTCTGCGTTTCGCGTTTCAATTTCTTTGGCGGCGGGGGCGGGCGCTCGCCCAGGAGCCGGGGGCAGACGAAAAACCCTGCTTTCCGCCGCGATGCGACGCTCTGCTCCGATTTAGCATTGAGCACCGCGCGAGGCTGGTCTGTTTTGCCGCGCTCGCTTCGCCGCTGTTTCTGTTGGCGACGGTACGTGTCACCATTTCCAATACATCCAACAAGAGCTCGACCAAAATGTTTCGGTCTCGCAGAAAAAATAAAAATAAATGGGGTTTGAAAAAAAGGTAAACGAAGTATTGTTTTTCCGTGGTTTCAGAGACATTGTCCATGAACCATCTGTTTGCAGGAATCGCAAAGAAAATCTCTGCATTTTTTGCATAATATTTAACGGTCTCGAACAAATGCCTTTCCGGACCCGGAAAAAACAATGTGGTGGGAGCGGGTGTCAATGGCGAATGCGAGAATGAACTGCAATATAATCCAAGTTTGTTTGTTTGTTTGTTTGTTTGTTTTGTGTGTGTGTGTGTGTGTGTGTGTGTGTGTGTATTTGAAAACTAACTAGCAAATCCTGGCAGACGCCCTGCTCTCTGTCTCTGCCCTCTCCCGCAGGGGGGATCGTGGCTAAGTAGGTGGACACGGTCTCTAGTGAAGAGATGTAGACGACCAGCCGGACTGTGACTTGCACGGCGGCACTGCCGTCGTTCGCTTCAAGGTGGAGGCAGTGAGGAGGCGATGCTAAGCTTCTGGTCGGGCCTATGGCGCGTCGACCTTTAGGCAAGACCGGGTGAAAGAGATACTTCGGAATGCTCTGGAATACACGCATAAAAATCTTGCAGGAAATTACCATTCAAGTTACCTAAGTAAACGGCGATACTCACGTCGGTAGCCTAATGTGTAGGCAGTTAGGAGACGGGATGGGGGCCCGAGTTGGCCTGTCGGCTTCGTCGTGGCAGTGGCCCACCACTGGGCAAAGAGGAGCGACTTGGTGCCCCGGAGCATGTGATTGGCTGGTTGTCATACGACCGTATTATAATGATGTTTTGACGCGTGTTTGGGTCAGAACATTTTCAGTTTTGAGGTGTGGCACGGCTAACTTCCAGTATGTTGCTCCTATTTCACAGCTGTTCTCTACATTAAAGGGTACTAAAATAAGTTTTTAATGTCATTATGGGCGGGCATGGCTTCATGAGAACACTTAGGTTTGGCGACGATTTTCATTTTACTACTCGACCTTATTTTGTAAGAGGAGAAAGTATTGTAATCGTGCGCCGGAAAGGCGAATTTTCCGCTGTGTGGTCAGGATTCACGCTTTGTGGGTCCTTGATACCGATAAATCATTTGTCTGCAAAACGTCTGTCGGTTCGACCGTCCGTTTGTCCATCTGTCTGTGGTCCACTCTAGCGTAAAAACAGTTCAGCTGATTTTCTCCAAAACTGTTATTCGTTGATCCATTTAAAGGAAAACGATGCCATTCGAGGTCGAAATACAAATTTTAATTTTTGGAGGCATTTTACATCAAGCATTAATTATATTTTCAAAATGTGCTGAAAAATGGCTCCCAAGTTTTTGATTTAACTTTAACCTAGGATAGTATTAAGAACGCTTGAAAGAATGGCACTGGTATAATTTTCTTTGTAATTTTTGCAACTTGCTTTGCAATTTTTGAACAAATGCGTCTTCTTACAACAACAATATTTAGATTGCAATTTTTTCCTTAATAAAATCTGTTGTTAAGTCAGATCTATAAGGCCCTATACATTTTTTCGAAAACGAGTAGTTTTCGAGTAAACCCGAGTGAAAGTTGGGCAATTGGTTAACTACTTTTTCTCAAAAAGGGGTAAAAGAATAACGCAGGTATCATTTTCGTCGAATTCCCTGAATTGTCCAAAAATTTTAAAAGTTAAAATTAACGCGAGAAAGTATGTGCTGATGTGGTGCCATTAATTTTTCTAAATATCCGAAAGCGTGGAACGACAAAACTAAGGGTTTCAGAAAGCGCCTAATAATGGAAGTTCTAAGCGATAAAACCTGACACTTTAAAACTAAATGGAAAAAATCTTATTTTTCTATGGGCAATGCTGAAATTTTCGAATTTATTCCAGCTAGCGAAGCTTAGACGATGTTTGAAGAGAGTATCTTTTCGCTCTTTTACTGTGCTGCCATCTATCGGAGTTCTGCCGAGTTCAACTCTAGAGTGGGTGGCGCCAGTTGCGCTTGCGGTGAATGTCGGAACCTCCTTCGCTTCAGCTTCTTCTTTCGTCTAGTAGAGTTCACGATGAGCGTCAAAATCGTTATAAACACATTCACATTTTCCTATATTATTTAAAATTGACACCAAGCCAACAAAAAATTGGATAATACATTCACTTATTATTAAAACATAGCGTTGGTTAGCAATAAAACACGTTTCATATTACCATCTTGTTATGACAAATATATATATATATATATATATATATATATATATATATATATATATATATATATATATATATATATATATATATATAACCAAATAATACCCTTTTCTTGGAATGAGTGTCCTTATACCTACACTTTGTTTGTTGTCATTGTTCTTCATTGACGAAGGACTGTTAAAGCTATGAACATACCTAGAAATGTTATGACTGTTATTGCTGCCGATGCCAAAAGTTAAAAATTGAGGCGGAGCGTAGCGGAGCCGAGATTTTTAATTTGGACGAGGCAGTAATAACACGAACATTTAATGGTATGTTCAGCGTTTTATCGGCCACCATAAAATCTCAATTTTTTGAGAAAATTTACGACATTACTGCGTTATAAAACACATGAATTCTGTTGTTGTGACACGGTAATCGATATTGTTGGGTATTGCTTGCGATATATCTATTTCAACAATACACTTGTATACAATGACTAATTTACCAAATATTTATTTTTCAAACTGCACAATTAAGAACATTATAATTAATAATGAACGTTCCCAAAAATAATACGTTTCTTTGATTACTATTTGTCTTGTAAATTACCATGTTATTTTTTCG
This sequence comes from Gryllus longicercus, assembly GCA_038098605.1. Taxonomy (NCBI): domain Eukaryota; kingdom Metazoa; phylum Arthropoda; class Insecta; order Orthoptera; family Gryllidae; genus Gryllus; species Gryllus longicercus. The sequence continues at coordinate 5,741,058 of JAZDUA010000018.1, read as the reverse complement.
TAATAATGTTGACTTGCGATGAATGGGTGATTGTTTATTTAGGTTACTAAGGATGTTAAAACCCGTTGCGAAGGATTTTAAATTTCTTAACCTACAGGTAGGTACAAATGCACTTAACAAACTTATAGGGTTGCATGGTTACAAGGGTTGAAGACGCATGTGACCGATAAAATTCTTTACGAACGCCGGCCTACTTACGACGGCCGGAAGAGTCTTTTCGCTTCTCTGGCTGCGTTAAGTCCATATTATAACAGTACAGTATTATAAACATTTCTTTTCGTTATACTGTCCTGTTAACATATCTGGAAAATGCAACCCAACAGATGAAGGGAAAGGTAATCTTAATGGCCGCCGGGCGTTCAGGAACCACGTGATCTTCAAACAATTTATTAAACATTGAAAACAAATGACAAACAACATAAGTTACACACACTTAAGATAAATAACGTAGAGAACAGTAATTTTCAATAGTTCGATTTAATTATTCTTATTTTTTAACTTACAATTTTTCTTTGCAATAAACAATAATGAACAGTTATTATTATTATTATTATTATTATTATTATTATTATTATTATTGCTACTACTTATTTCCAGATCACAAGATGAGTAAGATGCCGACGTCGACGTATTTAAATCGTTAACGTTATTGCAACCTCGTCGTGCTGAATATCTGTTTCGAAATTTTAATTATTTTCGATCCCGATTGTTCAATATATTTTTCTACTAATGGCGATGATTCGCAACCTCCAAGTTCTTTCAATGAGAGCTCATCGCCATCGTTTTCGAGTAGCATTGTGGCCTATGATCGTCGAAAACAATGCCCTGTGGAGAGCTCAGGAGAGACTAATGTTAAGAATTCCGTTATTTTTTTGCCGTATTGTGTGTTATGTATATACCTACAACTTGTTTAGTGCGTTTTCTATTTCCATAACCTACAATTTCCATAACCTACGATCATTCAAGTCAGATGATCGTAGGTCAGCATATTTGTTGTACAAATAATATGCATTGAATGGAAGACCGTCTTAAATAATTACATTCTATATTATTTTTGTGCATTTCAGTGCAGGCTAACTAGCACTCTGTTTCTCGTAGTTTTTATATCATTATTAGTCAATGAAAAAGTTCGTCTCGTCAGCATGTCCCCAGAAAACAAAAGTTACAATAACTTTTTTAAGTAGTCAACAATAAGCTTCAAGTAAAATTTTCTAATAAGTTGTTCTTCCGATACAATCTTGATCTTTTTGGGAATATAACTTTCGTCTCAAATATGGATGTAATTTTCTGAAACTGTAAAGTGAATTCAGATATCATTTACTAAATAAACCTTTTTAACTGAAACAAAAAACAAAAAAAAAAATGAAAATGTGAAATACTAACTATGATATGTCAACATTTTCATTAAGAAGTAAACATTGTTCCAACATAGGGAATTCTGTCTACAATGATGTGGCAAAGTACGTCTCAGATCTTTCCCAGCATAACTGATTTATTTACTTTACCAATATTCTTACATTGGCCCCAATGTTGAAAATTTTGGTATTCTTTCTCATATCTTATCTTGGTTTTAACAGGTAACTAGGCGAAACATACACCACTTGCAATTTACATTGTCCTCCGACTTAAAATATGGATCATACATCTACATGTGTGTAAAAACTACCCCATCTCAAACACCTTCTGCGATAAAAGGCACTGTACTTCCGGGATTAATGACCTCAGCGATAGACTCGACCGGTTGGTTGGCGGTCAGTGATTCCGGGCGCGTCAAGCACCGAGGTCATACGCCCCGTGAGTGTAGTGCATACGTCTGTGCCGGAGGGAGCGGTGATCTTCCCCGCTGTATGGCGAGACCCGGCGCCGACCCACCGGGGTTTCCTTCACCCAGGTATCTCCCACCAGCGGGGCTCCACCCCAGCCGGGACAAGGTCTAAGCTCCGACTGGTCTCCCGGCTTGTGTGGTATTGTAATGCATGTTAGTGTGTGTAAGTAATGGGTGAGGACAGAACAAGGCAGAGGTAGGAAAGATCGCGCGCGGCTCGTGGCCTGCTGGGGCATTGCTCGGGCATTCGCCTGGTGTTGATGGTCGAGAGCACGTAGAACTACCGATCGGAGCAGCCGGCCGGTGGGATTCTCCTCCAGGCAGCGATTGCATTCGACCCAGCTGACAAGCCAGGTCGGTACTGGAACCTAGGAGCTCCGGGTCCGAGGCTCCGCAGTGACATGCTTTGATCTACTGAGCCACCTCTGCCGGGGCCGCGACGGAATCACTAATTAATGAACCAAACGGATGTGCTGCGAAGCAAGCCCCAGAGCCGCGCCCGAAAGCCAGCCCCACAGCCCCCTGCAGCCCCCGCCTCCGCGGCGGCGCGCGCAGATGGCGCCCTGGCCGCCTCATTCAGGGGTGTCCAACTTGGAAGGAATCCAGGGCCGCCACGATAACCTTTGATAGGGTTGCGAGCCTTATTTTCATTCCTCTGGCGATCCACACTCGACATCTCCGCATTGCTGATCTCGCCACTCGTGCGCGGCGGCTCTGAAACGGGAATGGATCCTTCCGTGATATGAGGCCATGCCATGTTTCGTTTAACACCGAGGGGTGATTTTGAATTTCTGAATTTTCTAGAAAAAAATCCTTAAATACGAACTTAACCTATTTTTACATTAAAGAGGGCGTTGGCCCCGGCGAGGCGCGTGCGCTAGGCGCTCGTTCTCGCCGACATGGAGCGAGAGCCTTTGATTCTCCAACGTTTCGCGAGCCACCAGCTGGACGCCCCTGGCCCGCCCCGCACGGGGCGTGAAAAGTGCGCGCGGCCCGTGGCGGAGGGGCGGTTGAACGCAGCCCACGGCCACTGCGGCCGCTGGAGATGAATGCGAGGGCGGGCGAGTACCGGAGCCAACATTGCCTCTGGAGCGACTCTGCGGTTCCTAGCGCGGAGGTGCCTTCGGTGGCGGAATTTCGACGCTAGTCCAATTCACGCGCTGTCGGAATTGAATGATTAGTGATTCTGGGGGCGTCAATTGCCGCCCTCGGAGACTCGCTGGTGAGCGGGCTCGCTTTCTACGGCGCAAACGCGGGTTCGACTCCTGGCCGGGGCAGAATTATAACTGTGCGCTTTCCTACAAATGTCTATTTCTGTCTTCCTTTCCAGTGTCTAGTGGTGAGAAAGCCCGCCTTAAGGGTATGAAGATCCGATTTTCTACAGTGAAGGGATGTCCCGTGCCAACCACACGAACCCCTTATCGCATAGGCTGGGTCACCGCTGGTCGGGCAAGGCGCGCAACCGGATCTCTCGATTCACTGCGTTGACGGGGCGTCGACCGAGTGAGGTTGCAGTGGCTCGGCGTTCCCGCGCGTCTCCGCCTCCGCCTCCGCCGCTGCACCCACCCAACAGGCCGGATTCTGCGAACCTCTTTGCAAATACAATTAAATACAGGCCATTCCAACTGTTCTGTGTAGTATTATATATTATGATTTTTAGAATTTTTTAAACTTTAGTTACTTTAATTACTTACTTTTTTATTTCTAGAAAATTATTTTTCGGGAATACACCTGGAGTGAAATTCTCATAAAATGGAAGTTAACACTTGGTGTTGTGATGTATAAATAAAAAATATCCACCACGTACCCCGTAATGTCTAATAAATTAGTTTCATAGCCAGGCTGTTTGGGTAGCCCTGAATGAGAGACGAGAGGATAATGGACCCCACCGGACATTGGTTATTTTCTAATAAGTACATAACATGTTTTATTTAACTGCATTAATGTACATTCAATATCCGTACAGTGTAATTTACATAATTAAAATGACAAGATGAAAGTTAAATTTGATTAATTAGGCTCTCAAATTTGATATTTCATTAAGTTCCTACCAGTGATGCCACGCATTTCTCTGAGAATATTCAAAGAACTTGTCATATAGTTAACAAAAATGTAAACGTGGAGAATGTGCAAGACAATTGAAATAAACCCTATAAATCATCATAATATTTGATCGATAAACAATACGTACTGATGTGGAAGTCGCTAGTGACCGTTGGTGAGAATTCTATAATACCGAGGTTCAGATGGTGACCTTTATAATTTAAAAAAATAATAGGTTAATTATAATTCAAACCCATATTGCCAAAAATTTCAAGAATAAACAATAAATGGCACTAAAATTCACTTGACATCTAGGACTCGCACATTTACAAATTTAATGAATATTGATCATATTGAACTTCTTCACTGACGTATAATATCAGTTAATATTATTTACCTCCAAAGGCCTGTAATTTTTGTAAATGTCAATTCGTTAAAGTGGTTAGGCAGAAGAGAGGGCCTTATGGCTTGTGCTTTGTCACAAATAATGATTATTTATTGTTATTATTATTGATCTAATTGACATTTAAAGATGTGCCGAGTCGGTTGATTATAAAGTCTACTCCACGTTGCAACCTGCTTCCTAATGAGCAGATCTAGGGACTATCGATGTCTCTACAACACCGGAAAAGTGTGGGCTGTTTCAAACAAAGCAATGTCTTGCACTTTCCAGTCTTTAGAATGACCTGGGAGTTTTGACAAGTTCTTACGCGTATATTTCGAAACAAATACCGGAGCTCCGATAGCTCTCAGAAAGATCTATTCCTCACATTCGGTTGGTCTCGATCGTTGTTACGGCGTCTGGATCGCATGGAATGGCAACGGCTGCAAATAAACACGATTTCCCCCCCACATCCCCGATAACAAAATCTGGTTTATTTGCCGCCATAGTGCGATCAGTTTGAAATTGTTGCTAGAACAATATTGTACAGAGACCAACAGACGCCACTGGTTTTGGTGAGTGCACGTACCACTTGGAGCATGTGTTTGGAACTTCGAGGACGATACAGATCTGCCAATGGAGAGTAACCTGTCGTGTCTTTTCAAGTAGCTAGAATTGGAAATGCTGAGACATGATCGATGGTTTCCACTTGTTCCTGTCAAGTATAGCATTTATTATCTTGGGACTTTCTGAGGTCCGCTTTGTCATAATGTCCTGTTCTCAACGCCTGATCTTAGGCAGTTATTACAGCTGTTTCCGATTCTGACTCCATTCTTCCCCTCGTATGCTACCTTCTTTATTGATATATTCTTTGTTTATTCTTATTAGATGTCCATGAAGTGCTTTATCTCGCCACCATTTTTTTATAGAATTTTGTGTATTGTACTTCTTCCTATTTTTCTTCTCTGTCTTCTTTCTCTTCTTCCTTTAATTCCTCTTCTTGTTTTTCCTTTTCTTTTCCTTCTTTCCCTTCTTCCTCTTCTTCTTCCTCTTCTTTATCGTCTCCTTCATCTTGTAGGTTTCTCCGTATTTTTCCCTTCTTCTTCTTCTTCTTCTTCTTCTTCTTCTTCTTCTTCTTCTTCTTTTTCTTCCTCTTCTTCCTCCTCCTCTTCTTCTTCCTCCTCATCCTTTGCCCTTCTCCATGAGGCGGTTGGCGGTGGCGGAGGTGCGCGCGGGCGCCGCCAGATGGCAGCTGTGTGCGCGCGTCGGGGCGGGCGCCGTGCTTGGCGGGTGGCGTTGAGGTGCGCCGCTGCTGCAGCGCGCGAGTGCGCCGGCGCGGGGGGTTGGGACGGGGGCGGGGGCGGCTGGCGCGCCGCCGCTCGGCAGTCGGTCGCTGGACGCGGCGACGGTCAGTGCGCGTTCGCGACGCTTCGGCTCCACTCTCGAAGCCAGGTGGCGGGCGACCGTGCGCGACTCGCGAGTCGACAGTCGGCGGAGACGAGTGGCCAGTGATTGTGCGTAACTGAGGTGACGAGCGGCGCGCCGGGGGCAGCGACGCCGAGGGCACCGCGGGCATGCAGCGTGCAGGGTCGGCGCGGAGGGCCGCGATGCTGGCGACGCTGCTGCTAATCAGCGCCACCGCACCAGGTAGGCCCTGGCCCTTCGGCGCCCACGCGCCGATCCCCCACGCGTCGTAGTGCGCAGACGGGCGCAGCGAGCACTTGGTGGTGGCAGGGCCCTGAGCGAGGACTTCGCCTTGGGCGGCGTGGCGTGCTTCGAGCGGCGAGGCCCCCCTCGGGTTAGGGTAGATGTTTGCCATCGCGTTTTGAGGTAGCCGGCCACCAGCACCGTGGAGCCCTTTCGCGCCCGCGAGGGAGACGAAGAGGGTTTGGTAGTCGCAAACTAATGGAGGGGGCTGGGGATCAACGACTGATCATAGCACAGTTTGTTCTCCTCTGTATTGTTTAGGTAAGAAGTGCTTGTTTCATCGCTCAGCACAATCTCAGTGTTGACTTTGAGTGCATTTAGACTGTTTACAAGCCAATTAGGAACTGTCGCCAGGCGTAATCGCTTCGTGGAAATTCCAGCTTGGTGGACTTTAAAATTGTGCTGCTTTGAAAATAAGGAAGAAAAATAGGAAAAAATAAAAAATAAAAATAAATCATGTCTTGATGAAAATAGCAAAATAAAATGTTCAAATATTTTCACTCCCTTCCATTAGATCTAAACTTCAAAATATTATAACACAAACTTGCAGAAAATAATTGTAGTGTTGTATAGATTAATACATTCATTAGAAATAGAGATCATGGGATTTGGTTGAAGTAAATAAAAACATTGAGTTTGCCAACGTTTTCAGTTTGAATTTACTGCGACTAAATCCCATCATTTCAATTTCCATGTCCTATAGAATGAACGTGAATCTACAGTGGTTAATACATGTATTATTAATATATAAAATGTTCCTTCAGTTGCTTTTTAATTTGTTTTGGAGTACGCTATATTGGTATTGAGGGCAGGAATGACTGTTAATACCCCCGGTAAAATGATGTGTCAAGCGAAGCAGTGACCCTTTTGATGCCCTTCGACTCCATACGGTTAACAGGCCTTCTGTTTGGGAATTACAACGCGCGGATCCCTTCATTTATCCCTTAAGTTATGAACAGTGTCACCTTTTCATTTATGCTTTTTTTACTCATTAAGTTCAAGGTTATTAGCGGCCAAGTTACTTCATTTTCAAAGTTCTTTTTCATAAATTGGTATATATTTATTTTTTCTAAACCTTTAAACACGTTAATTATTTCAGTACTGCCACCAGGCAATGTTTGAAAGTCATTAGGAAAAGCGTATTTGCTTAATAAATTATGACTTTGACAGTTTCATTCATAATTTCAAGAATCTACTCCATTCATATTCGTCCAATTGTACGACCACAAACACCTTGTACAAAATCTTCAGCGGAGTGTTAATGAACTATCCACCGTCGTCTGTTATTATTTATTTCCTTTTCTTCCGGATACATGTTCACTTTCGTATACTGACATCAGTTATTACAGTATTGCATTGAAGTTTATTCATGACATTCGACAATGTATCTTCGAATATAATGGTTAGCCGTCATAATGTAAAGTATAGTGTACATACATTTGAGTACTTATGTATACGTATTCATGCATAGTCAAGCATGAACAAAATTTTTACCCAATAACAAAAGCATCCACACATTATTGCCCAGCTTTGGAGCTCATGCGGCGTCCGCCACTCGGCGGCACTCACTCGTGCACTCCCCTTGCGTTGAAATAGAATTGCCTGTCGCGGGGCGTGAAAGGGATATTCGCCGCTTACGCCAGTGTTGGTCTCTTCTTCAATGTGAAAGCAGCGCCCGCTCAGTGAAGCAATTGCTGCATCGAGGAATTATTATATGGATCACTGATCGTGAATAAACAGATTGGCATCTAGTAAGAAAGGGTGCGCATCTGTTAGGTGGAATAATAAAAGCACTAATAATTACATAATTTCGGATTTCACAGCGCAGTTTGGACCTTGGCCTCGCTATGTTTCAAGGGAATTTGGCATTATTAGTTAGGAGAACAAGTCCAGGTGATATCATCTGCCTGTTAGGTTGCTGGCCCTTGAAATGATTTATTGGAGGGGTTGCCTTGGGCCCAGGTTGAAACATCTGAGATGAAGCTGTAAGACAAATGATGAACGTAGGGGGTAGAATTTTGGAACAGAACGGCTAAATGGATATGGGCATCTCTAACGCATGGGCAACAATAGGTGACCAAGAAAGGTCTGAGTTTAGACACCTCCAGGACGGAAAAAGGGGGAAAGGGCATCAAGGAGTTGGCAAGAGGCCTCGAAGATGGAGACTGGAAAGGTCGGAAGAGATGGAAGCAGAGAAGCGAGATGCGAGAAACCGCCCTAGCTGTGAATAGCCCCGTGGCCTTATATACACGTACGAGCACATGAAACTAAACCAGAATTATAAAATCATGCGGTACATGCTATTGGACTTTTGATACCGACGAGGTATTAACATTTCCCAAAATTAGGTAGATTATAGGTCAACGTGGAGATGTTTGTCATCGATTCACATGCTCTATGTAATCTTCATTCTCGTGTGTATGTTTCAAATTTCTCTGTGTTTTTTGTTATCCTACTTCTGCAGGAAAGTTTGAATTTACGGTTTGGGTGCATCATTGTTAACATACAATTTAATTATTACAATATTCAACAGTTCTTTCTGCTACCGAGAATCTATAATTAAATTGAACAATAATCCAAACACAACCAAGAACAAAAATATGAATACAACAGTAATCCACAAAATGAAATAATAGCTTATTTAGTTATTTTATAACAGGCATTGCCGTTTTTAACTCTCTCTAAATTTACGCTGAGAAAAAATTATAACTTAAAACAACATTAGCTCGTTTGGAATAACCGTGTATGTATGACAAAAGGGAAATGTTCGTTTGTACTGATGCGTGAGCAAGCGAATGGAAGTATAATGCAATAGTCGTCCACGTACCTGCAGCGAACCGAAATTTTGTTTGAGCCGTTTTTCAATACTCGATTGTACTCGTAGGCTGCGAAACAAATATATTTCTCAGTGTTTTGAAAATGTTTAGAGTATAAAACGTCTGTTTCCATGATGTGAATTTCTAAAGCAATTCATGTGATGATTGAGTTTACTGTTGGGGAAAGAGGGAGGGTAAGAGTAAGTCGTTAAGGAGATCGCGGCTGACTCATTTAGCATCCGTAATCTTCGCTCATCCTAATCTCCCAAGGTTTCCTCTGATCAAAATGAACTACTCTCTCTGCGCTCTGCGATCTTGTTGCGCTAGACGACGATCGTAAGTTTGCTGCTATGAGAGTGATGTGAAGTTACGTAAATTTGCGACGTTGAATGGAACACTAGTAATTATTTTAAAATGTTGAGATGTTTGAAATTTATAACTTAATTTCATGCATCCCGCGGTTTTATCTTGAATCCTGAAAACTTGAAGCAATGCAAAAACTAGATTTTTTTCTCATCTTATTACGTATTGATTAAGGATATGCTACCAAACATGATTTTTCGGATGGAACATCTCTAAGGGCAATAAGAGAAATTAAAAATAGATCAGGTCGCTATGAAATCGTAGGTGCTTTTGAAACGTCTTCATTGCGCGCAATTCTGTAGCTGAAGTGAGTGAGAGGTTCGGGAAACTAAATATCGAAATGCCAGGAAGGTTTCCCCAAATCGATTTCGATCAGCGCATATCTTGATTTTCTGCGAGTGCGAATGCGAAAGAGGCTCTTTGGGAGGGTGATCGCTTTCCACCGCGCAGTCCCGGGTTCGATTCCTGGTCGGGGCAAATATTGATCGCGCGCTTTTTACAATGCCTCCGTATCCGTTGCTGTGCGACGATGAGAAAGCTTTTTCTCAGATTGAGAAGACCAGAATACGGCGTAGGGGTGTCTATGTGTTAACCACACGTACCCGAAACCATGTCCGCAAGGCCAGGGCGCTACTGGTACACCTGAGCTCGTAAAAAGCTGTTGTACCATGGTACATACACGCATAGATAATAAGTTTCTTTATAAGTTACAACAGATTTTAGTTACAGTTTATAAGCGATATAACTTATGTTAAATGAGAAGTGATTTGCCACAGAGTCCATATTTTATGTCTTGTCCATCGCTTCCTTTTACTGTAGAACAGTTTCAGAAAAAAATATTTATGCACATTTGAAAATTCTAATTTGCGAAACGGGGGTTTCTTAAATTATTATAGAAGTTTTTTATTAGTTATTAATGTGAAAGTATAATTTCTTTCCGCCAAGTTTGACGTATTATCATAAAAACACTTTTGCAGATGGAGAAAACACCGAATTTAGATAATGTGAAGCGAAAGTTGGCAAATTAATTTATTTAATTTTATGCTAGCATGGTAAATTCCCTCGTATAGTTTCTGTGCATTTGTAAAATGATAAAACAATTGAGTTAGACGCCGATTTTGTGGTGAAAACCTTCTCAATCGACAAGCATGCAAAGACGTTTTATTGAAAAGAAATAGTCTCCTTTTACAAGAGGTCAATAACTCATTTTACAAGAGGAAGCCCCTTCTGGCTGAGAATCCTTCTTACATTGTAAGTACTATGTTAATTAGGTTAAGTGGTCGGCATCAAGTGTGGAGTCATTAAGTGTTCTCCACGTATCACAAGAAATCCGCATCAACTGGTTGTAGATGAATAAAAACTAATCAGGCCAAGAGGACAAAATGAACAAGAAATCGAAGAGCCAAAATAATCCTTAGTTACATGTTCTGCGTGTTGCTTGTACGTACACCAGAATAATGAATGTTCTTTAGTCGAATATCATCAAAATAAATTATTTTTCTAGAAATCGAGTAACATGCGTCCGTTCGTCCGTCTGTCCAAAATTGAGATTTAGACCCCTTCCGGTCCATAAATGGGGAGAAATGAGGTGTCATTCGACGCGTCTTGGCCCCGGATGAGGAACTGAATTTTGTTTTCGGAACCGTCCAGAAAATTATAGAAAACGTGTTTTTGTGGTTTTAAGCATATAACACCCGTTTTGAGTGATTGACATTATCTACAGTAACGATCAATAGGTAATTCGATTCCCGTCAACAAGGCTAACCGATTGTGACTATTAGTCGATTTCCTCGAGGATGTTCTGGAAGAATTCTTATTTTTAACGATTCCAATGCACTTTCAAGTACACCGGAGAACCATTGTAATTTACTACTCCCTCTCTGGGATTTAAATGAATAATTTTTAATTGATTCACCAGACTGATAATTACGCTATCACTAGTTTCGTAACGAAAAATATTAAATCAGTATTTTAATCAATTCTTTTTCATGTAACTTCATATGCCCGACATGGACGACAGCACCGAGAACACTTTTTACTGTGAAAATACCCGCTAAGCTAGTTGCATGAAGTTTCTTCATCTTTGCAACACATCGTGATACTAAACAACATCTCTGTCCAAACAATTACAATCATTTGCATAGCATTTAACAACAAATATAACTTGATTCATTATGCCCCTTTTAAAATAATTAACAACGCGCTCAAAGAAAAATCAGTCCTGAAACCGACGTTATTTCATTTCATTCATTTTACATTCATGTCGCCCGTGGTACATACATGATTATATTTTTTACCGAATTTTAATTTTTCATTTACTTATTCACTAATTAACTAGAGGTTAGGTTGACTCGGATTGTCATTTTATGTTTCCCTCCCATAATTCCCTCCTTGAGGGAACATGTAGCATCATTGAACTGTTTTCATATTTCCCTCGTCACCCCGATCCTTTTGATTGAGGTCGTTGTGCAGCGTATGTGGCACTTGGCAATAACAAGCTCTACCGCACCAGTGAAAGGCCGCCGCCGCCTGCGCCCGCTCGGGGGGGGGGGGGGGGGAGGTTCCCTCGGCGCGAAGGCCACTGCTTAGGCCAGCACTACCACAAGCATTGATTGATCAGTGATTCCGAAGGCGTCGACTGCGTAGGGCGCGCTTTTATTGCGGGAGCTGGCGGTGATCCTCCCCCCTGGTGCTCAGATCCGCCACCTGACGGCTTCTTTTCCCAACCAGCTGTCTCAGGCGGCCACACCCTCAGCTCCCGACTGCTCTCCCGGTGCGTGTGGTGGTGTAGTGCTTGTAAGCTTGTGTGTGTAAGTAAGGGATAGGTGAGGACAAGGAAGGGGAAGAAACCTTCCCGCGCGGTCCGTGGCCTTTTGTCAGGGTACTGCTCCGGCATTCGCCTGGAGTTGATTGGAGGAGCCACGGAAAACTGCCGATTCGAGCGGCCGGCCTCTAGAATTCTCCTCCCCACAGCAGCTGAATTCGACCCTGCTAGAAGAAGCGAGTGTCGAAGAGCCCCAGGACTTGCCGGTCAGAGGCTGAGCGGTGACCTCAGTCGATGCCTGAGCCACCGAAGCCGGCATTGTTTAAAGGCGATGGGACGATCGGCTGATGTAATCGTTCGCTTCCTAAGCGCAGTGTGTTGTTCGTCGGGGGGTGGGGGTGGCAGCGCTTGGTGCGATCAGGGGTCGACCTACACGTCCGCTTACGGAATTTCCTCTTCCAGGAGACATTTGTTTCGATTGTTTTTAATGGTCGGCGGGCACTTAAATTCCAAAACGTACCCCAATTTTCAAGAATGGCTTTTCGTATCTGTGAATGCTTTATGTCGGCTTAAGCGTAGTATTGCGAAATATGTATGCACTTAAAAAAGCGGATATAGAGCAGAAAACAATGAGAGTGTGTTGATAATGTTTTCGTCCGTGTTCAACAGTTTCAAAATTCCACCTTATGAGAGTAAATCATACAAAGAAGAATCATTATTTCTAATAGCAGTGTATTGGTACGCCGTTTTCAGCTGCAGCTCATTTGTTTCGACTGTTCTTCATGGACGGCGGCGGACTGTTAAATCCTGAACAGACGTTTAGTTTTTTGTTTCTGTTCCGCCGCGTTAAGCCGCCGTAACAGACCAGACTTCTGCAAGCGTTTTTCGTAAGCGCAGGCCGCGCATTGGCAGCGCGCTCTTCCGCTTGTGGCTTTGAGGGCGGAGGGGCGGGGCGCGGCTGGCGCGGTGGCAGGCCCGGAGATTTAGGAGGCCATGGCGGCGGCGGCAGCTGGCACGGGGCGCTGCCAACAGATGGTCTCGCGCCCCCGCTCGCTCGCCCACCCACTCGCCCACTCGCGTATCCACTTATTCACTCGCCTAATCCATTCTCTTGTGACAACACGCGTCCAAGTAGTGCAACTACCAAAAAAGCACTACGTCCAAAACTTCCAAAGAATCTCACTCTGTAGATCGCGGCGTAAGAAACACGTAGCGTGCATGCGGGGAACCGGAAACCTGATTCGAAGAGCCTCGAACGCTTGGTTTCCGAGAAAGGACGACGATAACGCGAGTTGCTGTGTCGTATGGGTTGCACATGTGTCTTATTTTTCCATTGAACCACAATATGTGAGCTTTTTTCTCTCCACTAAATGTGTTTGCAGGCGGCGGTGGCAACGCCAACAATAGCAACATACGAGCTCTTAGCGCATTCATGGACTCATCTCCAATGGGAACCTCGTCTGGTAACATTTCATTCGTAGGCCAAAGATAGTTTATGTTCTATTGATTTCATAGCGTTAATAGGGCGCGTCAACTATTAAGGTCCTTAAGTAAGTGTGATATTTTTTCGCGGGAGGTGGCGGTGATCTTCCTCGTTGCAAGGCGAGATCCGGCCTGTTCCACACGTGGGCTTGCGGGGTTTTCTCCAACCAGTGGGACACGGCCCAGCCGAGGCGCGTTCTAAGCGCCCGACTGCTCTCTCGCTACGTGTGGTAGTGTAGTGCACGTAATGTAAGGAGTGAGGATAGGACGTAGAAGAGGAAAGAAAGATCCTCCGTTTGTTAAGGTACTGCTCCGGCATTCGACTGGGGTTGGTGGGACAAACCACGCAAAACTACCGACCAGAGCTGACGGCCGCTAGAATAATCCTCCTCCAGACAGCGACTGAATCGGACGTAGCTATCTGGCTACCGTTGATAATCCTGCCGTCGTCAGGACTCGAACCCAGGACCTCACGGTCAGAGGCACTGCAAAATCAGTTGATGTCCTGAGCCACCCGAGAGGGTCCTTTAGTGTTCTAGACCCGTAAATAATGGCAGGGAGTGGTACACAAAGAACGTTCAGCAGTCGCTGACAGTAAGGGCGTTCGCCGGAATTGAAATGTTTGATGGTTCAAATGTGCTATGGTGGCCGTTTCGCTCCGTTGTGGGGAATCGGGTGCGGAGGGGGGATGGTGGCAATGAATTGCCACCGCCCCTTCGGCTCTTTCGGTACCCTCTCTGTGGCCGATCGCCACGCGCGGCTGTGCACCGCACATAAAATGACGCCGCGTAGCACTCGGGCACGCCAGGCCCGGCCCGGCCAGGGCACTGCTGGCCCTGGAAGGTCGGCAAGGCGCAGTCGAGTCTTCGCCGGGCCACACCCGACGAGGAGAAAAATATATAAGGAAAGAGCAGGAAGAATAAAAATAAGAAACGATAGAAAAAATTGTAGAAACATAAAATGTATCGATAAAGTAAGTCAAATATATACAACAAAAATAATACAAAACATAATGATAAAAAACATGATTATTATTTAAGAAAAATCTATTATCCCTCATTCCCAAATGAACACCCGAGTGCATGGGAGAGCTCAGGGGCCTTGAGCGGCCAGCGCGAGCCACTCCAGTGCATTGAGAGTTCCCCTCTTCTCCCCTTGCACACCGCCACAATTACACGCAGTGCACCGCTGCGCTAGTCGGGGGTTCACACCTTGTCCCGACTGGAGAGGTGCCCCATTGGGGGAGATACTAAGAGAGGAAACCCATGCAAGTCGACGATCGACTCTTAGAGAGAGTTCTTCGTTTAACGGCCATGCGACAAACGATCGCAAGACTCCAAAATCCTACCAGCCATTATTCCAGCATCGGAACGCATTCCGGAAGCCGGCTAGGACAACAGGAGTAACATCCGTAAATCACACGAGCGGGTGTGCAGCATGATCATTCGGCTGCCAATGATAATACGCGGTCCAGGCGACGTATGACGACTTGCAACCCGCGCATAAAAAAAACGACTCTTCAATCTCGCGGACGATCGTGGACCACCTCCAGCCCAGTCAGGCGTCGTGTTCCTGCCGACTACAGGAGACCCCTTTGGCATTTCGACGGGTCATGCGCTGCCGCCTGCCGATATTTGGACGTGTAATCCGTTCGGGGTGAGGTAGCGGCATTTCAGTCATCACCATTTCTGGGAGTTCACGTCCATTTTAGTCAATAGCCAGAGCAAAGCACTAAGAAATAGTATGTAAAAGAGACAATTAACCATAGTAATAAACGTGTCCCCATCATTTTGGTCGGGTGGTCACACACAGAAATGTGTGTTATTTATAGCCAGTAAGCAAATGCAATACTTCGACCCAGGGCGCTCGCCCCTGAGATGTTTCAACGCCGGTGCCCAGACGACAGGTAAGGCATACGCTTGGCGCCCCCCAAACAAATTCAGCGCGTGCATCCTGGTGTCTGGAAGCGACCGTCGCACCTGAAGTGTGATGGCAATTCCCTCCCCCTTTATGATGGTGTGACTCACAGTGGAGCATTACATGAATTGGTGCCCGCTTGCGCTGGTGCGTTACATAAATTGGCGTCCAACGTGTGAGGTTGCATTACAATATATCCACATCTATATTAAATAGAGTAGCCATTTTGTCTGTGTTTTAGTGTAGAGTGGGCGGAAAGTAAGTAACTCGCGAGTATACTAGATTTTACATCTGTTTGTTCATTTAGGTTCGTCATTGAAGGAGTTTTTAGTAATTTTGTTATTTCTAAATTTTCTAAAATACTTAATTTAGATCCTTTATTTTCAATATGTAAAATTTGAAAATATTTGTTTGGGTCGAAAGAGTAATTGTTCAACTGGAACAATTGCCGAACACCGTGTATGCGTGTTACGCTTCGTATATCAACAGTGATGACGCAACAATGAAACAATCTAGTGGCGGGAGGGCTGTCTCGTTGGAGAGCAGAGTGGGGTGGAGCAGTGTGGCGAGGTGAGGCCAATATATTTCATGCCGCGTTAACCCTTCTGTCTCCGCGCGTAGAGTTCGTTGTTTCTCCGCCAGGAGCGCTGTGCAAGGGTTTTGAGTTATTCGCATCGGAAGAGCCCATATGGCGCTCACTGGATTTCCCGCGACCGCAAAAGGATTTCAGATAAGCTTGACAAATTAACACGCGCTGTTGTGTTAAATCATAGCGTTTCTCTTCTTTTTATCCTCTTGTTTGTTTGTGACTATAAAAATGAATGTTAACCCTAGCAATACTAAAGTAACATATATATAAACCCGTGCATTATCAAGAGGGAAGAGATCCGGAACGTACAGCTTACATTTTGAATCTATTCATTTTTCAACGATTTTGAAAAGTAATAAATTGATACGACAAATAATATACATGTAAATTCATTTAAACCAAAACATTAAATCAATATAGGTGTCTGTACATGAAAACAATCTCGACTTTCTCGCATTAATTTTTCATGACAAATCCTATTACATTTTACGTCAAAAAGGTCTATGAATATTCATAAAATAGTAATGTATCAAACTATTATACTAAGGATTTAAATATTTTGAAAATATATTCTGAATGTTCAATTTTCGAGTGAGGAGTCCGTATTTTTTTCAGAAAAAAAGCTGTATAACTCAAATTAACCAACACTTGTGATAAATTACATCATATTGTATTCAAATAGCCAGTGACAAACACTACTAATAATTTTTAGCTTGCTAAAAAAATTAAACCTGTAAAAACCTCACAATTATCGGTGGGTGTTTAAATACACACTTGATAACGCTAGAGTTAAAATATCAATACGTTATACAAGCGATGAAAATTGTAAAATTTATTGGGTGACTGGATGTACAAAAAGTTTAATGTATTCTATTAGATAAATGGTTAGTAGAATAGTGATGTGAAGTCAGGATGTTGCGCGTGAAAAGAATATATATTGTATATCATTGGTGATTTTTTGTTTTTATTTGTGTTTTTGCTAGTTTTATACTCGATTAGTTTCCATGGACGGTAACTTTATATACTAATTGGGTTTGATGCGTTAATTTGATATTAATTAAATTTTTCAGCCTGCAAGAGGACACTATTTTTCTATGAAACTTTGACTTGAAAACTGGCATTCTCTCACTTTTCAATATCAATAATATGTAATATTACAAACTACATTTTACTACAACCTACATTGTGCACAGCTGTTTCTTCACTATTTTTCACTTTTTCGAATGTTTTTCATACTCGGCTGTGACAAGTACTTCGCGTATTTGAATTAGCCTTTTTGTACTCGTAGGAAATGCATAAGTCGGCGTGTACAGACGAGAGTCGACCGAAGAGGCTCATTAATGCTTTCTTTGAAAGCAGTAATTAAGAGACCTCGTTAGCAAGGCAACACACAAAGACGCACGCGAGCAAAAGACGTCAGCGTGGAAAGGCTGTTGCAGAGATGTAACGAAGAGGAGCGCCTGCGGGGGAGGGGCAGGGAGAGAAACGGAGCCTTTTTATGGAAATGAATAAGAAATATATCGTCTACTGTTTGATTCTGGTTCATCCTTTACATTGTCGCAAGTCACGTGTTGGCACTTGCGGACATCATTTCATTTCTAGTTTATTTGAATACTTATAATCATTGTATTTTCGCCTCGGAATTACTTTTGCACTAATGCTTATTGCTAATTTTGTGTTCTTAGTAGTGACGGATGGTTATGTAGCTTGTAAGTGTATGAGCAAGCGTCCGTCATTCGGCAAGAGCCAATGAAATATTCTTTTTATGACTTCTATTTTTGGTATTTCTTTGGACACTTCCTTGAGTTTAAAATGCTAATAGTGTCTTTACGTAATTAAAACTGTAGATGTTTGTAGTAATAAATTATAGCAATATTTGAATTTAGTTAAGTCTCCTTGACATAATCAAAACAAAAATATACAAGTAGTTTTTTTAATTTCAGATTAATAGTACCTTTAAGATATTTCATTGAAACTCTCACTTTCACGGCGTGATAAGATTAAATAATGGGTGGATCTGAAGGGTAAAATACGATTTAATTCACGAGGGCACAAATTACAAGTAATTACTATCAGTGAAGTAGTTTGTAATTGAACGATAATCTTGTGCGTTATTTGGGCTCATCTTCACTCAGTACGCAACTCATTTGAAATGGACACCAGCTGCCACGCGCTCTCGTCCATAGAAGTAGAGAGGCCAAAACAGCACAGCGCTTTCACGCGAATGTTCTAAAATATTCGAAAACTTGTTCATAAACTTATTTTCAAACTTATTTCTAAGCAACACATTTCATTAAGAAAAAATCTATATATTCATAATTGCTGATGTAGGAAGACCCCAAAAAATTTGTGAAATTTTTCAATTTTCGGAAAATAAGGGATTTGAACGAAAATGAGACATATTCATTCTCTGAAACCTTCTTCACAATATCCACTAACAAAATTTAATTAAAAACAATGGACCTACTTTTTGAAAATATTAAAAACGTCTCAGGGGCTTTATGCAAAGTACCCCCAAAATTAAAATATTGGTTTCAAGTTCAAGGAAACGCGACATTAGGCAGATTTATTGGGAAATATCAATTTTAGAGAAATCGGCTGAGCGGTTTAGCTCCTCGCGTTTTTCACAGTCGCACGGACAGTCAAACGGAGTTCTGGTTGCAGAATCTGCCACTACATTTGATTCTTCCGCGGATTTGCTTAACACTTCCATATTTTTCTCCCCCAATTTTTGAAGAGATGAAATCTCTAGAAACTCAATCTAATTTGTGTTCACTTATACTTCTGCAATTGCTCTATTAATTGTTTGTAAGTGATTCTTCATAAAAATTAAAAGGCGACTGTTTTGAATATTTTTGTGAATAAGGTGTTAGGTAAATGTAATAAGACGTTGGGAGTTATATTCATTTAAAAATCGATATTTTCACACTAAAGGCAAAAGTTGTCGTAAGAACGTTCATTCATACTCTATCATTTCTCACAGCATTGTTTTCTCCGTATTCACTCGCAATTATTCAAATTTAATTAGCCCCATTGCAATGTTAGTAGTATGTTGCAAAATAATTTTTAAAATACGGTAATACGGATGGAAATTAAAATGAAATCTTATATTCATGTGATAATTCACTAGTTCATTTAAAGATTGCAACATCAGTGTTGTCAAAGTCGTGAAAGAAAAGGATGGAGCGAAAATTGCCTTTGGTTGTTGGAGTTTAATCAACGCCACCTACATAGATCTATTTAGGTGGAGTTGGTATACCAAGAATCAAACCAAAGTAGCAGTGCCAGAACAGGTAAAAACAGGTTTATTGAAATTTCTTTGAATCGCATGTCTGGGTCCGAAAACAAGGAGATCGACACGCTTCGAATGACACCACATATGACTCGACTGATGAACGGGAAGCGGTCTAACCGAGAGCGACGGATACGCGCGCGCGCACACACTCACATACACACACACACACTCTCTCTCTCTCTCTCTCTCACTCATTCACACACACTCCACACACACACGCGCGCACATGCACACACACACAGTTACTCAAATACTGTACAGAGATGAATGACATTTACACGAATAAAACATTAAAAAAATAATTATTGATGTACTTCAACGTTGGAATTAAAAGTTGTTGACAATATCACTGTAGGAACATTCTTGAATTGAAAAGTGCCTGATTGGGGTCTTGGTTTGCGACGTTTGGCCCCTCAAAGGAGTGGCAGCCCATGTGAGGAGCCGTGCAGTGGCATCCGCCGCACTGCACAGGCTTCCCGCTGCTAACCGGGCTGCGGCAGGGAGAGGGAATTGGGCGTCGAGTGCTTCCGCCGGCGGCCGGCGAGGCGCTAGCGGGTGAAATTGAGATCCTTTGGGAGAGGAGAGCAAAGCAGAGGAGACGGAGGGAAGAGGAAAAAAATACAGTGCGCGGCACACACAGCGGTGGCTGTTATCTCTGGTTCTTCCCTGCGCCGCTCACCCACCACGCGAGAGGGTTATTGCGCTAGGCGCCGCGCCGCACAGGCCATCCTGGCCTCGCCCCGCCCCGCCCTGCTCATTCGGGTCGCTGATCACCTCTGTTCCTTCTACCCGTGTCTCTGCTCAACCTGACTCTGTGCGCTAGGCTCTTGCTTAGCTTGCCATCGCCCTGCGTGCTCACCTGACCTTGCTCATCCCACCTCTTTCTTCCAAGTTGGTGGGGCTCGGCGGTGTTTATCCGCCCTGATCGCTCATCCTTGCTCTCAACTTTTTCCTGCGCGCTCGTAGCAACGGAGTGCTTGTTCCCAGAGGAGGGGGAGGGAGAGAGTATCAGCGCCTTCAGAGAGGCTGTGGGCAGCTTGATTGATCACCCGCTGCAAAGCACTGTGGAGGAGTGGGAGATGGGGAGAGGATCTTTGACCGCCTGTTACCGCCGTAATCTCTTCCCCAAAAGCACTGAAATCACTTCTAAAACACTCCTTCTATACAAGTCACCGTGTTTCTGGTGCGTTTACGATCAGATCTCCTTATGCGTTGAAGTCTCGTACCTGTAAAATGTTGAAGTACAACTCTTTCAAAAATAAACTCTTGAATATTAGACGTATTGACCATGATACTATAATGAATAACAATGTTTGTGTGTCAGCCTTTGCAGTAGAAACCACGGTAATGCGGCCGGCGAACCAACTCAGCCGGTGCTAGTAGAGGCTATGTGCGTTCCTCTCCGCGCCGCATTTTTGCCTTCACCAGCACCGGTCATTGTCGGGGCGGGCCCGCGCACGGAGTGGCCTATAAATAAACAAGCGAATGCATAATGCACGCGTCCTGTCGGCGGCGCAGACCACGTGCGGCGCTGTCAGGCCACACCCGACGGGGAACATTTCAGTGCTGCTCGGAATTTCCAGCGCGCAATTTGCCGATAGACGCCTTCTTTTCCCATTCACGGCCAACCCGCGCGGCCTCGCAGCTGCCTGGCATTGGGTTGCTTCCGTTGTCGCGCTCTCTTCACCCGCGTCCCCCGCGTCGACCCGGATCACTCGCGGTCTGCGTGCGTCGCTCGCCCTCAGCCCTTCTTGCGCTCTCAACCTTCCTCGCTCTTACTCTTTATTCTTGCTCTTGGCCATTCTCGCTTGTCCTCGATCTGTCTTGCTCATTCTTAACTTGTCTCGCTCGCTGTCAGTTGGGGTATCCCTCACTGCTTTTCGTCTCTAGACATCGGGACGCGACGCTAGAATATTGCTGCATACGTAATTTGTTACGTTTTGGAAGAGCAACTACATTCTCCACCACAGCTGATAATAGTATTTTTCAGAAATCTTTTGACTTTCTTGCGTATATACTTGCGTATGTACGGAGTAATATACAGGAGTGAGGATACAGAGGAGTAGTCCTAGAGAAAGACATGTCATGTTGCGGAAAATCAATTTCGAATCTCGAGAGAAACACACGTTTTGGCATCATCGTATATAGAAATGTTTTTTTCAACTTGTCCGGCTATCCATCCACCTAACTCGAAGCCCTGCGATTTCGAAAATAACACTTCGATTTAGGAAATATTTTATTTGATGTCCTTGGTACATTTTCAATATTTTCTCATAGTACCCACATTCTTGTAGGAATAATAGCGATAAATACATTTATAAAAATGTATAGGTACAATTTTCACTGTTAACACCCCAGTTTAAAAAATTGCGAATGTTTGAATTTTTAGGAACCGTACACTACATTCTTGAAAGTGTTTCATCAAATAAAATTTGTTTTCCACAATTAGTTCTTGAATTATTGTCATGCGAATTTTTGGAAATATTAGTATTTTTGCGTAATTTTGATTAGAACTTGGGATCTTTTTATGGGAATGGGAACTGGGAATCAAGATTTTCTTCAAAAAGGCTGCAAATTCTTAAAAAAAATGCATCTAGTACCAGGTTGTACTCTTCTCTAACATGATAGTCGTTCTTCAATTCACCTTTTAAGTCACTGGAAAATGGAAACTTCAAAAACTTCAAAAAATCTTTTTAATACGCCTTGCACGAAACGCTGTTTCTCGTGCTTGTTTTTCGTGTGAGAAACAGCTAATTTGTGTCAAACATCTGTAACTATTCGCAATTGTCTTTCGTATTGATGACGTCTTTGTTTATTATTTACAAACAATAGGGTTTCAAGACACCGACAGCAATCCGTTTAATTTTGTACAAGTAAGGTATTTCTAGTTTTTTGATATTTAATTTATGTTCCTTTACTTGACGCATTATGTTTTGCTCACGGCGTGTTAAGTAGTATACGCAACACGGGCGCGAAGTGATTTCCGCACTCGTCTCTTTGTCGTGGTCGCTACACTCGGCCGAGAAAGTCAACTCTCGCATAATCGCCCGTTTCGCACACTTGTAACGTAAACTACTGTTTAGATGCCGATCGGTGTCAGCGGGGTGGAGGATGCGGTAAAACCGAAAACCTCGCTCAGTTACGAGATTAGATAGTAATTAGTACGAGAAAGTCTATGCCAATCTGTAGCACCGCTACTTCTTTGTGTGTCTCATGGATCCATCAGTCCACATCGGACCGCGCGGCTCACGTGGGCGTTCAACGAAGCAATCTTCCGGTGCGTGAGCGGTGCAATGGCGACGCCGTGGTGGTGTTCTGGAGGAGGACTGTTCCAGGGAAATCGGTTGACGATCTTCTGATCCATCCTCAGGCGCTCTTCTTTCTTTGTCATTTTCTATATTTGCTTCGTATCCTTTTTTTGTCTTTGTTGATTTGATCGGTTTTTTGTTTTACTTGCTTCTCTCTCTTGTGTCTCACTATCTTTCAACTCTTTCCTTTTCTGCCTTTTAATTCGGGCATCACGAATTTTTCAGATATAGAAGTATTTGGCTCAAGAGTGGTATTAGAAAATGTGATAATCATTAAGTCTAACACTGTGGAATTATAAGACTCTCGCAATGTTGAAACTTTTTCAAGAAAATGAGTAGGAATTCTGGACTTTCCCCTACATACTACTGAACATTAAGCAGTGATTACAGATATATTTAATATAGTTAAAAAAATTACGCCTTCTATGATTACTAAACAAATCCATCTATTTTTGTGATTTGTGATATATTTCTAACCTTTACAACTTACTGGCGTTGTGTTCAATTTACTCTAGGCTCCCCTCTGCTCTTGATTCTCGTATGCAGTGCCCTCTGGCTTTCCCTCGCATCGATTTTTTCGCGCTGGTGACTTGCTACGCTTGATAGCTCTGTAAAGGCTCGTTAGCTCGCTTAGTCTGCAAAAAGAGCCTTTGCGAAGAGCTTCTCACGATGCAGAGAAATTACAAACATGTGATGAAGTCTTCTCATGGTAGAAACTTGTTAACACAAAAGTAATAGAAAACAATGAAGACAATAATTTCAGTAGTAACAGTTCAGTAGCAAAATATTCCTTTGATATCTTCAATTTTAATATTAATTACAAACCTCTTACATTAATAATTTATATCATCAAAATTTACATTTATAATCCGTATTTTATATTTTATGGTTTAGTATGTATATTTCACGTGTCGTTTTGTTCAGAGATTGTTTGAATCGTTAATATATTAGTTACGAGAATTTTTGAAGAAATCGTATTTTAAAGGCACAATATAAATCATTACCTAAGGTACGTGAACTTATCATGGGGAATGTCCTTTAATAAAGTAATTCCGCTTCCAGAGGTTGCAGGTTCAGGCGCAGATGTGTCTGCAATATCTCGTAAGTCATTACTCTGTGCAATAGTCATTTAAAAAGGGCATTTTCTGAAACCGCATGTTCTCCCGCAGCCAGTGAGAAGAAAGTATTTGCGCGTAGGATGAAGTGTAGGATGACGTGCAGGACGTGGGGGCTAGCGTTTAGAGTGGTGGTAGGACGGCGGTAGGTGTGGGTTGGGGTCGGCGGAGGGCGCGGGGCGCGGGGGGCCGCCGGGATCGGAAATCGATGCGCTGCAGGAGCCGCCAGCGCCACGACGCGCCGCCGATATTTTTCCTAATGACAGACTTTTTCGGTGGCGCCTTCCGCCCACCCGTCACCTCTCCCTTCCACCCTCTCCTTCCCATCCAGCCCCACTGGGCAGAGGGGTGGGGCTTATGCGATTTAAAGCAGCTTCGTCATCGTAACCGCATTCGTGCGTCAAAAGAATTCACTTTTTTGTTTATTCCAACACTGTGATCAACCTAGAGAAATGCAGCAGTTGCAATAGGCCGTAAGACAACGGACTATGAACTAATGAAAACACGAATTACATAAGTTTACATTTGTCAAGCCAGGGAGAGGTAGAGACAGTTTATCGTTCCTCCTGAAAACTTGGGTAGATTTGACATACGACCTTTTGCGGTTACCTCTGCGCCTTGATATCCCCATATCGAAAGGCGCGCGAGCAAGTTGTGAAATGCGACTGGGCGAGCGAGGGGGACGAATGCCGGCGGCGGCGCGGGGCCGAGGCGCGTCACGTGCGCTCGCCCGGCGGCATTTGTCTCCCCCTCCTTGCCCTCCCCCTCTCCGCCCGCGACTGGGCACATCTGGGGCAGTTTGGAAACAGCAGTATTATCCTGCTCAAGAGTCAAAGACACTGCATAAGTAAACCGCAAAGTTATGTTATTTCTTACTCTCTTTTTGATGATATCAGTCAGGAAGTATAGGACTTTTGTAAGATCATTCTCTCCCTCTTGGTAACTTTGAGCGTACCGTAATTAGTTGTTTGGTAAAGAGGGGGTTGCAGGAAACGTATGATACCTTTTCTTCGTGTTCAACAAACTATTTCCTTTTAGTTGCACAGTATTCATTTCTATAAGGTGGAGTTGGGGTGGTTGAACAGTCAAGAAAGCAACATAAGTAGCAATCTAGGGCACTTTGCTACATGGCTCGCGCGTGACAGCCATACACTTCAGAATTTTTATTTTCCCTTGCATTTAGATTTAAGATCTGCGTTTTATTAGTCAGCTTCCAGTAGCATCTGCTTCTCTTCTAGCCTTTCTCTCTTTCCACCTTTTCCATCTTCAACTTCCATCATTTGACAAACATTCATCACCTCTATCACTTTTGTCAATTTCTTCTTTAGATTCACTACTGTTTCCATCATGAAAGGCAAACTTCATTTTTGGTGTTACAATATTAGTTGCATGCGACTACGAGTATGTCACATGGAAAAGACAGAATCAACGAGAGAAATGGATAAGAATGTAATCTCTTAATCAACCACCAAATGGCCAAAAAACTGTCTCATTAACAAATCCACTGATTAATAACCAAAAAAATATGGCAATACCTCAAATTTCGTGGAAGTGTGGCTTGTGATTATCTCTGTCGAAATAACGTCATATTCATTCTCATTTATCCAATCTTCAAATCGTTGTTGCTCAAGCAAAAACTCTATTTACGTTACCAGAAGTTTTAATTCTCGTAATTTTTAATTTTCATGCTTTTATTTCAATTCCTTTAATTGGTATTGACATGTAATTGGTAAATTATTAGTTTCGTACTTAGTATTTAATATTTTTGACTCCTAGAATGTGATTGACGTTGATGCTACTGCATTTCCTAGTTATTTCTCTGACATAACTTCTTACTTTGCAGCTATCTGTATTTTCACAACTAAGAGTACATAGTAATCTCAGAACATTAATGTTAATAATATTTAAATTACTTTTCAAAATCCCACATAATATTAATAAAAGCACTTTGTAATAAATAATAGAAACTATCGCAGTAGACGTTTCCTATAATGTTCCGGTTTTCTTTCTGACTAAAATATATTCGACTTCTGTGTTTGATAACAAAACTTTTCTGTACTGTTTCTCGTTTCACATTTTCATTATTCAAAACGGTTATAATTATTAAGTAAGTTAGAAATAAGTGACAATTCTGTAGAAATGGGATATATTGAATTTTTTGAGGATTTCTTTCCTTACCAGTGCAAAAAATGGATTGTTTACGGTAAGGAAATAATAATGAAATGAGTACTCTCATAAATATTATCTGTTGTTTAATCTGCGAGTCACTTCTCGAAATATGAACACATCGAAATCAATTAAATAAAATTATGAATATATTCTCAATATCCGAAAACGCGGCCCACACAGTTCTATTCGGCTTCGGTTGCATCTGCATTGGTCGTATTTAATGAAAAAAATAATTGTTTCTTTCTCACAATTGAAATTAATTTTATAGGCTACGGTTACGGTTTCATTTCGTGTTTCGTACTTTGTTAGAAACATACATCAATTGCATACTTTCTTCAATAAATTTGTCTTAAGGATATGAGAAAATTTGTTCCTAAAATAACAATCAGCAACATGTAACTTGATTTATGAGTCACACACACACACACACATGTATATATGTAATATTTTTCGTTTCGGGAGTACTATAGAAAATCAATAGCATCACCGTTTGAATGAAAAGCAGGCCATATGGAAAATTTATAGAATGCCTGCAACAAAACGGTTAATCCCCTGTTTCAAAAATATTGCCGCAACGAAGCATATGACACCGGAAGCTGAATATTCATGGCGCTGCAGATCAGCGGGCGCGCTGGCGTGCATGCAACGAAGTAACCCGCTTTGTCAGTGTGTCGTTTGTGACAAGTCAAAGCTGTGCCGCCTACGGAACGGTACAGCAACGGACAGCGACTGGACTACCGAGACCCCACTCGATACATAGCTATCTGCCCTGGTGCTATAGTAGGTACGCTCCATTCAGCACATGCCTCGCGTGGTCTACACCCTACACTGTTCCTTGTTCTGCCAGGGGGATTGGTCCCCAGGCTGGGCGCCTAAGCGCTAGCCCCCATCCGCACCCCGACCCACGCACAAGTACGCCGACAGGCTGGTATCTGGAACTCGCCAGAACGTAGTTTACCCCTTCGGTAACCTCCTCATACAAAGCCTGGATCGGGCTGCGCCAATCACATACGCTGTCACATACCTCCTCTATACCTAGAGTACGGGGCCGCTGCCACGGTCCCCCTTCTCGTCTCCTCACTACCTTTATGCTATCGACGTGAGTTCCGCCGGAACCTAGGCAACCTGGCAAAGGGTGTCATGGTCCCTCTCTGGACTTTTACATGCAGAATACGGATCATTCCTAGGAAGTCCTTCGCCCTAAGGTCGACGCGGAGGGGCCAATTGGTGGGCTAGCGGGCGAACCCGCCAACGCAGAGCTTAGCATCGTCCAGTCACTGCCTCCACCTTGAAACTAACGACGTGAGTGCCGCCGTGCAACTCAGGGTTCAGATGGTGTGTACAACTCTCCACCAGAAATCATGCCCTCCTACGCGGCCATGATTCCCCCTGCGGGGTACGGTCCATTCAGTGGAGAAATTTTTGCCCATTCTTAAACAGTCAAGCATCGCGGAAGACCTCATCGCTCTGAGAAGTATGTTCTTCCGCCGGCCATATGGACTGCAGCGCCCTCTGTCAATGTCCCAAAGTGTCAGTGATGGGCGTGTTCTTGTTGGTTAGGGATAGTTTGTATCAACGAATTACAATGTTCCAATACTGTCACGAGAAATAGTTTAAGAAGTGATAAAATTCACGAGAAAAATCCGAAGAAAATGTGAATACTTATAAATTAATCTCTCAAGCGGATATAAACAGCTTCAAATGATTTTTAATGAAACTTCTAAAAATTAAAACGTTTTGTGTTAAAATTATCTCAAATTTGAACATTTTGAAAAACACTCAAATTACTTTTCTCGAAATCGCTTCCAATTTTTTTATTTGAAAATGAGCGTATAGATCCATATTTTACTTTCCTATAATATTCCTAAAATAGGTTTGAAAGTCCTTTAATTTTTTAGGCAGACATTCACATAATGACTTTTATTTCATTTATTAGGTGAATGTCTACCTAAAAAAATTAGTGGATATTAAAACCAATGCAAAAAACATCAAGAAAGGAAGTCTTTATTTTAAATTTAAAAAAAAACTATGATGTTCTTAATGTCATATTACAAATTTACTATTATTATGTCATTATTCAAATTTACTATAATTTACTACTATATCAAGATTACTATTATTAATTTACCGTTTTTAAAATATATTTTAAAAATAATAAATATACTTTTTAGGCGTCGAGAGAAGGTAGATGAAAAGATGACGCGAAACCGATCAGCTGGCACATACCAAAGACAAGGGAATTACTTCGAGAAAATCGACGCTATTGTCTACTCCCATTTCTTTATCCCTGTGTTTAGTCCTGCCGGTCGATACAGCGCTACAGTATTACGAAACAAAATGCCGGCATGTGTTTGCCACGTGTACCTGACGGCCCCTGAAGATCACATCGCTCGTTGCTGCGCTGTGGGCCTCGCACGCCGCCGCCTCTGCCGTAAGAGCAGAGCTTGTACGGGGGCGGTAGCATCGGGCTCAGCCTCGCCGCTGGCGCGCTCTGCAACGAGAGAAAGTTCCTACCCCCCCCCACCCCACTCCCACCACCACCACCACCTCCCGCTGCTCCGCTAACGAAGTTCAACAGCGCAAGTTATTCTTAATTACTTACTTTCAAAATACGACACCAACACTGATAGCATCGAACTTGTGTGCAATTTTTGCAGCTGTTTTCAATATCTGCCCATTTTATTGATGTTAACGTTTCTTCGAGGAATCTAATTGAGCGCAAAAGTAGTAATTAGCCGGAAGCCTATTTATGAAACAGTTCAGGGAACTCGCCAGATCTCCGAGCACGGAGGGCGCTCTCTCTAACTAGAAAGTCGAACTGAATTCTTTTCTTCAATTCTTTTTTATCTTGTTTCTTTTTAGTGTCGTTGCTTTGCTTTCTTTTCCATTGTTGCTTATTTTACTACTTCCTTAATGTTACTTTCATTGCAGTTTTGTTGTAACCTTTCCTGTTCATTTCTGAAAAATTTCTCGGTTGTTTTCTTTTTCAGTATATCGTGCAAAATAAGAGTCGATGGAAAATGAAGTTTTGATGGTTATTACTTTTTCTTGAGTTATTTTCCGCATATACTTCTGGTTATGTGAGTTGTGTGTATTGATTAATGGACTTCAGTGTATTGCCAAAGAATTACATTTAAAAAACGAAACTTTGCAAAGCATTATTGAAATTGTATTCAAATAAAATTAACGTATTCATATGGAAAAAATATTTTAGTGTGCTATATTTTTTATCTCAAAGATCGCACATGTGTTGTAACACTGCACAAATAAAGTTTTGTTGATTTATACTCTTTAAATATAAGCTTCGTGTTTAATTATTATGTAAATAACTCCTAAATATATTTTCTTGGCACTGATGAATGCTGAATTAATTACCGAAAATTTCAATGTACAGGTTAATTTATAGTTTATTACTTATAATCAATAACCAGATAAACATAATCATGACAAAAAATCAAACAGATTGTTTTGATTTAAATCAGATTTTTTAAACGAAATTTTTATTTAAATTGGATTTTCTATTTAAGTGAATTATTTATTTAAATAAGATTTTTAATTCAGCTCTTTTTATCAAAATACATATCATGATATGTCTTAAATATTGGTTTCTTTAATCCTTGTAGAGTATTATTCTTCATAAATGGTGTCATTATATTTCCAATACGCTTTAATTTCTCGCTAGTACTTGTTTTTAATAATCAGTAATTTAATGAAAAAAGAATTCTATGGTTGTATCTATTCATTACATAACTAAACACAAAAATTAATATATTTTCCCAAGTTGTAAATATTAGTACTATCTAGATGAAGAGAGAAAACTAGTATTCTCCCGAGTCCTTTAAAGGCAACTAACTTTGATGTCTTCACAGCGCTACGCTGACAGCCTATGTCACTTTGCTTCCTTTGTATCGTTGCAGTTGGGGTTTCTGAATCACATGATTTAAAAAAAAAAATCATACTTAAGTCATTGACGAATAATGATGGATTTTTAAACCTTAATAATTGTCAGTGTTTTGAGAACGTCTTGACTTTATTCAGCGTTATGATTCGGCTGTAAATATCCTGTGACGTGCTGCTGCGTTATGTTTGACTGAGTGCACCGCTTAGCCAAAGCTCCATCGAATGCAGGCTGTGCGTGAGCGTAGGCGGCGTAGCGAAGCGCTCTCCCTTCTTCGGCGCAGGGGCACGACTCACCTCGAGGAACGCGTCGCGTCGCTCGGCAACTGAAAAGGCCGGCAAATGAGTGTTTTGCACAAAAATATTAACACTAATAATTATATTTAAAAGTTTATCTATGTTGAGATATATCAACACAGTCTAAAAATAATATAATCGTTCTGAAAAAAAGTTTAAAATAAAATTATTATAAAAATTTAAGATACAAATCCATTTATACTGTACCTCAGAATTTCTAAATACGTTTGGTAATTATTAGTTTTTTAAATGAAACATAAAGTAAATATTTATTTTAATATCATGACGAAAATTAGATACTTTTTATCTCTGGCATTCCTCGTGTGATCATTCACCCCGTGGGTACATCTATGGAGAAAATTACTTTTCAGTGATCACTTCGTCGTAGAAATATTTTTTTCTTCGTGTCTGCATATTTAGTACAATTTTTTTCGCCAGAATTCACTGGTAGGCGTGAACTCGTGCTTCACACAGGCTAATTACTTATGCATGAGCGCATAGTGGAAGTGCTTGTTTCCATGGATAATTTTAAACATTGAGTGTGACATCGAGCAGTGAGCTAATCGATACCATCAGGGATGGACTGAATATTTTGCGCTGGGGGAATTGGGGAAGATGGACGTTACGGATTTTTGATTCCTAAAATATACATCCTTGTTCTCGGAACAGCAAATATAAACAGTGTAAAGGGAGTTATTAAAAAATACGATCAAAATTGAGCTTTGTTCTCCCCCCCCTTTTGTAACAACTTATAACATTTACAAACTCCTCGAAAAGAATGATGCATTTTAAATTGTTCTTCTATCTCTAGAAAATAAAAGTAATTTTATTAAAAATTTGGATACACTCCATACTTTAATTACATGATGTTTCCACTGTTGGAAGAATTGGCTGCCCCGGGCCAGAAACGAAAACGAATCTCTCTGTGTCTATGCACTTGCCGTACCATTTAAACTGCCGAGACAGTCAACTCTTCTAGCAGAACTTCTGAGCCCGTGGTAATTCTAGCATATTCACAGTGTTACTCATTATCATATACATACCCCTTATTCCACTCCCAGAAGTTGACGGCCTCGTTATCTCAAACTTATAGATAATCACAGACATGGGAATGATCACTAACAATGGGAATAGGCATATAATGGATTTTATTTTAATAATGTGTACAGAAAGTGATGGAAGTATAATCCCTGCTATTACGTAAACTATAAGATATAAGTATATCAAAAACTATCAAATAAACATTCTTGCAGAAGAAGTCAGGGAATTATCTGGAAAACTATTGTACAATGCTTCAGTGCAGTAACTGATTAGTAAACAGTTATATATTTTGGTGTTTAATCTCTGTACACACCTTCCTTCACACCTTGAATTATTTAGAATCTTTCACTCCGTTATTTGTGTATGGTGGGAAGAAAGCATTTCTAGTGACCATCCTCTCGTTTTAATCCCCTTTCCATCTGTGGCTAATTCCTGGCTCTTCGGAGCCGATAATGGCAGATCTTGCGAGCCCTTCCCCCAAAGGGCCTCAGCCGCATGTTCTCGCATGCGCTGGCGGTGCGAGGGCGAGGGATTTGCCCTTAGCCGATGCCTGTTCCACGAAGGGACTTTGCCTTCGATTCCTGAAAGTCGGGCAGGGAGCGGCTGAGTCCCACAAAGCCCCCTCTGCGCTCCCTGCTAAGGAGGGCCAATGCGCTATGACGTCAAAACCTGCTAATCTTCAATGTGCATTAACCCTAATGACACCGAGGCTGGTAATATAAAAGGTAGCCCTAGTAATACCCTAGAATAAATAGTGTAGTAAAATATATGTTTTTCCTTTTTATGTCTGGTGTAAAATGTTCATGATTCTAAGGTATGCACGTTATTAAAATATAAAGTAAGTTACCTTTTATCTCAAAGTTTAACTGAATCAATAAATCAGTGTGGGCAAAGATGATTTTAATTATTTCATCCTTTAATAATATCAACATCACCTCATCAGCATTCCCAAAATTCGTTATTAAATTTATTAACATATTTCCATTCCTTTTATAATTTAACTTTTGTTGAGAATTTAGTCCTCTGCATAGCAAATACACGCTATGCCTCGGAGTCATTGTTTGCTCGCTACGCTACCTGCGAGCGAAAGATAAACTACTATGACAGCGGGTTTCGGGGTGGACATACTACAAACCGTGAAAGTGTGATGTTACGTTGGAAGTCAATCGAATGTGTGTGTGTGTGTGTGTGTGTGTGTGTGTGTGCGTGTGATATCAGTTTTTACTGTGTTGTACAATATCACCTATTGGTTCAATGTGTTGTTATTTCTGCAAACTAAAATGGTGGATAAGAAAGCTACAATTTATGACTTTGTTTTAGGGAATACAAAAAATCGGGCATACTCATACTAATAAGGAAATTCCATATTAACGAACAAAATGAGCATCTTTTTCGCTTTTAACCTAGTGGTTAGTAGCAGAACTGTTATTACGCACTCAATTTTGTTTACACTGTTCTATTCTGACCTGTAGGGCGTAAACCTTATTCACACAAAAACGCAGGAAACTGTAAATCATTTTCATCTGTTACTACAAAAAATTGGAGCAGTTATTTACAAAGAACAAATATCCGTTTCTTACGTGTGTTTTTCTAGTAATATTAGTCAATATATTAGTATTCTTATCAGTCGCATACATATGTCATTCAGGTAACCGCAGAAGAAAATGAGAAGGAAGGATCAAAATAAATTGAAGCAAGTTTTTAAATATTAAGGAACTAATGCTTCATGTTCATTCTCGTATTTAGAAACGTATTGCCATCATTTTCCGCACGTTTGTGTTAATATATTTCCAAATTTTGAGGCTTGGCAAGGGCATTTCTAACTTTATAATGTCATGTACTTGCGGTCCTTTCTGCAACGACACTTATTACAATGTGTTTTTAAAGAACAACGTCAACATTCTTGATTTGTTCTTCGAACGCCCAACTTTTCTCCCCATCGACATGTACCAGTATGCTAGTAAAATGTGGCATCGCCGACACTGTGAACTATTTTAAAAATAACTTCATGTGTTGAAAATGTCTTTCATACTTTATTTCTCTCATGCAATATTTTTTCAAATATGTCTTTTCAGTATATGGTATAGGACTTGCCAATGTATCGTATCTGATAATGTTATACTCACTTTCAAAAGTTCCCAACACCTAATGGCCTTGTTACCGCCATACGCCTAATGGCCTTGTTACCGGATATGAACTTGTGTCATTGAAATTTAAAAATTATAATCGCCATAACAAGTACATGCAGATTTTTATGTTAATAGTTAAATTTTAGTACACGTACATTTTTACGCTTTTTTTGCTATGTACAAAAATCCACATAGCACATTAGCATTAGTGCAAATGCTAAATGCAAAAATGCCGATCATTCCCTATTATTTATAAAAAATCTGTCGCAACATATTTTAAAACTATATTTAATTATTGACCGGATTTCTTTAAAACTTTCATATTTTTCTCCCCTAATTTTTAAAAGGTTTAAAAATTCACAAACTCGCTCTAATTTGTTTGTTTCTGCTTCTGCAATTGATTTATTAATCCTTTTGATGTGAATTTAGCGTTGCATACGAAACTAACAAGTGACTGTTTTATATGTTTTTGTGATTTAGGTGTTAGTTAAGTTAAATTAGAATAAGTTACGGGTTACATTCATTTGAAAATCGGTATTTGCACACTTATGTTAGAACGTAAAAGTGCGAAGTGGGACATAAGAACGTTCATTCATTCTCTAGCATTACTCACAGTTTTGTTTTCCCCATATTTACTTAAAATTCTGCAAATTTAATAAGTTCGTAGGTTTTCGCAAATTTATTTTTAAAATATGATAATTCGAATCAAAATTGAAATCAAACTGCCAAGCGATTTTCGGTAATTCAAGCGTCCACTTAAAGATGTCAATATCAGTGTTGCCAACGTTTTGGAAGAAAATGATGGCGTATTAAATAAAATGACCTTTGATACTGGTATTTAGTCAACGCTACCTACATAGGCCGATTTATGGAGGCCGACATGGAGGTGTTGGTTTAATTCCCGACGTTATCATGAAGATCGCAGTGCCAAAATATGAAAGAAACATTTTTGGAAATTTAAATGAATCTTCTAGCTGGATCCAAAAAAAATTACCGTCTCGATTGGTGCAGGGGAAGTGGTTTAGTTGCGAGTGACGGAATCGCAAACATACGCACACTCAAGAGTTTTACTCTAATACTGTATAGGGTGATTTCAATGTGCGTTTGGTCATACTTATTTTCAAGAAGCGATAATACGAAGCAATTAGAAGTGTTAGTGATCGAGTGATACGCGTTGAAAGAGGGAACAAATTTTCTGGAAAACTAAGAAAAGGTCTGAAAATAAAAGTACAACCAGAAACTCCTTATTTACAAAGTGAGGGAATTGGGGTCCTTCATTGACCTCTCTCACTTAGTGACTGATATGACCGACGGACATGACTGACGGACATGAACTCTTCTCATGCTGCCAAATATTGTGTTGGAAAATTGCGTTTCTCCTCTCTGTCAGACGGTAATCGAAAGCCATTGAATCATATCTTGTGCAATAAGAGTGAATGTGAATAGTGACGCTTTCCAAAATATTGCGCTTCATGATGGTACGGAACATCCGACTCACGTATGGTTGGTGCTCACAACCCGGGGGAGAGCCCCTGCTGCTCTTTGTAGGCAACCCGTTAGTCACTTGCGTATTACGGGAGAGGAGAGACTTTTGTGATCAGGGGCAAGCTTCGTCAGGGAAGTACAAGATCCTCTTTAAACCTTTCGTGTTTATGAACAATTTTTAGGGGAGGTGTACCTGCTAGCAATAATAACCAAATACGTGGTCCAAAATATATTTCTAAGAAATCTCTAAATGCTTCTTGGCTCATTTCAAATGAACAAATTCATGGAGAATAAAAAATGTCAAAATTAGAAGAAACCATAGCCAAATTAGCTACAAATTTGTGCTAATGTGCATACCTCCCCAAGTTCTATAATTTTTAACATGAGATAAATGTCGACTATTCAGACATAAAATCCAGATTTCCCAAAGATAGATTGAAACCTCGGTAACCCATAAACCCCCTCAGCTCCTTTACATAAGCAGTACCCTTCCCCTTTTTAATTAACAATTAAATGAGAGTATAAATCACTCATAGATTTGAATGGTTCGTTCAAAACGTTACTGACTAATCTTATGAAAAATGTTACTGATTAATCTTATGTACTACTAAAACTCTTCAAAGGTTTGTCAAACAAGAAGAAATGAAAAAAAGGGCGAGAGTAAAGAGCGAACGCGCGCAGGCGCAGAGTGGCTTCTGGATCCGATGTGCGCAATCACGCGTTTCCTGGAGTTTAAAGTAAGCGTGCACATCGGGGCTGCATTCGCATGCGGGCGATCAAGGC
Organism: Gryllus longicercus; assembly: GCA_038098605.1. NCBI lineage: Eukaryota > Metazoa > Arthropoda > Insecta > Orthoptera > Gryllidae > Gryllus > Gryllus longicercus. The sequence goes on along the minus strand of JAZDUA010000018.1, from coordinate 5,705,651 downwards.
AGTTTAGAACATGTTACGCCATCGATTGAATTTGAATAATTCGACGGATCTGAGTAGTTCAGAATGGAGTCAGTCAATGCAGACACGTCTAACTCTCTGTGGGTCGGAGGCTCCGTGACACAGCGCCCGATGCGCTCTGACAGATATGGCAGACGTTCCAGAACAGCAAAGCTGCATCAAATAAATTCGATTTATTCGGACAAACTGAATAGACGTAGACAAACTTATATCATTTTTTAAGAATACCTCTGTGGAGGATATACGATTTAACTTTCCAAAATTATGGGAAAATATTTGATTATAAACCGATGATATAGGTTGCAGATTGTGTTTTCCAAACAGGAATATAACTGGTCCGGCCTAACTCGTATCCACTGTAAACATACTCTAGCATTTCAACTTTGACCTACTGAGACTATCCGATCAAGCAAACTGGCGAGCAACTTTGGATAATTATATTCGCTTTTTTTTTTTTGCGAAAGACGGGAATGTCTGAAAACATGATTTCCAAAGTCTTCAGTAAGTTCATTGTTTTGATAAAATGAACCTTATCTGTGTAAATCTTGGAAAACATTTTCTCCTCTAATTACATTTGCGATCACGTCTCTTTTGTTGTGAGAGCTCAGCTCAAATAGTACGAAATAATTACAATAGTCTAACAGAAAGAAATTATAAAATTATACCATCAGTGTAATTCACACTACGTGGTTCGATTTTTGCTTCATTAATCAAAATGAAGTACTCTGTTTTTGTCTGAATAATATTAATAATGTTACTAATGAAGTCACTAAACGTTTCTGTAACAATTATCGTGAAGAAACTGTTGAAAATAAATATTACAATGGCCAACAATAGTAAAAAAAACTACAACAAAAAAACACGAACAAAACAATCGGAAAGGCTTTTGAAACTTTCAGTGAAAAAGATAAACGTTCTTCATGCAATCCAATGAAGTGTAAAAAAATCGATTTCTTACATGAATTGAATTCAAGAGCCTGTGATATTAAGATGTTTACTGATGAAGCAGTGTGTTAAAGTTTCAATATATAATGTAACCGCCCATATTAGATTATTTTCACCGCTTGAAAGAATTTTTTAAATTTGTCACTGGAACCGCGCTCTAAAAGCTCATGAATCGCGCACTTCGCAGTCCAGGGAGGCAGATTATGAGTGCAAGACACTCGGAAGTCGTCGCTGCGTCAGCGGTCGAAGGGGGCGTGGTCACACGCGCGGTCCGCCCGCGCCCGCCCGCGTCGCGTTCATTAGACTAAATTTACGTGTAATTAAACTCAAGCCTGTCTTTGTAGCCTGTCACGGTAGGCCTCTCTCGCCTCCAACACCTCCAGCATTTCAGAGCAGCTGAGTTCGGTTCGAACTAGACTTGGCCCTGACCGACACGACATCGTGGCTGAGATTTGAAATGTCAGGTGTCCTCCATGACAAGTCGACGCCTTGAGGGCCGCACACGGAATGGACCTCCGTTTGGCAGCTGATCGTGGCTGGTCGGGGGGGGGGGAGGCGCGGCCGATGTGGAAGAGAATGAATGGCAGCCATCGATTGGCTGACATTCAAGAAGGAAGATATTATTTTCGCGCCGGCCCCCGCAGAAGAGCCGCTGATATTTTGGCGTATTTTTGCACTGCCTTTTCACACTGTACCCTTTTGATAATGTGATTGTAATTTTATTTGTTCTAATGACATTTGCATCACGTACATGTGTGCATCATACATTTGCCCTTCCTCTTCGTTCTTTTTTCCTCTTTATCTCATTTCCTTTACTTCCTCTCTCTTTTCCTTTGTTTCTCTCTTCTTTATTTCTTTTCCTTTATGTCTTCCTTTCTGTGTCTTTCTGTCCCTTCTGTGTCTTTCCCTTTCTTTCTCTCGCTTTGTTCTACCTCTCTCTATCTTTCTTTCCTTTCTCATTTTTTTGTTTCCGCCTCTTTCTTCCAGTCCCGGCTCGAACATGGTTGTATTGTGTTCGTCATTTCACCCCGTATCATCATCATATTGTCATCCTCACAGTTACCATACTGTTACAAGGAATAGTGGTCGCTAATGACCTAGAAGTTGATGCGACCTTTAATAGTAAAAAAAAAAGAATTTTTAAATTGAAATTGAGAAACTACTTTGGATTTGCTTGATAATTGCACAATTTAAATATATTTTCACTATGCGATTTATGTAATATTCTATCAATTATTTTGTAGTATAAACGAGGCAATGAAGATAGATTATTAAAGTAAATTCAGGTTACATGTCGACCATAGATGCCTTTTTAAAACTTTTCTGATGTAGAATTGTTTTGCAACGTCAAAACAAAGCTTTTGAACCAAGCATTCAATCTGATAGGGATAATTCAAGGGTGATCATTTGAGAAGGGTATCCGTCTGATATTTACAGGCGATTATTATTCAATTATTCCCTTCAATTTGTGATTTCGATATTTGATTAATTTTATTGGAATTGTATGTTAATGATTCTCGGAAATGTGCCTCCGAATATTCGACAACTTTCATCCCATAAAACATAGGAAGGAGTTATTGATATCTAGGTAATCACAATTTGAGGAAATTGAATAACTGAATAAATTACGTTCAATATATATTCCAATACATTTCCTCTTCACGCGCATAATACAATTTATTTTATGGTTGCATGTTTTGTTACAGTACTATTTTGCAGATATTTTTGCAGTTGCAGAAGTGTTTCTAAAACTATAAATCTTCCTTATTCATCATATGAATCACCCTTAGGTAAAAAAAATACTGATGATAAATAATATTCATGCAGATTTGCGGATTAATTTCGATGTGCGTTTTGTAGTCCATTTCTTAAAAATTCCGTTACTTTCGCAACAATACTTCAAGCCTTTATTTTGAAACGATGTTGGAATAAATTTCCCTGAATGAAGTCGTTTTGTCATAATATGATCGCTTTTTACCCTTATCGGCCAAGCTGGCTCGGCGCAATTATTATAATCTGAATAGTGTCACAAGCAAAGGTTTGAATATGTATATGAAGGAATTTTAAATAAAATACTGATTACAAGCTTAGCATGGCGCTTTTGGACGATATTTTTTATATATGAAAACGTTTATTTCTTTTTTGAAAATTCGTAATAAAAATTAATTCTATGCGTAATATAGTTGATCAGTTGGTCCGTTTTCAAAATAGAAAGCTACAAAAGAAGTGTCAATTAAAATACGTATTTAATTTTTTGGTTCTGTGTAAAATTAGGCTTTATTATTATCATCACCAATGTGATAAATCTGCTCGTAAAAATTTATGAAATGTAAGAGAGTATAGAATTAGTTCACAGCGTTTCTACAATGTTTTAGTAGATGCATTGTAACCATAAAAATATTTTTTTAGTATTCTTCCAGAATGTCCTAGAGGGAACCACCTAATCAATTTTTCTTGCCGAGAGGAATCGAATGAGCTACTAATTAACTCTGTATTTGCTGTAACTTTCCAAAATTCCCCATTTTGGTTGCTTAAAACAAAAAGGAGGTTGTTTTAGAGACTTTCTTAAAATCTTCTGGAGGATCCGCAGCATCACTTCCGCTAGGAGATTGAGACTCGTCGAAAGGCTCCTCGTTTGTCGCAGTTGTTGACCGATAGGAGTCTGACTGAGTGACTGACGGACGCAGGTTAAGCAATAATATAAGCATGTAATTCAAGACAAACTTTTATACAATTTCTTCAAAGGGTAATTCTCAGTATCGAGCACTACCAGTTGGCAAGGCAAACGAATCACACCGTTTATACTTTTTTGAAATTGTATAGATTGTGTGGCTGAGAATAATTTTTCTCTTGGGTGCTAGATGATTCGTGGGTATGTCGTAACGACACGTTTTGGGGGAAAATAAGAGAAGAAATGTGTTAATTATCAAAGCAAAGCAAGTATTCGTAGTAATTAATACATTTTGTTGATAATTACTATGTACATACTTTCGCTTGTTTTGCAAAATGCTGATGATTGTGTTTTAGTCAAACCTCTTGCTTTCCACCTCTAGATCTAGGGGTCGATTTGCACTCGATGCTTCCAAATAGAAGTTGTGGACGAAGAGAGATGGCGCTTGGCTTCCCGGCTGCGTTCCCGTTTCGCCTACTTCTCATTCCATCTTCTCTATCTTCAATCATGATTTTTCCTCCCGTATTTGTCATAATTACACTCCGTATGTCAGCAATGAAAAGAAGGAAGGATCGCTGACAGAAGAAGGCCCCTCTCGGTAAGGAACCGCTCTAGCGTTCACCTGGTGTTGTTGGGTGAAACCACAGAAAACTATCACCGAAAGCATCGACCTCTCGTCCAGAGCGCGGTTGAACTCCATTTGCCACCTCGCCATGTGGCTAAGTGTCGAAAAGGCATCGCCGTTGGGAGCGGAACCCTCGCCCCCCCCCCCGAGAGCCACCGCGAAGGCAACAGCAAAGGGGAAAGGTGCAGCAGGGGCTCGGGGTTGGGGCCAAGCTACTCTCCACGCTAAGCTGGTGCCTTACTGCAGGAGTCGCTGCAAAGACAGCAGGTCATATGTGAGGCGAAAAGAATACCGCATAGAAAGGGTGGCTGGGGCAAGTGGCTCCGGCGGGGTGTCCCTGCGGAAGGACCTTGTGCGGTGCCCTTCCCTTATACGCCCTTTGTCGGTGGCTTTGACGGCTCCAATTTCGGCGCAGAGCCCCAAATCGGCTGCAAAGTGGATCGGGGCCGCGGGGCCGCTGCCTCCTCTCACTCCTCGCTGGCTGATCCCCGGTTCGCGCAGCCCGGCCCTCACCTCGCCAAATGAAAGTATGGCCCCCTCCCTCCAACCCTCCTACACGATTCTTCGCTGTGCTACCGCGACCTCCCCTCAGCGCTCCTCGACCCTCCTCTCTCTTCTCACCTCTCCACTTCCTCCCCTCCCCCGCGCCAAATGAAAGGATGGCCACCACCCTACCTCCCACTGATGCGATTCTTCGCTACGCCCCCACGACCTCTCCTCAGCGCTCCTCCACCTTCCTCTTTCTTCATATCACCTCCCACCCTCCCCGCTCCCCACCCCTGCTCCCCCCTCCACTCCGTGCCCCACCTCTCGGCATTGTCCTCAACTTCGCGTGCGTAGTGTCCTGATCCTGTATTTTTCACTCTTTCTACTTATCCTCCGTGCTCTAGCCCCAGGATCATTCTCTTTGCTTATACGCACCCCTTATACACAGTTACACCAACATGCGCTACACTACCACTCATGCCAGAAGGCCGACCGGGAGCTTAGAGCTCTTCCCGACTGAGGCGGTGCCCCGCGGGTAGAAAATACCTGGTTGCGGAAACCCCCGCTAGCTGAGGGTAGGTCTCTCGCCATACAGCGGGATTGACCTCCGCCACGTACAGAGTTCAAACATGCACGGGGACTAATGACCTTAGCAGTTGACGTGCCCGAAATCACTAATCAATCAATCTCGCTCGCTCGTTCCCACTTACCTTCCCTCTCACTCGTGACCTCCCTCCCATTCCTTATCCTGCTCTGCGCACTTCTTACTCCCGCTCACTCATTCTGCCTCCCATTCCTTTACATGACGACACTTGAGGGAACAGTTTCTGCTTTGTCTCCTTGCTCTTAATGAAGGGATCAAAGTAGTTTGAATTGAAGTAATTTACGATTTAATGTGCGTTCCTTGATTAAATATATGACATCGTATTTTATAACTGGCGTAGGTTTCTCGTGGTGTTAATTGATGTCATTGCTAAATAGAAAGTTTTCGTACGGATGAATATGTCTAATGTGTAAATGTGAAAATCAGAGGCTGTCTGTTCTGTAGTTTTGTAAAGAAATACAAATACGGTCCTGTAATTTCGAAATTAGCATTTATTTAACGTTAAATATAAAATAATCTTACACAATTAGGAAGATACAAACTCACCAGTGGGGCGTGTACACGTAAGCTCCCGCGGCTAGTGTTCATGTCTTCTTGGCTGTCCGAGTGACATGACATGACCGGCGACACGTCCGGGTGACATGACATGACTGCGACATGACAGGCGAAACGTCGGTCTATCAGCCAATGGCGCGGCGTCACCTGGACAGCCAGAAAGTCCCTTACTAATGAGGCATGTTTCTCGTAAATTATGATTTGAGAAGCGACGTATGTAACCGTGACATTTTTTGCTCGTCAGTACACGTACCTCTACGGCGTAGATTTGCAGTCACAACCTTTACTATTTGAACGACAATTTGTACATAACGTGTGAATCCCGCATCTGGGATGACAGCTGTACTCTATGGTTTGTGATTGATTTACTTTACCTATTTTATTTAGTCAATAAATAATAATCTAGTTAGAATACTTTTTACTATATTTAATGTTTCAATTTAAAAGAAAAAATGAAGTTCTTAGAATAAACGATTGAAATCGGTTATTGGTTAGCATCTTTTCCTATTAAGCAAAAGCTATATAAAATTGAAAATTTAGTAGCTCGTTGAAAATCCTATGTTTTGGTGTAACACATTCATATAAGGATGGGGTATTGCAATTTTATAAATTACGAAATTTCACATCGATTTTACAAAAGTATTGAAAAAAGATAGTTTAGACACATAATTTGATAATTATACTAATCCATAACAATTATTCATGAATTCGAATGAAACCTTCCTTTAACGGTTAAACTTATTTTTTTCTTCATTCTTCTTTAATAATTTTGTCCTCCCCATTCCGTCTCCTCCATGTTCTTTTATTTCTTTTCACCCATCACTTCCAAATTGCAAGCCTTTCTGCACATCTGCATCTCCTGCTTGAACTGTGATTCCACCTGAAGAGCCATCCCTGCGCCCTCCATTCCAGCCCCCTCAACGCACTTCGTGACCTTCCACGTTGCATTCCTCTCTGTGGTGCAGCACTCAATTAGTCCTTGCACGCCATTTGCTTCTCAGAAGAAGGCAAAAAGATAGAAGCTTTATTCTACAATTGGGCATATGTTGGCCAATGACAGAATGAATGGAATGCTGCCAGTATGTAATGCTAACAAGAATCGATGTTTTTTTCAGGTGGAAGTGAATCATTTGTGTAATTCTTTTCGATCGTCTCCACCAAATGCAAAATTGAAGTCAGAAGTTTCTTTGTTAATGAAATCTGTTCTTTTAAATTAAAGATTTCAACTGTGTCATTCATAACTCTTTGAAGCAATGGGAATGTTCCGCAAAATTTGCATTATATCGTTTTACTGTTTACAATTGAAGGTTGTAGTGTTACGAAATAAGATAGAATATGCATTCCTATACAGGTGAGTCACGTAACTTGAGCCCCTCCTATAATTTTTGAAAGGAAGTGCATGAGGGAAAGGGGCTAATTGATGTTTGTCGTTTCCGTTTCATCATTTGCATTTACAAGATATTGAGGCAACGTTTGCTAATGGAGTTATACATTTTTTAGTGTATCATAAGGAGCGTAAAAAACGAATGCAATGATATACATGCGTTTCAAAAATGGCAAGAGGTGCGAAAGTTGTGTGACTCACCTTGTATAACACTACTAGGTAACCGTTGTCAATCATAGGAGAAAGTATGTGCTGTAGAACCTGAAACGTTTATGTTTCGACCTAATCAGTCGCCAGTCTGCCATGGGAGTCCTCTCGTGCGTTTTCTTCCGTTCTCTGTTCCGTCGTGCGCTGGTCTCGTCCCCGAGCAGAGGCATCGGTGGCTCCCCCTCCCCCTCCCGTGTGCGGGCGGCGTCCGATGCTCCATGCGACGCCTGGTGGCGGACGGGGAACCGGAACCATAAAACGCACCATCGGCAGCCGCCACGTCGTTTGCGCCGCCGCCAGGTTTACATTTCAATTTCAACTCCCCCCCCCCTTGCAGACGCCATAGCGGAGATACGCCTCGGGCACACGTGTCGACCTCCCCGCCACGCCCCGACCCTCCTCTCCAAGCCTCGTCTCCCGTCGCTCGCCACCCCACGCCCAGTCCCTCGCCTCCGAGGGCCCGGGGTCGGTTGTCCACTGTTTTATGGACACTAACCTTCCAATTATTGTTTGCTATATTCAACGTGGTCTATTCACATAATCAGATAACTTAAGCTAGGAATTGACATGTTAGGTATTTGTTTAATTTATTTTCTTGTATCGTCACTAGTTTCTGTGCTGTTTCTGTGTCTTTTCACCTTTAACGATGAGATAGCAACTTGCTGAGGACTGTCCATGCTATGCTCCTTATCAGTGCTTCGTGCATTATGAGAATTAGAGAAGGTTATCAAATCCATTGATAGCGACTCCGTTTTGCTTCATTGCGTTGACAGTACGATTACTTTCTGGGCCTTGTCTGCACGCATTGGGTTGCATTTTGTTTCATTTTTAGATATTTTCAGGGATTTTTTTCCATAAATTATATCTGAAATTGAATGTTTATTTGTGTTTTTGGTTAACACCAAATATTTCAAGATCACAGGAAAGGAAACTGACTTATACGCACGTGCACTGCATTCAGAGAAATTGGGGCGTAGTTTAAGAGTATTGGTTGTGAAAATATATACGGGGTGGCAATACGCTATAGATACCAGTCTCGTGACTGCTTTATGTCGACGTCAGTCGCCAGTTACGCTTCGTGAGGGCGTGATGTTACGCCTTGCAAAGAGTATGCGGTCACATCAACGCTGTGCACGTGATCATGGATATTACTGCATGCCGTAACGTTGCTCTATCTTTTCAAAATAGATGGGTTGTGTGCCCTTCCTGAGAACAAATAAACTATATTTTACTTGTATGAGGTATGCTGGATGACAATGACAATAATTTTGTCATTACTTCAATGTTACACTTCAAAGTGCGTACAAAATTTAATCATCTTCATAAGAGATGAAATTGCACAATTCCAACTTCATTAATTTATCCATTACTTAAATTATATGTATTTATTGTCTTCGTTTGTGTTCTTTCAATCTCCTAAGCAGTATCAAAATTTCTTGAAGTTATTTAACTACAGAAAATGGTACGCACATACCTGAAGGTGCTGGTCCTTCGTAACGAGTTATCCAATATAAAATGCTGTGACTGATTAATTGTCCAATCCTTTCACTGCTAACAAACCAACTAAATCATCTTGCAATACACTATTGCTAGGGAATTGCAACGGGGAAAAGACGTCTATGGAGATAAGATACTTCTAGAGGGGTGGGTGGGAAAGCCGTGTTATTTACAAATTAAATCGTGCAACCCGCAATGCACACACGGTGTGTAATGCGCACGGCATGTAGCGGACACGTGACGGACATCTCTGTTTAACAGATAATTTGTTCTACCAAACCGCTGGCATTGCACTTTGATTACATTCTTTACTATTTATTACCAATGCATGTATATTTTCTTTTCAAATTCCGCCAGTAAACATTTTTGCTAAGGAGGATAAATGCGTGTGAATGGTAAATTCGTTTTAGTGTTTATTTAATCATTCAGTTATTTGCATATGCAGCAATAACGTTACGAAAAAATGTGTATAATTGAACAATTCTTGCTTACGGCCACGCAGCGTCTTCAACAGACAGATTTGTTCTTAAACCTCCAAATCTTAACGTAGAAAGTTAATGCTATCATTGCACTCTTAAGATAAACACGATTAAAACATCAAAATCCTTTTTATTCAATATATGTCTCAATTGACATCTTGAAACCTTACTGTACTTGAACATTTTAGTGGATCATTTCTTTGTATTAGTAGAGGAAATAGAAAGCTAAATTTGGCGCAGTAGACAAACTGACAACTGACTCCATAATGCAGTCACGAGAGGGTATCTAGTAGCGTATCGCCACACCGTAAATATTTTCACAACCAATACTGCTAAACTATGCCCCAGTTTTTCTTAGCGCAGATCCCTCGCGTAGTAAGCTAGTTTCATTTCCTGTGATCTTGGTGTTAACCGTAAAACACAAATAAATATTCAATTCAAACACCGACAAAGGAGGCACACTGAAAGATAATTTACAAAAGTCTGTTGACACACTTGGCATCAGGAGTTCGTTTAAATTTTATGAAGATAACGACCCGAAATACAAATCATATTTAGTGAGGAAATGGTTGTTATACAATTGTCCAATAGTGCTGGAAACGTCGCCTCAGCCTCCTGTCCTCAATCCAATCGAGAATTTATGGCATGAATTGGAATGCACAGTCAGAAGAGTCCCAATTATGTCAGTTTCATCTGCAAGCGAGAATCAAGGAAAAATGGGCACAAATTGAACAACACAACCTGAAGAGGATTATTGGTTCAATGCCAAAGCGATTGCAGCAAGTCATTGACAACAATGGTTATACTACTAAGTAATAATTTTCTTTTATTTTATTTATTTATTCATTTATATAATGTTTCATTTCACGTGTCCGAATATTACTGTGGCTAATGAATCCAGAAAATTTTCTTTTTTCTTTTTATTGAATGCATCAACTACAGTCGGCATTTTTGTTTGAACTAATAATATTCGTTAATAGGAACGATTCTGTTTAACTTTCTTGCTTGTATATCTTTCTTACACCCGTCAAAATATTGCAGAACTTACATTTTTGGAGTATATCTGGGTGTCCGAATATTAAAGTGAGCCACTCTATATGATAGTTTTAAGTGTATTTCAAATCATAATGATATTCTTTTTAAATTAAAAAGGAAATCAAAACATTCTCTTGTGTATTACAGAAGCAAATATTAGATCGTACATAAGATTTATAGGAAAGACGTCAATATCGTCTTGTTGGGAAAATAGTCAACGTACTGTTCTTCTTCAAACATTTTTATTTCGTTCGTCCCCCCCCCCCCGTTGCGGCCAGCAGGTGGCCTTGAGCGGGTGGCCGTCTGCCGACAGCGACTGTCGACTTTTCCGAAACAGTTGCCGAGGGAGGAGGTTGGGAGAGGGGCGGCTCTTGGCACCTGCCTTCTGAATGGCTACTGTGCGCATGAGCAAACAAACTGATCTGTGATTGGCGCAGATTTCGAACGCATTTCCCTTTCGAACTCCTGTTGTGCCGTTAGATCTCAGAAGACCCTTGTGCTCGCAGGTAGAAGTTTTGTGTGGTGTAAAACAGTTCTTTTGTGTCGTTTTACAAGTATATCGTCATAAGCATTTGTATCTGGTGATTGAGAGAATCTTTTAATTGGTAATATCACGTTCCTTCGTTAACAACTATATTTAAGGTGAAATAAAATTAAAAAGAAAATTCAACGTGCTTTGAACTCATGATCGCCATATTGTGGAACGACAGCCTCTCTTGAACGGTGAGTTGGAAATAATTATGATAATTAGAATCCCTTAAGATGTTGGATATAATTACGATAATTAAAATCCCTTAAGATGTAGGACAAGCAAAGAAAGTAAATTTATTTCATGGTAAGTTCAGATTTTAATATGAACGTTGGCGAGGGTAGGTATTGCGCTCTTGAACACGAGTATCTTCCACTCCACGCTGCAGTTCGGAACGAGGTTTTATTTTACGTCTATTTATTTTTAAAACATAATTTAGGAAATAATATAATGAAATAGACTACTAGAGTAGAAGTAAAATGTTTTAATTAGTAACGATGTAAAAATTAATTAAAAATATACTACTTAAATTTAAAATTTAGGAATTAAAATTGATTCAAACTGGTTGTTTTTCACATATGTCCATGTCATTGTAATTGTATTGTGTATAATTTTATCCACTGTCTGATCATTTCTTAATTTTTTCTTGGTGTTGTAGGTATGAACACTTGCTTGCCGTGTTTTGTGCAGCTATTCTGATCTGCTGTTGTGGCCTTCGGTGAGTCTCCAGATTCTCTTAAATTGTGAATTTAATTATTTTTTCTTCTATATATTTGTGTGTCAGAGGAAGAATAAGGCATATTTTACAAAATTATATTTAATTTCGTTTTAAATCCTTGAAATTAGCTATATAGCGTCATTATTATATTTATTTTTTGATGATACGTTATTCCTTGTTATTGACTTCGATACTGAGATCGATATATATTATAAATAACTTATCTGGATCGAAGGGATCGTGATTAAGAGAGTACTAGAGTTGCATGATGCTACGTGTTCTCTTATTATGGAATTATGCAAGGAAATTATGTGAGGGAATTATAAAAAGATAAACAGCGTCAAGTTAAGATCTATTTAATGAGAAATTAAGTGAACCTGAATCATTAAAATTAGGTAAGAAGTCAAATTTGTGCATTACCGCGGGTGTCAAATGGGTCTATTGATCTCGGACCGAAGGCCCGCGGGTATTTTTGTCGTCGCTCGACTCATAAGAACCCGCAACGCCCTTGGTGCATAAATAACTATACTCGCGCGTGCTTTGTGTTGAGAGTAGAGAAGGGTAGAGAGGATAGTTATATTATTCGGCGTACGTTTTCTAGTATTAGATGGAAAACAAAATATGGAATAACGAAGTTACTCATGCACGACTGTTCAAAATTCCCATTTCAGACATTACATCAATGAAATTGAAATGAAGTTGTAAGTTTCAATTTGTTGATACATAGTCTCTACCGAGGAAAGAACAATGGACACTTTTTTCATTTATAAATTTTTACTTCCCGTGTACGTACGTATATGCGGAGTAGTATTCGTAGTGTAAGGAAAGTTGTGTAATGCTGCGGAAAATCGATTTCGAGAGTTCAACGGAAATTTGTTTGGAGTCCTCTGATATCGAAAAAGTATTGTTTTCGAAAAGTCCGTCCCTTTGTGCGTCTGTCCGTCCGTCCGTCCGTCCGTCCGCCTGGTGTATGTGGACAACACTATCGCGTAAACCGTACACTTTCTTCAAATGAAGAAACCACTGTCCATTTGGACCAAGGGGCGTCACGTGGAGGCTATGGGAGCAAGATCTCTAATCCACGTGAATGTGATATTCCGCTGCGAAAGAGGACCCGGGGAGGGAAACAACTCCACACTTCCGGCGCCGCGAGGGAAAGGGAGAAAAAAGAGAGAACTTCCGGTGAATTCACCCGAGCGCTTCCGGCCCGAAGGCGCATAAAAAGCGGTGAATACTTCAGGACGTCGGAAATTCCACTCGTAAGCAACGAGTTATGCGCTGCGCCCCAGTCTCTCGCCTCCGCAGTGCGATTTTCGCCCACCCGCCGCGCCACCGCCGCCAACCCACCACACCGATTTCTTCGTCGAGAGGGAAACTACAAGATTTTGCAAGCGCAACGTTTAGAGTAACGATGTACTTCGAATATATTGAATAAATGGGCGCGTTGCCGCAATTTTTGCGAGATTACATAAGGTGTAGAAGAGTAGTTGATGAACTTTGGATTTATGTTTCGATAAGCTAACTCTCTTTATCTGAGGTAATACTAAATAAACAGTTAAATTATTTTGTAGTATTAATAAACATCGTATGAACCATTTAAAATTGTAATTATTCATATTTTACTACTATTAAACAAATAATTATTACATATTTGTAATTTTTTTCTTAAGTACCAAGAAATGATTTGAAAAGAGACGCCAGTCAAAAACACTTTATTCTAGCAGTTTGTGACTAATAGAAAATATTAAAGAAACAATAGATAATGCGATTTTTCCCAATCTAAGTCATGTCTTGAGCAATCATTTTCGTATCTGGTTTTGATCTTACTCCGAGCTGATTATTTTGTGTTGTTTAAATTGTCATCAATTAAATATTTTAATTTACTTATCTCTTAAGATAAATTTTATCTTAAAATCGTTGACTTGAGATAAAAAAGCTATTTCGTTTCTTAAGTGTTTTCATCATCAGTGTAAGCGATCTCGGAATTCCTCTTCCGTTATGTTCGACTACTCCTTATATGGCCATAGATGTCATGCACACCCACCTTCTGCTGTATTTCCGTAGTTCTAAATGACGTGTGGAGATTGTTCCTTGGTTCTGAATACAAAGGAAGCGAGCTGCGAGCGCCTGCGGGGCAACTTCTTCCTGGGAAATGGGCGAAGGGAACGCAAACCACCGCGCGCCGGGCCACAGAGGAAAGTTGGCAACAAACAAATTTACAATTCAATATTGACTTACTTGTTTAACCTTCAGATATTTAATAATATAACCTTAAAATCACAATTTTCTTCATGTGACCCTTCTTCCAGAAGTGAATTTCCACTTGAAGGTGTTAACATTGGTGTAACTTCTAGATGAAATGTCTTTGTTACAATTTTCCTCCATTCCATTTCTGAAATCAATGGATCAGATGTAATTAACACTCTGCAAAGCAGTTACTCGATAGTTTGCTTTCTGGACTTTTTCTGATGAAACTTTCTCCATATTTTTTCTTTTCAGTATGTTAAATAACATCACACAGAACCCTCCTTGTCAGTAAAAAAGCTCTCAGTACCTGATCTTGAATGCAAAATGAAAAAAATGAATATTGTAGGTAGAAATGCCGCCAAATAAGGAGTGCATTATTGTAATTGTATTGTTGACTGCCTTAACGCGAAATGGGGCAAACTTTGATTAATGTTTTGAAAACTAGATGAATTTCAAAATCAGATTCTGTTAATATCATAGCGGAAAATAACTAAAAGACAAAATGAATAACCGGATTTAAAAATTCTATTCCGTTGTGACGCATGAAGTTTCTATTTGGTATTACCGAATTATTATTTAACAAAGATGTTCTTTAGTAATACAGATTTACAGATCCCACCTCGTAGATTCGTATCCATAGCACCTACGATTCTGCTGCCGGAGAGAGCAAAACTCTGCTTAGTGCAAAGGAGAGCCAAGGAGCTGCGCCGCGCGTCACTTGCGCAAGTTCAGCTTGCACCGAAAGGAGAGACGGGATTCCCGATGCCTTTCCTGACCGGGGAACGAGCCCTTTCATGTGAAATGGAGCTTCTGAAGCAGTGTTTGATTTTGGACTTTTAGCCAACTGGCTCCTCTTGTGGCCCCACTGTGCGCCTTTGGAGGCGCAAATGACTCCACTGTGATGACCCGCCCCGCCCCGCCCCGCCCCGCCCCGCCCCTCCCCTCGCCCTGCACCCCATCTCACCCCCGGTCTCGCCTAGTCCCATCCCGCACCTCCCTACCCTACCCGCACCGCCCTTCCCGCACCGCCCCCACTGCCCCTCACCGCCCCTCACCGCTCCGCGCCACCCCACGCTATCCCACTCCCGTCTCGCCACAAAGCCTTCCCTTCCCTGTCTCGCTCCACTGCCTCTGTATTTTGTCACCCCTTCGCTCCCGTAGCCTCCCGCGTGGCGTCGCGCACACTGATTTCCTCAAGGCGGTTACTGCGTCGTATTTCTGCGGGGGCGGGGGGGGGGCGAGGAAAGCAGGCTTTGTGGGTCGCGGCGCTTGTTTATTCACGCCCATATTTCAGCCTTCAGGCGGCCGTGCAGGCGCTGCGTTTTTATCTGCTACAGAGCGGGAAGGGTTGCGGGCGCTTCGATGCACCTGCGCGACTGCTCGCGACCACCAAGGCTCCTCGTGCGATCAGATTCTCAGTGGCTTACAGGAGATTGCATTGGAATATCGCGCCGTTAAGATCATTTTACACGGTTATTTTATCATTTTTATCGCTACAGAAAAATGACGGATCAAACGGAATATAATTAGTAAAGGAAAAATGACGCATGTTTATGTTTTCGGTACAGATTTCATCCAGTTTGGCTACCGCGCTCCTGGGGTTAGGTTCCGGAACTTTTTCTAGTTTGCTATGCGCGTGGTACGGTTTTTTCCTTTTGGACACTTTTGAGAGCGTTGTAATGTGTTGATTTGTAAAGTGAGAAGATTAATATGATGAGCAATAAAACATGTACTGTGTCCTTACTTTGCCTTGTTCTGGGCTCAGTCCTAGAATTACCTGAATAACCTAACCTAAGTAGATATAATACGTTTAAGTATGGCGGATTTAATTATTATAGATAACCTTGTAAATTACCCCATTCTAGAAGCTATCATTTTATTATTCGATCATTAAGTGCTTTAATGCTTTGTTTGTGAAGGGAATATATGTATGTTAAGGCAGAAAGCCTGAGGTATAAAACGTAATTCATTTCCTCATATCAACAAATAAGTTGATCTTTTCTCCCGAAATCTTAATTCCGGGTAATATGCGTAACATTTAGATTCTGCATCAAGTATATTTGTGAAGGAATAGGATTTACTGATTAAATCTCAAGTCGTTTGTTTTTATTTTCTTATTTAAGAGCAGAGCCTTTAAAAAAATAAGGATCATAAACAAACAGATGCAGAGCGAATGTAACTTACATTGCAAGACAAAGAAATTCAACATAACACACAAAATGAGTTAGACTAAGGTTTCTTGTAAAATATATTTTTAACTCATCCTGTAAAAATAAATTTTCCTGACCAATATCTGACAGAAATAAAAGTATACTTCTGTCAAAAAAATAATTAAAAAATCGCGCCTCTCAACCCTGAGGTTTGTCCCTTTTACGCTTGCCGGCGCGCTTAATTACTCGGTGCTCCGCGCGCTCCTGTCGGCGGCGCGTAGCAACTGAATTTGGACCAAGGTGAGGCTGGCGGGGCGGGGCGAAGCGAGACTTTGGGTCACCGCTGTGAATTTGCTGCCGGGGGCCGTGGGCGGCGGTTGGGTGTTGCAGGGGGCTGTGCAAACATCTGCCGGCGGCGCGAGCGACGGGAGAGCCGACGCTAGGGCGCCCCGAGGGTGCTGGGGAGGGGTTGGCGAGGAAGAGGCGAAGTGGACGGAGCGGAGGAAGATTAGTGGATTGGACGGGAGAGCGTGCGAAAATGAAAAGGACAGATGGAGGAGGAAAGTTTGAGTGAGAAACGGCTGCGAGGGACTGAACGAGACAGGAAGGAATGAGTGGCTGGAAAGAGGGAATGTAAGGGACGGTGAAGGAAATTGTGGTGTAGTGTAGGGTAAATGAGGAAAGTGAGTGGAAACGAAGGGGGGGGGAGCAGTGCGTTGCAGGTGGAAGCGAGAGGGAGGAGGGGAGGAAAGGGTGGAACGGAAGGGGTGGAATAGGAATCCAGTTTATAGCGTGTTAGTCACCAGAAGCCACATCGGCTGCCTCCCCTGCGAAACCTTCTTCTCGAGCAGACTCCCGCTGCTGCAGCTCTGCCCTGTAGCGGTCGCCCCTTCATAATCCTCCGCTTCCTCTCCTTATCTCTCCATTTCCCTTTATTTTTCTTTTCTGACGATCCCTCACGACGAAAGCTGAACACTTTGGGATTCTGTTACTCTTCTACGGCGGAGTGCCATCTCAAATTCAGTCACATTTCCTCCAAAACTGCATTCAGTTCACATAACTACAAGAACACACGATTATGTTTTCAATTTTTTTAAAATGACTAATGAACAAGGATCATTATTTTTAGGTTAAAATATTTTCCTTTTAAGCGGTTGAATTTACTTTTGGTTGCGATATGTACCAAGTTGCGGGTATATGTTAGTTTGTTCGTTCTGTGGCATTGTGATTGTCTAACAATCACTAGCACACATGCCAGCATGACTAATTTTTTACATCCTTAATCGAAGAAGTTAATTTAGGTAATTATATCTTTCCAACGCTGGGGATAATACATTCATAAAATTTAAAATTAAAATTCGAGGGGAAATAGATTGTATTTGGCGAGAAAAATAAATGTTCGGTTCAATTTACAAAACTTATAATCGAAAAGAATTATAATTTTATCAAGGTCTAAATCTTCCATTTGAAGTCCCGGAATTATTGCTTTTATTAATTTGTTTAATAAATTTCAACCAAATGTCTTCTGCATTAAATGCTCTGCTGAAAAGATGGTTCAAATCGATGAGCGAGGTAAAAGGATATTTCCGCTCTTGTGAAACAAACTTGCCTAGTTGCAGAGTTCTTGGGTGGGACAAACAACTGAGGTCCTGAGTTGGAGTAATCTTGTCAGTACGATCGCTGGGTTGCGTGGAGGAACTTTACAACTGCATTCCCTGATGTCACCGGTGAGAGGGCAGTGCGTTGCTGTCAGTCCATTGCTGAGCGCCGTCGTTCTATTGAAGCTGCAGTTCGTTCACGAGTAGGACTGAAATCCAGGGCCAAAGCTTCTTTTCTTATTTCTCAGATGTGTACCAACATAACCTTGCGTAGCCTTGCCGTGTTTTTGAACCCGATGAGAAAGACGGAAAAGCATCTCCCTTCAACAGGGCAACTACCGTCCGCTTCTACCCTGCGAAGAGCGAATCAACTCCGTTTTCCCTTTTCGTCCCTAGGGCGGCCTCCCGCCGCACACGGTTTAGTCTCCTTTTCACAGCCGGAGCATTTCTTCGCCAATCAGCGCCGGAATCAGGATTCATCGAGTGAGCAGTCCCTACGCGCGAGCCGAATAAACGCTTTAAATTTAACGCGGCTGTTTATGAAGAAAATAAAGGCCTCGTCCCACCGCGCCCTCGGGGAAGTTTAAATGAAGCCTGCGGCGGTAGTTGCTGGCGGCGCCGCGTGGCCGCGCCAGGGGACCCGGAGGTCGCGCGTAACTTATTTCCCCAACCGCCCCCTTTTTCGCGTCGTTTCTCGTAACCGCCGCTAAACAGCGCTCGAGGGGCGTTGGGGGCCACGGGGCGCGCGTTTTGAGTCGCAGGGAGATGGAGGTCGAAGTGGAGTGGGGAGAATTGCGAGGCGGGGGCGGGGCAGGAAGCAAGGCGCAATTTTTGGCGGGGAATAGTGGCGACGCATGGACGAGCAGGGCGAGGCGGACGGAAAAGGCAAGGAGAGGTCAGCGGAGCGAAGATGGATTTTTGGACGGGGGAGATCGAGAAGGGGAGGGGTGAGGCCGGGAAGGGCCTGGAAGTGTGAGCGGTGGGGAGGGAATTTTTTTGGAGGGCGGAGATTGTGACGTAGGGGATGGACAGGGCGGGGCGGAGAAGGGAAATGAGCGGCGGAGGGAGTTTTAGGTGAGGTGGGGTGCACAGTGGAGGGAAAGGGACGGGGAAGTTGGAAAGAATGGCGGGGAGGAGCGGCGCCAGTCTAGGCAGCGCGAACAAGGGTGGAGAATAGCCACTGGAGGGGTGGAGGCGGCGCTGGGGCGGCAGGGAAGGGCGAATATTTGAAGAGCAGGGTAAGAGGAATCGCGGAGGGGAAAGGCTGGCCGCCGTGGAGTGGGATGGGGGAGGCGGAACGAGGAGCGAAGGGCGGGCTCAGAACGAGGAAAGCGAGAGCGAGGGGGAGGGGTGGGGCGTGGGCGACGCGCACAGTTCGAAAACGCCGTAAGAATCCGTTGGAGTTGGGGCGTGGGTGGGCCGCCGTAGGGCTGTTCGAACAGAGACGCACGGGGACGGGGGAGGGGGTTAGTGGGAGAGGAATAGCTCCGTCGATGGCGAAAGTTGACATTTCGTAATACTAGGCGGTAGTTTCGCCTTTCAACGATTATCGGTTGTTTAAAAACAATTGCAAGCCTTCGTCGTGTGTAATCTCTTTGCGTAAACTCCGTCGTTCTCGTACAGTAACAGCTTTCCATTAACACGTTCTTTAACTCCAACTCTTATATGTCATTGCAGACGAATTATGCGATTAGAGGAATGTTGGTAGTGCCGTCAAACACAATTGTTTATGAACTAATCCATCTGTGTCACCGCCGAAAGAACTGCTTGTTCAGAAAATATTTATAATATTTATGTTAAATATTTATGACGTTGCCACATCCACAAATATAAATAATCGAAAGGCAAACATGCAATAAACGAATGTAATCTGTTGATAAATATGTAATGTTATTTCTTAATATAACAAAAATACTTATTCAGTTATTTTGCAAATTATTCTGGAATGTTGCCTCTCAAGACTTTCCCTTCCAAAGGTGTTGCCCTGGTTCAGGAAGAGGCTGTTAATCGCAGGTTTGGCTGAAGAGGCAAGGGCGAGGCCATAAAGAGGCCACTCTGCGAGATTTTCGTGTATTTTCGGGGTGCGTCTATTAAAAAAAGAGTAGAAGGAGGGTGGAGAAAGAGGAGGAAAGAAGGAAAGAATGGGGGGGGGGGACAGCAGCGCCGCGCTGCGGAGCCGGCACCAGTTAAGCCGCGCCCCTCCCACTGCGCCCCCAGAAAGATCTTCCCCGATTTATCCCTTCTCGTAATCCCGTGCAGTCTGCCTTAGTCTTTCCTCTCTCCGCCAGAGATACTTCCAGCTTCCTAATAATATTTTTTTCACTGTGCGTATCCCGCCCTAAGCCTCTCAGTTTTGCATCATACGGCAGTTCAGTCATCGGTGTTTAATGTGTTATCTTGTTCACATGTTTAAAATATTCCTTTTCACTTTAAGTCTTCTCACACCATATGTAGATATTTTTTTAAATACTTTATTTTGAAACATTAGAGCCATTTCTCTTGATGGGCGTTTGTCTACAAATGAAGCTGGCCTACGTGTGCAGTGGGGTAGAGTGTCGTCTCGATGCCGATACTTATGATGGGAATAGTGATGAAATTTGTTACGCAACTGAACGGGTATTAAATCGTTAGTTACAAGTAACCAAATATTTCCTAAAAGAGAGTACATTATTTTGCGATTTCTATTTCAAATGATAATAAACGGAAAACTTTGCTTTACTAATACTGTACTTCGTGTTTTTTCTCTGAATTATAAATCAAAATTAATGCCAAGGTGATGTTTTACAGAGGGGCGGGTTAATAATAATTAAGGACAGAAATGTTGCCCATCAATTTGCTTGAATGATGAATCGTTTAACTGGATTCTCCTTTAACACTGGCGTTCGTTTTCATGCTTATGCTTACTTGCTACGATCTTTCGCAACGTTTCCCTAAAGCGAACGCGTACTGTGCCCGCCGTCCACCCCTTCGGAGTATGAATATGTTTACTTGTGAACATGGAGGCCACCGGACAAAAACGCGTCGCTTTATTTTGTATGTCGGACGAGCTCAGGGTTGTTGCCCGTTGACCCATCTGCATGAGAGGCGTGTGACCTGTTTCGCAGGGCATATTCAGATGTGGTGTCGCGCGCTGTCGAGTCCAGCTCGGCCTGCCGCTCCGTCGCCCGGCGCCCTGCGCAGGGCGGGGCAGAGCATGCGCCGGATGGGCGCTCGCGGACGCAATCGGACAAGCTCTAAGCTCCCGACCGGTCTTTCGGTATACGCGGTAGTGTAGTGCATGGTAGTGTAAGGATTAGGATAGGACAAGGAAGAGGATGGAAAGATCGCGCGCGGTCCTAGGCCTTTTTTTACGGCACGGCTCCGGCATTCGCCTGGTATTGATCGGAGAAACCACGGAAAACTACCGAACGGAGCTCCTCAGACTGCGACTGGACTGGACCAAGCTCCCAGCCTGTGCCGAAACATCTGCCACCGTCGGGATTCGAACCTAGGATCTCCCGGTCAGAGCCTCTGAACAGATATCATTTTGCTGCCCTGAGCCACCTCTCCCAGTGGGAAGGAATCAATTTGTTTATTTAAAGTTAACTAGAGATGCTAGAGCAGCACAGACTTTCTCGCATTATTAGAAATAATTACGTAGAATTGAAATATTGTAATTTCTGCGTAATCAAAAACCCAACTATAACTTCATAATATCAATTCAACCAATTCAAACGAAGCGCACGTTTTCCTTGTGTGCGTTTATTGAGATAGTTACGAAGAGCAGTCATTTCTTACTTTAACAAATGAAACAAATATGTTGCAGTACCAACAGAACATTATAAAGAAAGGCATGAATAATTTCACACAAGCTTGATCACATCGTAGTACGCTAACAATTTCTGAATTGCATAATCAACGATCAAAACTTCTTTAAGCAAAAGAAGTGTACTTGTTTCTATTACGTTAAATCTATTAGCTTCATTACATGTATTTCTTTTAATAAGAATATTTTCCACCGACGACAGTGAGAAACATTCGAATAACATGAAAGTGGCAGTGGGTCGAAGCGCGGGAAACTCAAATGCACAGTTTCGAATTGAAATTTCCGAAAGTTCTGAGAGTGCTGATGCTAAAAGAGACCAGCGCCACTTTCTCTATCGCTCTTCGCTACACGCGTAGACAAAACTTATGAAAAACATCGGAATCGCTGATTCGACGAAATAATCGTTTAAAATTTAAATAGTGGCTACGTTTCACGCAAAATTACGCAGAATAAAAACTCGTACACTCCAATAGTCCAAGATTACTATGGACTAGCGGTCCTTTAGAAGGTGCAGGAAAAGGTAAATCTTCTTGATTCCTCGATACACACGTCGCACTTGTGGTGTAATTGCTGCTCACCAAGAAGTATAACTGACTTAACAACAGGAGAGAAGGTTTTAGTGTTCTTTTTCAAATAATTCGAATTTAAGCCGGTTGTGTGGCTATTTATTCTCATTGGTTACGGATGGAAGATTATGATCCGTAGTAGACTTTTAAAAAACAACCCCGCACGTTTTTGTTCTGTGCGCTCAGTGCTTCCCCCAGTGAAACAGCAGCGCATGCGGAGGTGTGGCGTCCTCGAGTGGTAGCACAGCGCGTGCGAGGCCCCAAGCGACGATCGAACGCTCAGCACACAGCAATCAGCGCGGCCTGGCGGCGGGCGGGCGCAGCTGAGGGCGGAGCGGAGCGGGCGGGTAATCGGGCGAGAAACCGGTTAAATGAAGCGGAAGCGGGCTGGCCGAGTGGGCGCAGGGGCGGGGGAGGAAGCGTCATCGCTTTAGAGCGCGGTCCAAGTGGGGAAGAGTTCGCTAAACAAGGGAAGTTGAGGGATGAAGCCCGGCTGCGGGTGGGGGTGGAGGGAAAAGTAAAAATCCTATTTGGCGATTCGATGCAAGAGATGCGGCGGCCCGGTTGGAAGGCGGAGTTGCTGAGCCTGGCTGCCTCAAGGACGTTTTGCCTCTCCTCTCCAGGGTTCACTCTTCAAATACGGGGATCTGTGGTGCTGGGAGGAAAAATTGGGGAAAATAATTGATGGGGCCGGCTGTGTTGGCACATGGAAGTGCTGCCGTCGCAGCGTCGAAGACAGGAACGTCCTTTAGATTGAGTCGCGACGGTGGCGCTATTTTCATTCCAGCTACGAGTGCATAGCTAGATCTAATTCAGTCGTTGCCTGGAGGACAGTGCTAGCGGCCGGCTACTCTGATCCGTAGTTTTGAGTTGTATCAATACGCAACAAATGGCTGAGCAGAATATTAACAAACAGGTTGTGCATCCTTCCTCTTCCTAGCTCCCTCCTCATTTATCACACACATACATACACACTTATTCACACGCCTATACTTATGTCTGTACACTTATTAAAACCACTGACATTGAAAAAATTGCAAAAGTATTTATATTTAAAATATGAAAGTTGTCGTTTAGAGATAAGTATGAGCATTTCACTCAACCGAAGTTTTTGCTTTGAATGAAAGGTGGGCTAAACAAATGTTATATCACTTGCTATTATTGTTCTGTTTTATAATTTTAATAAAATTTAACTTACTAAATTTTAATGAAATTATAAAATTAAAGGAATGAACGCTCATCTACCGTCATTTGTTCATTGCTTTGTTGTGAGAGTTGTATTAAATCTATTAAAACATTTCAAATTTCCTCTTCTAAAAAAACTGTGAGCGTAAGGGTGTTGTTTGGGAATCTATAGCGCATTTGCTTCACTTTTAGAAGTTTGGTTTTAAATACGAAGATTTGTTTATGTATGCAAACACAATATCTAGCATTCGCCTGGCCTTTCACAAAAACAGCCTTAATTATGACTATTTTTTAAGGATTTTAACGTAAGATGGACAACAAGTTTTCCTTGTTATATTTCCTTACATCATAAATGTACAGCTCTTTGTAAATAATAAAATTCATTACATTTTCAGAAGAACGTTTAAGTGGGTTCACAGTAAGTGGTGATTGAATTGTTCTAGTATGTGTGATTCTTCTTTATTTCATTAGTTTTCGTGACTTGATACAAAACGAAATGAAACAATGTTATTGGTGTTTTCTATTTTTCGTATAGTAAATATGCAGACACTTTCTAACTTATCCACAGCCACATACACCGTATATCAAATTTTAGGCGTGTAGCCTTGCTGCTCGAATTTTAAGATACATGTATGTCCAAACTTTCCAAGTTATTTTTCAACCATTTTGATTTTTGCGGTGTGATATTTTCTGCACGACTTCATTTAAACGAAGATCTTTAAGTGATGTAATACACTTTTTTAAAAAAAAAGTCTGAGTAATTGTTGAGAAGTAACACTAAGGGAAGAAAAAGTTTGAGTATGCCGTCACTACTTTCAACATACGTTCACAAAAGAAGTTCGCAGTGAACTTCATTTCTGCAAATAAATATATAGAATTTTGTTTTTCTCTGATTTTGTATCATTTTATTGTATTCTGCCATCCACTTGAAGTAGTTTCAACATCATTGCAAATATATACTTAATTATTGGTTCTTTGAAGTCTCATTCATTTTATATTCTAGAATGCCCTTCATTCAGAGTCTGAAAATATATTGTTTGCCCTTCACAAAGTATTCTGTACTTCATTTTAATTGTAAGATTACACGGTTAAACATATTTTTAAAATATGTCAAATGATTTATTACGATAAAGTTGTTGACGATAAAGAGTCACATTTATTGTTGATATAAAATTTACCAAAGGTTCTTTTAAAAATGACGTTTATATTTGAATATTTTTTTCTGTATTTAAATTTTTCTTGAAGATGCCATTGTCTCATCACATCACTTCTCATTTTCGAAGTATATTAATGATATATTACATAATTCCTTGGAAGTGAACCACGAAGTTGCTATAATATCGGAGGAACCGACTTTTCGTTCCTGGTGGAGTGAACGGCAACAGGTACCGAGAAGCGATTTGAAGTTTGCTGCAGATAAGGACGGAGTCCCATCGAGGCGATAGCGGTTTCATTACGGAGAAATTAATTTTCTATTTCGCCGCGGGGCGCAGGTGATAATATCCTGGCTGGCGCCGGGAAGATCACTGGCGGAGGCGAGAGAGAGAGGAGACTATAAAGCTATCAGCGCCGCGCGACTCTTCTTGAGTCGATTCTTCTTGAGAAAGTTGTCGTTTTGTAAGAGATGGACATGAGAACAGCAGGCCTTTGCTTCCATTCGCGAGAAGAGAGTACGGGTAAAGCTGATGGTGTGATGGGATGCGATAGCTCTTGGCAACGGCTGTTGCACGTCGTCTTTCGCCGGGAGGTCACGTGTTTCGAGGAAGCAGAACACCTATCTCGCTGACATTTGCTCTGTTTGGTAGTTTACGTACATTCTCTGAACAATACCCAGAGTCTGTTTGTTTCCTGTCTAATGCTATAGGCTCAAAATGTTTCCATTGTCTCACCCGGGCTCTACTTTTACGCATTTTACAACTTGACCCCACGTGAGTGCTCATCTGCTTTTTTTCTCCGATGTCAAGTCTCTATAAGGACATCAGTCGTAATTCGCCGCAAGTTGCTTGCATATTTGGGTGGGTGAATGTGAGATATAAGATCGGAAATCGTTGGACTATTTATTTTTTCTGGATCTTTAGCGAGAATTCTTTTACACGTCCCAAGCCCGGCAGGCCACTATGAGGGTTCTGTGTCCCTGGAATATTGATTACTCCTCCCCGCTCTCACTACGTTCTGGAGGCCAATGCGCTAACCTCGTTCGTGGACGGCCCGAACGCTTATAATTCCGTTTAGGAGCCAACATTATTTTAAATTATGTTTATTGTTTTAACAAGAAATTAATTAATCATTAAACATTTAAAATGTGTTTTTTAAGTTTTTCGGGATGACACATACCCAATTTAATAAGACTATTTTGCAATGTAACTTGCCAAAATGCATTGCTTCTACACGTTGGAACATATTTTTTCAATATCTGGGTAGAATTTGCTAAAATGTTTAAAAATATCAACATGTTGACGCTTATACACTTTCGTGAAAGTTTTAAGTGGTAGTAGTAACGAGGTATTATTGAAACGTTACAACTGTCTCTTGGTGTAAACTCATACAACTGACAACACATTTAGATGTGGTCAAACACTACAGTTTAGCTTACATGATATTTTTAATAGTAAAATAAATAATAGAGTGATCATGAGTATGAAGCAAAGAATAAATCGTATTACATCAAAAAGTTTAGCAAAAAAAAGTTAATTAGCAGAGCAAAAACGAAGGTGAAATAAAGAAGAAAATCACTAGTACTTTACTGCTCTTAACTACAGTTTCTCAATTTTATCTATTCTGTTTCCTCTTAAGTTACTACATATAACGTGTCTTTCGCTTCACCTCCCTTTCAGTTCAATTTTGTAGATCATCCGCCTTGTAGCATTTTGGGTCCACGAGACGCTTCGCAGCTCCCGCTCTCTCTGAGGTTCAGTCGGAGGGAGCTCCTGGAGAGAACTTGTGGACTCCGTGTGCGTGGGCGCCGTGGTTGGGGTGGAGGGCTCGTTACCCCCTCTGCCGCCCGCGTCGCGCACGAGTGCATCGGGGGTGGGTGGGGGAGGGCGTTCTCCGAATGCAACGCGTCGCAGCGAAGAAAGAAGTTGCACAACTCTGGCCAAGTATTCGCGCGGTGAAGTTCTATCTGAAGTCCCGCTCCATCGAAGACATTACCTCCAGCTTCTCTTTCATCTCTTTCACTCCCTTCTTCAGTGCTCTTCTTCTTTCTACTGCGTTATAAAGAACGGGCAACTACAATTCACTTGTGTCTCCTCTGGCTTTTGCTTGTATTTACATTCTTGCCTTTTATCTCTTTCACACCTCATTTTCCTACTTGTCTTTCTCATATGCTTTTAATTTTTCATCTTATTCACCTACTATTCTTGTTTATTTCCTTTCTCTTAGTTACCGTTTTCATCTTTGATTTTGCACTTTCCGGGGTTTTTCTTGTTTTTACTTTTTACCTCTCTTCTCTCTCTACTTTTCTTGCTCTTCTTTCTACTAAATTGTGTTGTTGCTCTTCATGGTCCTTGTTTTTATTTTTCTCCATGTGTGTTCATTTTCTCTTAATTCACTTCTTCCTTCTGCTCTTGTTCCTCTTATTCCTCATAATCTCCAATTTCCTACCTTTCACGTTCTGCATCCGCGCAAATCTTAAATTTTGCGGACTCACTTAACTCTTTCTGCTGTTTTTCATCACTTTCTCGTGCAATACCTGTTTATTTCTATGTTAACGGTTAATGTTAATCCTGCTGTACCCCTTCAATACTCACATATTCCCTTCACTTCCATGTTTTATGTGCATCACTTGCCCGGCCTCTCTGGCAAGGGGTGGAGGAAGGAGAAGGTTCGAGCTCCATGGTCCGCGGTCTCACCACCCCGACCGCCCTTCAGAAGGGTCTTGGCCTCTGAGGCAGTGCCGTGACTCAACGTAAATTGAGGATATTGTCCCACGCATGTGAGCGGCGACCGAGTCTCGAACAAGCCTGGAAATGTAGTAATATTCGAGCTGGCGAAGACGTCCCAACCAGGTTGATGGGCGAAACGATAGATGTCTAACCCTGGAGTTTGAAAAGTTCTTGGTAAAAATAAAGAATCAAACATAATAGGGTACAGACACAATACACTATAGAAAGAAATCTCTAATTTTGGATCTAGGAACTGGGTAATAGCTTCAATCCCCTGCACCTGAACGCCGACAGATTTTATAGAATAATGTTAATAATGGAAATATTATCATCTTATTACGTGACTTTTTAGAAGGTTATTAATGAATTTCCCTTTCGTAATTTTCCGTGTTATCCTTGCCCGTTTTGTTCTCAACATCTACCTCTTTGTTTTTAGCGCTTTCTTTTTCATTTCTCCCACTCCCTTTGTTCTTTATCATAGCTCTAATCTATGTCTATACTGTCTCCTCCACTGCATAAATCCTTTTCCGTCTAGCTTCTAGTTCCCTTCCGCCATCGTCTTCTTCCGTGGCCCGTCCCGCTCCGCCCTGACCCCAGCCTCTCTATTCCCCTCCCCGTTCCGCTCCGCCGCGCGGGAGCCGAACTCTGGGCGTCGAGTTGGAAGAGGGCGCTCGTTCTGCCGAGGGTGGAGCCACTAGCTTCCCGCTCGCCCCTTTTCTTCAGAGGATCCAGTTACCCCGCAGTCCTTGAAGGGAGATTGAGGCGCTGCGGCGTTGGCGAGAGGGTAAATGTAACGAGAAGGGCGGACGGCTAAGAACAGAGGAACAGGGAAGGGTATCTGGAAGAAAGGGGAGAGAGTGGAAGGCAGCACTAGCAAAGAAAAGGAGGGGTTGAAGACAGGAGACCACGGAGAACAGTCGGAAGAGGGAAGTTAAGAAGGGTAGAGGTCTGGCAGCGGAATTAAGTGTTCCGATGAAAGCGGGTCAAAAGCGTTGCAGGAAATAGAACTGAAGCCAATCGATGTAGAGGACCATGAACTGATCAGGAACGAATGTGCTCAGAGAAGATGTCAGAGGATGGAGGAAAGAGAGTTCCAAAGCCAAAGAATGGAAGGAGCAAATTCTTCTATGCCAAAGCATGCGGAGGAGGAGCAGAGCGCGCACGAGGGCAAGGGTGCTCTGTAAAGATGTGAGAGAATGGAGGGAATGGAGTTCGAAGCGAGAGGGTGGGAAGCGTTACAGGCAAATGTTCTGATTCCAAAGTGTGTAATATATCAGGCAGGAGGGCTGGGGTGAAAGTGCTCAGGGAAGAATTTAGAGCGTGGAGGGAAGAGGACCGGGAGCAGTGGCTTGGGGAAGAGGAAACGGGACTGTCAGGATGTGGGCGGCTGCGAGGCGAAGGGTGGACAGTAAACAGCGGCAGGAGGGAGGGAAGAAGGGGATGGTGCCCTAACGCGCGTTGATTTCCCCGAGAACGCGACACTGACGTGCTGTGGAAAGGAAAGTTACCCTCTTCTCAGCCGCCGACGCGTCTTCCCACTGCCTTCCTTCTGCCAGTCACCACTTTCCCTCTAAGGAATGTCCACCCTTGTCGGCCTCTTGTAGTTTATTTGCATGTGACGTGTGCGGGTGACAGAGACACGGTAGTGCGAACCGGGGAGGGAAATGAGGTGGGGTGGGGTGAGGAGAGAAATGAGAGGAAAGCGAGGATAGGGGAGGTGTGGCGGGGCGGTAAACGATTCCACTTTCAATTCTATTGCTGCATCTTATTATGCAGGAATAAAAAGAAAATACTGACATGGGTGAAATATAAATATCTTGGTGTTAAAATCTCGCAGTACAGATGTTTTAAGAACGAATAAAGACTAGAAGCTCACCGTATGGCTGAATGTGTCACCACAAGAAGAAGGGCAGCTGTAGCATTCAAATTGCGTCGTTCTCGCGCGGCCTTATCCGGGGCGGCGAGTGCTGTTCCGAGGCAGGAAATCGCGGCAACGGCGCCGAGCCTGCCCTCTGGCGTCGCTTCCGGTGACTACGCTCCGGACGGAGACGGGGGCGGAGAGGCCTAATGGGGCAAAGGAGGCGCCGGCCCTCAAAGGAGCCGAGCCAATCAGCGCGCGCCGTTCGCCCCATTCGGGCGTGCCGCAAGGATCTCTTTTCGGGCGCATTTCGCAATCAGCTTCTGGCAGCCGAACTCGGCAGACGGGGCTGGGAAATGTGTATCGCGTTGCTTTTATTTAAGGCGTGCAAGTAACCAAAGGAGGCTTTTGAGTATTAGGGGTAGATTAGAGATTATCAAATGGAAGTAGATGGTTTTTTAATAGGCTATTTCTTGGGAGCCTGCTTTTTCCGTCTGAAGACCAAATTGTAACGAACATTTTTTTTCTTTTTTGCGATGTAGACGAAGTAATGCGTAATTGTAATTGCAGATTTAACGCATTTGCGTTTTACTGTTTTGTATGAATACATAGATGTACTTTTATGCTCTACGTGAGTGAAGATCTTTTGTAATCCGTTTGGTTGAACAGGATAAGCGAGAGAAGTGCATAACATTCTTGTCCTTTACGGACATATAAGGACAATATCGTATTGTTTTTCTCGATGGGGAACGTTTTAGTGAACATTCCCACGGAGCATCGCTCTAATAAGGTTTTGGGCTCTCCGTGTTAGAATAATTTATCAGTAAGGAATGGATCTTATCTTCGTAAATTGAAAAAGATAAATATCCCTATTATGAAAGTTGAGTGAGTCATAATGCATTGTTACTAAATTGTGTTTTGTAATTGCACCCGTCTTTCATTCTTGCTTCTCATTTTCTCTTTCCTGCGAACTGTAAGTTTACTTTTATGACTATCACACTCGTGCATTTTGACGTTGAAAACGATTTTAAAGTAAACAAATGGCGTATGAACGCTGTCAATACAGAAACTTGTATACACCTGCGATCCTGAATTAAAAAAAAACACTGGTTTTCAATTTCCGATTTATTGTGGAGGGTAACCTAACATATTGTGACGACATAATTACTTTTCCTCCCTACACTGTACTATAAGGAAAAAATAATTGGAATCGCCTCAACAATACGACCTTGAAGTTTGGTCGTGTATCAGAGTTCAAGTTTCTTTTGAGCAGTAATTCTGCTCTCTCTCACTCACTCACTCTCTCTCTCTCTCACTCTCTCACTCTCTCACTCTCTCACTCTCTCACTCACTCTCTCACTCACTCACTCACTCACTCACTCACTCACTCACTCACTCTCTCTCTCACACACACACACACTTACATTCATACATGTCAGGATTAAGGTCTATTAGTTGCTTAAGGTTGCTTAAGATTGCTTGATTGCTTGATGCTTAAGATTGTTGTAGGTGGGGAGGAGATACTAGCAATTTTGTATTCGAAAATTGAGATTTTTGTATGTATGTGTATGTATACGAGTTTGTATGTACGGACTGACCGGCGGACGGACGATTGCATAAACGTCTCTTTGTATCTTTGAGCTGAAACTTAAGTAAATACGCTGCTGGTAAGGTCTATTTGTACCATCCGGATATTAAGATATTGTGACATTCCAGAAATGTAACACGAGTGTAATACAACGTAGGGGATGCATCTAGAATGTTAAAATCCAAGGAACACGCGTAGCATAGCAACGAACTATAAACATTTCGTCGCCTGGCTGGATGATTGACGAGAATTGTATTGTCGAAGTACAGCACGGCCTGGTGCCATTAACATGGAATTGTTTTGAGGTGGGCGTTGAATATTTAGCAAAAAAAGCGAATTCTCAGTCTCACGGATGCGACCCTGCAGTTCACATGGTATGAACATTATAAAATCGTAATTTTGGTATAATAGATTTATGTTGTGGGTGAATGTTTGTTTGGTTAATCCCTAGTAGTGTAGGCTAAGCAGTATTGTTTATTTGAGTCTCAAGTGGCTAAATGTTTGCATTGTTTTAATAATAGTTACATTTGTTGTCGTGCATGAATTAAAATTAATTTAAAAATATTTACACTTCGTGTCCGTGGGTTTATACGAGATTTGTTAGTAGTGTGATTTATAAATTATTTACTTTAAGGAAATGGTATTCTCGAATAGAGGCTTCACTCGCAGCCTAGTGAGGGAAAGTCGCGACGCGATAATGTTAGAGCAGCCGTAGGGATTTTGCGAATAGCGCACTATATAATTAGCAACAGTCGGGTAACATTCAAAGTTTATGCGGACCTGAATCATGAATTAATAACGAGCTCGAGACATGTTACTAGAATGTTACAATAAATATTATTTGTTGTTTAAAAAAAGGCAGATATTTCATTGAATTGCCATCGATTCACTCGATAATAAATTCCACAGTAGTTCAGAAATCGTGATTTCTGTACAAAGTCGCACATCCACGTGCAGCAGAGGTGACGGTGACGTATGTTGTCTGTCGAACTCGTACAAGATCTTATTTGAGAAACAGAGCTAGCCAAATTATTAGAGAAATACAATTACGAGCCGAGCCGGGCGAATTAAATGCAAAAAATCATAAAACGTTACAAATGGTTATACAGCATGCGAAATGATAATTATAATAAGTTAAATTATAGATAGTTGATGAATTGGAAAGACATAAGGCTCGTTGCATGTCCCACACGTGGCAGGTTCATTGTTTGTTACAATATTTTGCATGAATTCCCGAAGACATTTTCAACATTTTATGGAATTGTCTGAAATTGTTTTTTTGAGCGTCAAATCCTCTCTTGCCCCTAGCCTCCGGAAGTGCTTGCCGTCAAAGGTAATGAGTTGACGGCGATGACGTCTCGCAAGAAAAGTCTCGCAAGAAAACCTTTCGTGCTCCCAAACATGTACAGGCAATACTGTTGATGAACCTCGTAACAACGGCGCTGGCAAATCACTCCTCGGGGAGTCGCGTGACATCGGACCCACACTGCCCCGCGCTCTCACAACATTGACATCGCGTATGTGAGCTTTATTGACTTTGTTATTGGTTTTCCACCACGAGTTATGCTCATGTGAGTTCGCATTTGCTGGGAAAAATTTTGTTTATGAAACCTCCACTTCTCTGAACGGATGTGGTGAAGCCTGCAATATTATCAAATGATATTTATTTTCCTAACAACATTACGCTTCCCACTAATGTTTAATTTCAAAATATGCATATTGCTCGTATATTCACACCTTTCATATTCTCGAATCATTTTTTACATAATCGCAGCGAAATAATGGAATAGCAGGTTTATGAGATGATCCATCATTATCACCATAATCGTCAGAGAGATCATCGATTATAATTCATAACATTGAAAGGAACGAAAACTGGGATGAGAAGAAAAGAAAATATTAGGGATGAACCATTCAAATTAACACGATTTCCACTAGTTTATTATGAGGGTATTTTCCCTTTATTTTATTATGATTGTTTTATTTTTATTATTCCTAATTGGAAATTAATAAATGTAGTCACTTCTTGGAAGTCAGTCGGGTTTTCGGCATTACGGGCACCAAGGAAGTGGGAGGTTGTTAGACAGAACGATTACCACGTCATAGGTTTTACGTGATTCTAATGTTTTAAATTAACTTTTAGATATATTGTTACGTAGAAACAATGTAAAGAAGCTGTGCGAGAATGTCCATGTTGCGTCTGTCCCCTTCCTCCCCGATTCATTCTTGTCGCACGCGTGGGCGCGTTTCTGTCAAACGCGGACCAAAGGAAATTATCATCAAACTGAGAGGAAGGTTCCGATTTTTTATGGAAAAAAAAGTTTCGTGCCACCGTTAAGAAATTGCAAATATAAGTTACGCTTTTATTTCATTCTGACAATGTTACATTGATGGCAGAGATCTAAAATATTTTGAATGCATTGTAAACCCTCCATAATAGGGGTGCCAAACTCAATTTCCTTTAAGGATATTTACAAAATTAAGGATATGCTAGCATGACACTCAAAATAAATCTAAGCAAGCGGAAAATACAGTTAAGATATTCATTTAGAGACTAAACAACACACTTTTATACATAATGATAAGAGTACAATCAGTTTCCCGTAGACCTGAATTATTTTATTCTTGACAATCTCTTAGATGTCGTGCGACCATTCATGGTAGTTATTTTAATAATAGATTGGATATGTTAAACTCGTTTAGCTTTGAGCTATTATTCTTATTAACTTTCAAAATGGAAAACATCTGTTCCCATAATATTAATCTCTTTGAATTTGTTGTTTAAAACACTATGGAATATCAATTGCTTTTGTAAACGGCATGGGTCCAATGGAATTTCAAAATGAAATGAATTCTATTCTTGAAAAGTGAAGAATTTATTTTGTTCCTTTTGCAAAAATCTTCAAAACGTCTCCTAAGTTTCGATGCCAGGTTCAGCAAAAGAAAAGAATACTCATCCACTTTTTACTTTCTCGCGTTTACTTGTTAAGAAGAGAATATATTTTCATCGTGTATCGGAAAATGGCTTCTTTTCGACAGAAAAACTCTTATTGCCTGGCTTTGGTTACTAAAATATGGATAAATGTGGTTCCCATATACTATCTTATTTACTCCATCTAACAGCTGTTAGTCAGAATCTATGTTTTGTGGGGAATTGCTACTGAAAATTCAATTGACGGCAAAACGTCTGTCTGTGTGTGGGCAAAAGTAGAGGCTAAACCGTTCAGCTGATTTTCTTAAATTTGATATTCCGCCATTAACGAACTAGTGACTCTCCGAGTTTGAAACGAGTATTTTGATTTTGTGGGTTCTTTATATGAAGTCTCACAAACATTTTCAAAATTTTCTGAAAAAGGCTCCAATGTGTTTGATTAAACTTAGTTATCGGATTGAGATTAAGAGAATTACACAGTGCTAACTTTCGTTAAAATTTCAAATATTTCGAAAATTACAAAAGTTCAAGTTTTTCGGCGTCTACCCACAGATGCAATATTGCAGATAAATATTTTTTCCCTAATGACATATGTTTTTCAAGTACAGACCATGAATTAAGGTCAAGTACAAATTTTCTACAAAAACGTGACGTTCGTGTACTTGTGTGAACGTGTAATTAATTCTGCTGAAGGTTCCAATCTCGCAGGCGCCTCTCGCTGTCTCCTGCTTTGCGGGACGGCCTCTTTCGCTTCCCTCTGTTGCAGGCTCCCTTCACGCACGCCCTTCTTCGGGCCCCGCCTATGCGAGTCTAGCATGTACCTCTGTTACACAAGTCACTAACAGGATACGTGAGAGCATTGTTGGGTGGACAGCTGGAGGGTAGTTGGGAGGTAAGCCATAATAAGAGTAGAATAGCTGGGGAGATAGCCGGAAGAATAACTTGGAAAATAGCTGGAAGGCCAGCCGGGTGAATAACGTACGAATTGGTTGGGAGAATACCTGGTGGGAGAATAGTTTGGGTGATGACTGGGAGGATAGCTGAGAAGATAAAGAACATGTGGGAGCGTAGCTGGGTGAATGTCGGAGAGGAGGTGGGGGGGGCAAGGAGTTTTCGCGCGGGAGGTCCGCGTGAGAGGACGTGGGTGGGGCGGTGTGCGGGGCGAGGGAGAGGGGCATTAGAGGCGCCGTAGCTCTTGGGGGAATCCCCGCGTGATTAGAAAAGAAAGTTGGCTGCGGGGGCTCCGCCTCCTCTCGCCCCGCGCTGATTGATGAGGTCTCGAACCCGCCCCGCCCCGCCTGCCCCGGAGGGCTGATCCAGTGGCGCCACCTGCAGGGCTGCTGCTTGGGGGCGCGAAGAGAATGTTCAACGTTCGATGCATTTCCACGCAAGGGAAGGAGGCCAATCTTGACTTAACGAGGTGCATTAGCATGAGTCCCTCGTTTCCCTCCAGTAAATTAAGGACGAGACTGCTTCGGATTCAGGCGAACCAGAAATTAAGAGCGACTCTAAAAGTTAAAAAATCATAAAATGTGTAGATGCAATTTTAAAGAATACAATTTTTATTTCCTTCTGAATTAGTAATAACGTGTCATAAATGACGCGACAAAACCAAGGTCCTGTATTAATAATTCGTTATGTTAATTAGTATAAGATAATGTAACTTCTTTAATACTAAAATACTTTTTTCCACTTAAAAACATCCTTTATTATCAGTAATAGGTTCTCCTTTAAGGAATGCGGAGTCACCTTGAAGGGGTCACGAGGTGAAAGTTTTGACTATTTGCTGTTGTCCTGCGTGTTGCCACGACTCACGAATGAATCCAATTGAGTCCTCGCAGTCCTTAGGGTCGTTCAGACGTAGATATGCGTCATCAAATGTTCCGTATTCTAGCGTGTGCAATACTTATTACATAGACTATTGCATTGCGCTATTTGCAATAATTTTATTTCGTACTAAAGGTAATTGCGCATGAATGGCACTCTAGAAACCTTACCTTTTACTTTCTTGTTTTACTACGTTCTTAAGTAAACAAAACTAATGTAATGCTGCGGCACATATTGGCGAATTTTCTAAAGAAAAACTTTTATTGTGAGGCTTATTGTAACGAAAAATGGATGTCTTGACTCTATATACCGTCCTTTTCTCTGTAGTCAGTGTAGTCAGAATCCATGTTACGTGCGGCCTGGATGGTTACTGGAAAAATTGGTTTTCGACTAAACTCTCTACTTGATGAACGCTACTGCCTAAGCCGTTCAATAGATTTTCTCCAAAATTGATATTCCTCGATCTCTCTTAAGCTTCGAGACCCCGCGTGTTTAAACAGGATATATTTTGGTTTTGGGTGGTACTTTACTTATCCAAACTTTCTCAAAAATTGTTGCAAATATTTCATTAAACTTTTTCTGGAATAGCGTAAGTGACGCTTAAAAGACTGGGAAATTTTTTCATTTTCTCTAAAATATATAAATTTTCAAAAATGACAAAAGTTAGAAATAATGAAAAAAATATTAGCTTTTGTAACTTCATTAGCATTCGTTTGCTAAGAACTTCATAATTCTTCTCTGAAACATAAAAAATATTTCTGACTGAAGATACGAGTAGTATGATTTGGTCATGCCTGCCTGTGCATCATAATATAAAGTAGCTGTGCTCGTTCGGCAATTGTTCATCTACATGAGAGTTAATGCAAGAGTTCTGGGAACATGGCGATTACAGGAAGCTTCGCTTAGACTCAGCCCTCGCGATATATCATCACCTCAGAATAATATTGAGTCGCTCGCAGTTGGTGCGTGAAAGCGAAAGCGCACGTGACCTGAGCTGCACCGGGGAAGTGTTGCCCTTTCAGTGCACTGCGGCTGCAGCAGGAACCGGGCGCTGTGTAATTACACGAACTACTCCCGTTCCCCCTCTCCTCTCCTCCTCTCCGCCTCCCTCACCCAGTCCTACCGCCCCCTCCCACTCCTCTCCTCCCTGACTCCCTGCTTACAACCCGCCTTCCAGCTCACCACCCCTCCCTGCTCAGCTCCGTTGTGCTGTGACCCACACCAGCGTTTCCTGCCCTACCCGGCGCTGCCTCCTTCTCCTGGCTCACCTCACCTGCTCCGTCCCGAGGCCTCGCCCCAACTCCCACCGTTCCTCCAAGTCTCCTTCAACGCTTCCCCACGTCAAGCCCCTCGCAAGATCTCTCTCGCCAACACGTCCACTCCCCACCCCGCTCCCCTCTCTCCCTTTCATTCTGCCTCGTCCCGAGTCGACTACCGCCCCACCCCCCGCTTCTCGTCTTCTGCAGCCTCCGTCAACCCAACCTCGCCTTCCTCCCCGCCCTCCTCACTTCCACCCTACTTCTTCTTCCCTTCTCTCTCCTTCTCTTCCTCGTGTCACCTCGACTCCCGAGTTCCTTGC
Source organism: Gryllus longicercus (assembly GCA_038098605.1). NCBI lineage: Eukaryota > Metazoa > Arthropoda > Insecta > Orthoptera > Gryllidae > Gryllus > Gryllus longicercus. The sequence continues at coordinate 5,668,679 of JAZDUA010000018.1, read as the reverse complement.
ACAAACTGGCGGCGGCGATGAGTTCCCGAAAATTGACGGCGCCCTCCGCCTGCAGCGCTAGCGGCGGCGCCGGTATTTACCATAGCGATTCCCTAAGAACTTCCAACTTCCAACAACTCGCGCACCCTGCCAGCCATTGCGTATTCATAGCTTTGTCACGGCGAAGAACCCTGACCGCCGGGAAGCTAATTATTAATGTAGACCCGCCGCTCTCCATTGTTGACACAGCGCGCGAGACTATTATCAACTTAGTTGCGACGGTGCAATCAACGAGGCGCTGGGAGGTTATTGTGTCGACTGAGATCAACTGTGTGAAACAGTTATTAGGAAGGAGGAAATGAAGCCTTTCTATTGCTACAGCTCTAATTTGTTAATCTTCAAGACTTTAACCCCATTGTGTTTTGAGGTGTGTAAAGGAGATTTATCAAACAGGGCGAGCTTGAAAAACGTAAACTTGCATATGAACTGGTTACAGAGAAGTGTGGCTGAACAAAAAAAGGAAACCCCATTATTTGATTAATATTCGATCAGCGGTTGAGGCTACAGCGCACAGATATTGTCTATCTCCAAAAGTTTGTTGCGCAAGACGCGTCATAGTGCGCGTGTTGTTTCCAAATCATTGACAATTGCACATGGAGTCCCGCAGGGTTTAATTTCAGGCCCTATTCATTTGTAAACGAGATGTCATCGTCGACACGAAACGGAAGTCCAGTTTTCGTTGCTGATGATAAAATATTGTACAATACCAGATATTTCAATTTAAAAAATGTTGCGTCGTCTTTGACGCACCGCATGTCTATAACCCTTGTTAGTCATTTAGTGCTTTCCATGGAGAAATTCACCGTTACTATCTCTGACAAGTCTCATCGTGTCGGAGTCAGTGTGTGCCTTTTAACCCTTCGGCCCGGGGTTCGTAGCCGGCCACCCAACCAGGAACCCGCGAGTCTCGAATTCACTTAACCTCCTTGACTTCTCGGAGTGGAGTAAACAAATTCCGATAACGTCGCCGGATCATTTAAGTTGGTTTCGTAAAACAAATTAATAGTAAATGTATAGAAACTTGTTTCAGTGCAGTTTTTACATTAAAATTCAATGATATACACCATTCAGATTGAACGATTTGTTGGTTGATGTTAAAATAACAAAATGTCTGGGCCTGACTTCAAAACGCAAAAGTTTAGTCAATTCAATTGAATTGAACACAAAATAAGTTCATTATATTATGCTTTCAGATTTTTTCAAATTCAGCCAGCCTTTAACTGCTAGTAAAGCATATTACGCGAATGTTGATTCATGCCTGTGCTATTACATTATATTCTGGGTATTATATCCTCAGGGTTTTAGAAAAACGAAAAGAAATCCGAATAATAACGATATCCTACTTCTGTGATTTTTATAAGCCTCTATTTGTTAACTTTGAAATGCAACCACTGGTCTGGATCTTTGAAATTGAACCATTGATTGTCGCGGTGCCCAATTGTGCTGTGTACATCTCCGCTGTGCGCAATTCTGCTGTGCATATTTCCGCGATGCACTTTTTTCTGTGCACATTTCCGGGCTGCAGATTTTCACTTTAGACATTTCCGGTGTCCACATTTTTATTGTGGACATTTAAGCTGTGCACATTTTCGCCGTGCACATTTTTGCTTTGCACATTTCTGCGGTGCACAATTTTGCTCTGTACATTTTTGCTCTGGACATTTTTACTGTACACATGTTTTCTGTGGAAATTATTGCTTTGGACAATTAAGCTGTGCACATTTGCGCTGAGCACATTTTCGCGGTGCACATTCTGCTGTGTACATTTCTGACGTGCACATTCTGCTGTGTACATTTCTGCCGTGCACATTTTTGCTGTGCAAATTTTTGGTGTGGACATTCCTGCTGTTTACATTTTGGCTGAGTACGTTTTTGCTGTTCACATTTAGTCCATGGAAATTTTTGCTGTGTACACTTCCGCGGTGCACATTTCCGCTGTGCAATTTTTTCTTTGCAAATTGTTTGCTGTGGGCATTTTGCGGTCAGTCTCTGTAGAGTTAGCGAAAATGCTAGTGTGCTAGTGAAATTCCAGCGGTTGAGTGGCGGGTGGCCTGGGCACTATCCTCATGTCGCCTCGATTCTACTTGTTTGTATAAAAATGCCAAGGTTTCTTTTGATCAATTGCAATTGATTTCTTTAGACCCAACTCAATTTCTTCTCTCCGCGGTGCCAGTGGGGCCAGAGGCGTTGACCGCGTTAGGGCGGGAGGGCTAGGTAACGAACTTTGCCCGTTAGCGGTCGTGAGAGGGAGGTCGGCGCCTTCAGCGCTGGCGGCGGCGCCCGCGCCAACTAACCCTCTTCGCCTCTTCGCTTCTGTTTCCCCTTCGCGAGCCATGCACTCAAGTGCACGCGACCGCTTACGAGACTCATAGAGCGATTTCCATTCGCCACACGGGTGCGCCCTCTGCGCGCACTCAGGGCAGCTCTCGTGTTCCATTTGACCGCTAGGGCGCACTAGTGCATGGAATCAATTGTTCCATTCGCACAATGAGGCGGAACCAGGGCGAACTCAGGGCGCACTTAGCTGCATTGACGAGCGCAGTGCAGTCTTGTGCACCAAGGGTAGGCCGTTTAGGTACAGATTGTTCACAATACGGTAAGTTATGGATATTAATATGGAGTCGTGGATATATTGTGAAGTCAAATGACATACTCCGTCACGCAGGGACCCTTCCCACTGGGGAGTACACCATGTTTTATAAGAAATGGCATATTATAATCTTTGTGTCCTCTGCGAAATTCGGAATACCAGTTTCTGTGTAAAATCAGTTTACGTGCGTATATATGAATAAACAAAGATTGTTTATGTTCAAATTCGTGTTGCATTTTAAGTTTCGTCTTTTCAATTAACGAGGCCCAGTTTTTTTGTAAGGAGTTCATTAATTTGAAGAATGTAAATGTTAGTTCTATTTTTACACACCGTCATTATCATGACCAAATGTTGTGAAAAAAGCAAAAAAAAATGTATTACCGCAATTATAGTCTTCTTTAGTAATTTTACCATACTATTATACATTATAAGGAACATACCATTGTAGACAAACATTTCCCAACATGTATACTGTGATCTCTGGGGAACATCTTATATGGAGGATATTCCCTATTTATTGTTGTGCTTTTGAATGTTCTAGTTGTTCTTTGCATCAACCTCAAAAAGAAAAAAAAAAGCTGCATATGAAAAAGATTCATTAGATGTCTAGATTTTTACACTGTTCAAGATAAATAGCTAATCTTACGTAGATTTACACAAATTGATATATTCTACAATACCTTCAGCTTCAACCTCATGAAAAGAGAATTTGCTAGTTTTAAAAAGCTTGATGGTGTTACTACCTTATTAGTTTAAAAAAAGATATGCTGATGTCCTTTCAAAACAAAACATAAAATTCAACCCTGAATGACTTGATAGTGATTAGCAAACATAATATCACTTAGTAACAAAAATGCAGTTATAGGCCTCTAGTAGTCAATATACTAATAAATCAAAAATGAAAACAATAACGGATGCCCTTAAAAATATTCAAATATTTCCGGCCTGCGCATACACACGCCACCGGAAAGGCATTTGTTAATATTTGTGTGGTTTTCAATAACCAAACCAGAGCGCAGAAGCCTTTCGGTTCACAATCTAGTGTACTATCTCTGGGAAACCTCGAAAAATGACATTTTGACAGGTACGTGTGATGTTTTCGTTTGTTATTAAATGCAAGAATTACATGCCAATACTTGAATGAAGGACTTTAATACTACGAATTAAAAGTAGGAATTACCAAAGGACTTCATAAAAGTTCTGGTAATAATAATAATATATAATTATAATAAAATGTTAACGATAATTTAAAATTATTTGTAAAGTTGTGTCGGCGTTGAAGAAGACCAAGGCCAAGGCCAACGCTGTCTAATCCCGCCGCACACGCACTGAGTTGCACGGTTCCGGGATCCGTGTCGTTCGAGGCGGCCCTTCGCGCGTGGGCAGGCGACTGGGTGCGCTCCAGTGCAACGAACGGAAAACGCTAATGGAGCGCACGAGTGGATGCGGATATTCGGCAAGAAGAACGTAGTTTGCAAATCAGCACACGCAATCCACCGTTCTAGCCAACTTCCTCGTGTCTCGTTCGGCCTGTAACTGGCACTGCATTCGCCGACTGACAAGTAATTCGGAATGCTTCCTTAAAGCTCTTGGAGAACATATTTGGAACTTAAAATAATCTAATCGGAGAAAGATGTTCGATGATTTAGATCTTCAAATTTTGAAGAGTAAGCAAAAAGGTTCTAATTTCCGGACATCGATTTTTTTCTTTTCATTTGTATTTGAAGGGCACTCTACAGACGTCACAGAGTTCACGAACATCGAACATTTATGCATAGGAAGTTGAATTTATATTTTAAGAACACTTTCTCTCTGTTAACTCAAAACCGGCAGAATGCGACATGGAAGCTTTCTGTTTGCACCGATTCAATTTTTATGCATACGATTGTCTTGTGTTATAACACACTTAATACACTTGTCTTGAGAATATGGCTCAGCGGATCTATTTCAGTCGTGAAATACTATACTCAGATTCTGTTAGAATAAGATTAATAAACATATCTATCTTTCCGTTTATTCAAATATATCCTTTAGATCCAAAAATTACAATTGCGTTAGTAGTTGTTTGAATTAAGTATAATAAATACAGTATTTTGATAGTTTGCGCCTGATAGTGAGGGGCGATACCCTGGAAATAACGTTTCATATTTCACCTTGGAACTTATGATTTGTTGTTTTAAATTTACTTTTTATACCTTCAGAAATGTTTAACTTTCATCGAGTAAGATATTGTGATAAATATCATTCCGTATTGTATGCTTCGATATTCTCCAAAGCGTTGGGCAAATATCCTATTTTTTGCAGCGATGAGCTTGTGAGAGCAACCGGTGAGAGAGCAAAACAATCATTGTTAAAGAGGCAATTTGAAAATACGCCTTCAAGTAATTACTATCTATACTCGAATGAATAATAATCTGAGATTTGCAAATGATTTAAATGGTAAAATGCAACTTGGGTTATACGTTTAAGGTAAGAATTCTAAGCAGAGCATCCACCAACGCGAATCTTTCCGAGTCGTGGGGGTGTGAGGAGGGGAAGGGGAGGGAGGGAGGGAGGGAGAGGCATTGTTGTTGGCACAAAGCACCTTGGTCGGCGCCGCCGCTGCCCTGAGGCCCACGGCGCACAGCAGTGTACATTGCTCCGGGCTGTGCGGAGCTCCGCGCAATTCTCCGCCCACTCCGCTCCACCCCCACTGCTCGCCTCGCCCTCGCTCGCCCCCTCGCCTCACCCCGCCTCCCTCGCCCTCGCCCTCGCCCTGGCCCTCGCACCCGCCCTCGCACCCGCCCTCGTCCACGCCCACGCCCACGCCCCCACACCCACGCCCTCGCCCTCGCCCTCACTACCGCCTCCGCCGTCCGCCTGTGGCCACGTGTTCTGGGTGCGCGGTGCTTTGTTCTCGCGAATTTCCTCCGGCTGTTTGGCTTTCTTTACTCATGTTCTCAGTTTTGGCAGCTTTTCACTCCGCGTGCAAAATGTGTTGCTAGAGTTCTTCGGATTTGTTTTCACTAGAACAATATGCTTCGGAATGAAATATTTTCTTTATTCACGAATGGTTTGATTCGTGTTAAGCAAAATCATCAAATCACTAAGGTCTGGATTTAACAGACACATGAAAAGGAAACTCACATTTTTCGGATTACAGCCTATTTTCCACTTATAGCTTTGGGAAAATGGGCTAACACAATCGGGCATCATTTTTACTTACTCTAAAGTTAGTTTAGTATTTTAATAGGAACAATTTACTTAATTTATGAAGACTTAATTATTATTTTCGTCATCAAATACTTGGCTGTTTCTTGCCACTTCTTCCACTTTCATTATCTCAACTCAGTTATTGGAACCAAATGAAGATATCCCGCTTAAATTGTAAAATAGTTTGTTGCAAGGATCTGTTAGTTCAGCCAATGACTTTACGAACGTGTTTGTTCTTCCGACTGCCCTCAATTGTGCAGATCGACTGGCAAACGGATTCCCACACGGATTATACTGTGACTGAACGACCAAATGTCAGGCAGCTTGTTGTGAAACATTTAATTGTTCAAATTAAGTCATACATCTTTTGGTTTATTAATAAAAAAATGTAAACGCAGTTTCTTACTCGTTCAGTTCAATTTTGAACTGATTAAATGTTTAAAGCGATGACCTATTCCGGTGGTTCCAAGAAGAAAACGTCTTTCCTTTCTCCGAACGAATTTCATTTCCTCACCATTTCTACGTGTTCCCAGGAGTGGTTCGCGAAATCCATTTGCACCAGAAAGAAAATTAGTTTTTGACTATTTCCGCAAGAAGTGGTTTCTTTTTGTTGAATTATTTTTCACTGGAATACGCTGGAGTGATACTAGTTTCCTGAAACAAAAAATGCTTTTGGACATAATTAATAATGATTTCCACAAAAGTAGCACGCATACAGGTCAGCAACAAAAAAATGTCGCTTATAACATTGCTTCAAATTTAATATTTTGATAAAAGCAGAAATCACAAATACTGGAGTAACGTAGTGTAGACTATATACAGGTCAGCAGTGTTTTATACCAGGAATATTCAATACGTTGCTGTTTCATCCTCGACAGATGAAAAACAAATGTCTAAATGCGAGCGGACTTTCTTTGGAGCCTTGCTGTCATATGAAGTCCGCTGAGATGTAGGCGGTGTCGCACTGGATATAAGAATTCAATAAGTACATGCAATACGACAATAGGCGGAATTTCACAGTCTAATATATGCGTTTTCTCACGGAAAATCAGTCATTTCATTGTTTGAAAATTACACAGTTCCTGGGTATCTTCGAAACCAGTCAGCTCACTCCAGAGGCTACATAGTCTTACTAATATATTTTATTTTGTACCTATTATCATGTCTTTTAGTGTAGGACTTATCTGAAAAAAGTCTAAAAGATACGAAACAAAATTCTTATTTTATATAATAGGGTTATGTGTCCTCCCTACACGTGCCACTGGATATGGTCAAGGTAGTCTGTCGAATATTTGATTCTTTCAATAAGTGTGATAAAAGAGTCGATTTGAAGCAAACATTTTGTGCAGCTAGTGACTTGACATTCTGAATCATGGCCACATTGAGAGGCGGGCGTCGTGTAATAGACGTCGGTGCCAAATGTCGACAATAGCCTTATACCTTACGAAGAAGTCTACGAGGAAATGCGAGCGCAATTCCATCCCCAAAACATTGAGGCTAAACAATAAATTGTGATTTAATAGCTTCATTTTATGGCTACCAACAATATATAGTTATTGCAACCCTCGTGTAGCAACCCTTGTTATATGGAGCGAGAAATCAAATCTAGTAGCTGTAAAATATGTGCGAAAAAGGAAAATATTGGTGCAATTAAGTTGAATTTAAAGCGGATATTAATATAACGTAGGGTATTTTATTTTCTACAGAGATTTTACTGTGTCTGCAAAGAGATATGAGCAGCATTTTGATCTCAGAAGTGCTCAATATATGAACTGATAAAAAATGTATAATTTTGTAGCAAAACGGTGTAACGGTATGCAGTGTTATAAATTTGGATTATGTTTCATTGGATGTATTAACTTGTCAATGGAAAAAATATGTAAGATCTTACATTACGTTATCTAACATTATATTATTATACATTAATATATTAATTGATTGCATTTAAATCCATATTAATAATTACATAATTGTTTCAATAAATCATCAATAAACTTATTTGAAATTGTGCTTTTTCCTGAAAGCGTACAATTCTGAGATGTAGGATTTCTTATAGTGCATTTTATTACATTTCCATATACCTGGATTCAAACATCGTGGTTGTTGTTTGAAGAGGAGAAGTAACGAGAGGGCGCTGGGAGCCAGAGGTCGGTGGAAGGGTGGAAGCGAGCGCTCTAGCGGGGTAAAAGCTGAGCGGGGCGACGAGCGTATCTTCCTCCACCTGCAGCCTGGCTCCCTCCTTCTTCACTACCTCCTCTCTCCAACATAGGCCAGCTTTACTTTACTTTGCTCACTCTCAACCATCTTCTGATATCTGCACCTCTCCTACTTTACTTCCTACCTTATCCAGGTCCCCCGTACTGTCTGGGCCTCCCCTTTTGCCACTTTCTTTACCTGTACGTTCATCTTCCCAATAGTTTTCAACTTCCTCCTCCATGCTGGACATGAAATTAATAAATTAATTCGAATTCCTTTTTGTCAGTCACCAGTTACGCTCCATTTGAAAAAAGTTTTATATCCAAACATAACTTTATTAATCATTTCAATGAAATATTAATCATACTATTTAACAATGGAAATATTAAAATGTTTTGTCTGCCCGGCATTAGCGTTCAAAATGAAAAAAGGCTTTTAAAAATGTTATTAACATTTTTTTTCATTTGTACGAGAGTTTGCTGTTTCCATCGCGCCAGTCATCAGTTAGATATATTTTCCCCTGACAGATTAATTTGTTACGAGCATTATGCGAATAATATTCTATTTCAATAAGTGCGTGAAGATTTATAAATGCAGTCATACTTTTTTAGAATAGTGTTAGAATTTTGGATTTTCATCACTTTTTCCGAGGTCTATAAAGGAAGTCACCAAGATATATGCGCTTATACATTACTAGGTGCTACGAATAGACAGAGTGGTATATGGACTAACTCAGCCTATGCAAGCCTTCCGCAGGGCCTCTTAGCAAGGATTGCGTCGGTTGGCTGCCGCCTGTTGTCTTCAACAGCATGTGGTGTATTTTCTTTACACTTTATTCGCTCGTATTGCCTCCCTTCGTTGTTTTGCAAGAAACACATCTTTTTGAACAGTCGTCAGTTTCCACTTTTTCTTTTCAGCTATTCATATTTTCAACTTTTTAGGTTTCCATATACCATATTATTAATTGAATTGAATTGAATTTGCCTTATTTTACGTGGCGATTAATCAATCTCTAACTTGCAGAATTTCTCTAAAAAGTATATTTAATACGATGTTTTGAGTTGGCACGAATGAACATTATGAGATTTGAATCTTTGTCCATTTATCGTACGCTTTCAGATAACGAATTGTCTAAATGTTCACAACTTTTCTAAAACTGAAAGCTTGTAGATTCCGCCTGTTGCTTGTGCGAGTGTTGTGAGGGGGGAAGCGTTTGGGCTTTGCCCCGTGGGGCGGCCGTTGTCAAGCGGCGCGCCATGCGCAATGGCGCGCAAGTGATTGGCGCAGGCTTCTTGGTGCCGATGGCGCGTGCACCGAGTCTCCACGAGCGGAGCGGCGCGTAATAGATGGGACGCCCCGCCCCTTCCATCCCGCCTCTCCCCTCACACCTCCACCCATCCTCCACTCGCTCCGCTTCGTCCTTCGCACCGCTCCAACCCAAGGCAAGTGCGTGCTACTCCGTGCCTCGCCTCCCCTCTTCTGTTTCTGCTCCAATCCGCCCCGCGCCGTGCCGTGCCACCCGACCTCTTTTCTCCCCGTTTCTCCCCTCCCTGCCCCATCTGGTCTCGTCCGGTCTCGCTCCGATCTGTCTCGCACCCCGCCGTCTCTCCCCGCCCCGCCCCGCCCAGCCCCGCCCCGCTTCTCTTTGTCCCGTCACGTGTCGCCGTGTTCCACCCGTTTCCCCCGCGCCCCCGTTCTGATCCTCTTCTCGCCCTAACTCGTCTTCCAACTCGTTCGTTGCCCGCCCCGCCACGCCTTTCCTCCCAGCCCCTGTCCTTTCCACCTCACCCCCTTCCTCGAGACCACCTCGTAACTTAGCTCCTCCTCCTCTCCACCGGCTGTTCTGCTCTGCATGTCCACTTTCCCTTCCTTTCCTTTTGCCCCCTCTCTCCTCTATTCGCTCCTTTTGCCCTCCCCCGTCTTCTCTACCCCGCCACTCATCACGCTCATCAGCCTCCGTTCAAACGTCTACTCTCTACGTCTGGGAATTCGTGAATTCCTCGCATTTTCCTCTCTCTGCCTTCCGTCATTCTGCACCGTTCCGCATCTAACTCTCCACGAACAGCCACCTTCTACCCATTTTGGCTAATGCGGTTGTTTCGCTCTCCTCCAACGCCTTCTCTTCCCCTCTGCCCCTGCGCTCCACTTGAGTGCACAGGAGGCGGCGGCGCCTGCGCACCGCTCCCACCCGCTGCGCCTCGCCACAGGTTCGTAGCGCGGAATTCATCGAACAGCCACTTTCTGGAAATTACGCTCGTTATTAGTATGGGGGAGGAATGATATGCATATTATTTTGAACCGGACTATTTGAATTAAAATTGGGTGATGCCACTTGCGCAACTGACTAATTTTGTTTTATGCGAATCGCAACTAGAAGGTTGGTGTATTCCAGGAAAGTCATAATTCAGTAAAAAATGGCTTTTCAATTGAGATAAAAATTCTCCTAATGAGGGTTCCTTTCATAAAAATTCAGTTATCAGTTGAAAACGAGATTTAGTGAGTTAACGCTTGGTTTTCGGGAGATTTCCCAGGGTTTCCAGAATTGAGAAGATCGATAACATGTTGAGAAGTATGTCTGACGCAGAATGTCAAATTTAGTGTACATCATAACTGACACATTGGGTTCAGGTGGTAAATGCTGTTAGATATTTTATCGTATCTATGACGTACTCAACAACTGCCCGCTTGAGCTCCTGACGATGGTTTCCGGTTTCCTCGTTGCATCAGAACGAGCACCTCTTCCGGTCCAGCGCCTTTCGAAAGCCGTGCATGCTAAACATCGATATAAACTTATTGATACTTCAAAGTCACGATCTGGAAGGAGACGGGGTCGTTGTCATCCAATCGGAGCTTCAATACCAAAAACGTAAGTGGTAACGATGCTTCCGAATGGATGACACTGTCCCCTCTCCTTCTAGCTCGTGAACTTAATGTGCCATTGAGTTTGAATCGGAGTATGGAAGTGACATCCATTTCCCTCCCGACCCACCGCCTCACCCCCTCACCCCCCTCAACCCCCTCAAGCGGTTCACAGAACTCCTCCGCGCTGCGGCTGCGGAGCGCCGGGCGCCCCTGGCGGCGGCGCGCGGAACTCGCGCTCTCTGAATCATAATCAGATTTGGCGGCCCCGGCATTCCGTTCCTCCTCCTCTCGGGGACCTGGCACGTCCCCCGGGGTTGGGCTGTTGCTGCAAACCCTCGGCAATAATTTCATTTTATTCTTTTTATTTTCAAACCTTCCGACACAGCTAGAAATGGTGTAAACTGAAAAGGACTTCCTTAAAACGGAAAAATCTCTGTATTACGACTCGTCTCGAATAGACTATCTTGAATTTGGCTGATGTTACTCACGTTGTTAATATTTAAACTAAGGTCTCTTTAATTCACTATTGTATTTGTAAATACAATTGTGTCAAATCATTTCGTTCGAAGTTTATAAAAAACCTTTCCGTAAAAATGAGCAAAAAATTATTTACTTTCAGAAACGTCCAAACGACATTTTCTCAAAACCGGCTCCACATTTTTCTTGAAACTTTTTGTACGGATAGTGCTAACTGAAGTACGGCCTACTTAAGATATTCGCCAGTATTATTTTGATTTTCAAAAATTACACTAGTGAATCTCACGTGGTTGATATTTGCATTACGAGCATTTTAAAAGTAATTGCATTAGTGAGGAAAAGTGCACTAAATGTTTGTCTTGTCACTTTTCAAACTGTGAAGAACTGACTCAAGGGTCGGTATGTTGCTCCATATGCACAACACTCGACCCCACATAGACAGTCACTGAAGTACTGTTGCAACATGGTATGGGCTGTAAGAGATCGCCGGCGTTTCGCTGGAGGCGATGGTTCCGGGTTGTTTTGTAAACGCCGTTGGCGTGGGGCAGGGGCGGTGCTGCTTGCCTGCGCCCCCCTGCCACCCACGTGCCTTCCCTTAGTGGGGCTGGGGGCGGAGTGGAAGGGGCGGTGTCACTGCCAATCGAGGCTCGCGTGCAGGGGCAGCCGCTGGAAGAATCCCCCGCTGCCGGTTCCTCTGCGCGTCACTCCGCGTCCGGCCGCGTTCCATTACCCCTCGCTCTCTTGCCCTCGCCTCCCTTCATAACCTGTCTGCTCCTCCCCCTTCCATCCTGACCCCTCCCTCTCCTCACACCCAATCTGCTTTCCCACCGCCCACCCTGGCCCGGTGGATAGGCACGTATTTAATCTGCTTAGGGTTTAGCTCCCGGTGATAGGTTTAAAAACAATTAGCACCATTGAATACATTCGTCCTAACGAAACGCGCCAACAAATAATGCATTCACAGGCACAATCTAATTTTGTTATTTACACAAGGTATTTGCACGCGAGCTTTGGCAGAAATTCGCTGCTGCCAACTGCAACATTACAAGACTTTGTTTTTACTGCGTAAGTATGTAGCAGGCGAAATAGGAAAAAAGTATTTTCTTTTAAAATGCAGGAGATAAAAAGTAATTAAAATTGTATATAATAGCGTTCTACAGAACACGATATCGAAATACTGATTCTTACTACTTTGAGTGTGAGGAAACTAGTTAGAGTATGGATACTGTAACAAATTTTCACGGTTGAATTCTTTGTGCTGGAATAATATTTGTTTTTGATACACTTTGCTTTAAAGAATTGCGTTTTAAAACTGTTTGACAAACCCTAATATTGTTTCTTAGCATCACGTGACATAAAAGTGATGTCAAATTACTTCCATTTGACAAAAAATATAGTCAAGGGTAAATGAAAGTGGAAATTGCGCGCCAATTAAAAAAATCACCGAAAACATCTTGCAGTATTTCTGAGATCAGTAAAATATTTAAAAAGGTCGAAAGTAATAATTTAAAAGTAAAAGTAATCATTAAAAGTAATGATTTAATGATTTTGTATGTTTTTTACCATTTCTCTTCCAAATTGTTACTAACTTTCATGTATTCAAGAAATTAGTTTTTGTTCACGATCGAAACTTATGATGCCTGAATGCATAATAATGTGCTTAAAATATGTTGGCCGCTATTTCACAACTAACAGTGGACATTTGAAAAATAAAATTTCCTATAACGCTTGTGCCAAGTCTTTCTCGCAAGTCGACCAAAATTGTAGCAAAATTGCGAAAGGTGAGGTTCTGTAAGGCGAAGGTTTTTGGCGGAGACAGATGACTGCCCGCAGTCGCCTCTAAGCGATTCGCCTCTTCTTGTGAGCTTCTGCTGCGGCCTGAGCTGCCGCGTGGAGTGGCCTTGCCCTGCCCCACGTGCTCCGCCGGCGAGGAGAGGGAGGGAGGGTCATTAGAGATGGCAATCGATGCAGCCTCTCGCCCCACGCCCCTCTCCCCACGCCCCTCTCCCCACTCATCGCCCCGCGCCGATCTCGTTGAGTCTCTTCAATCGCATTCACGCCACCTCAGCTCGGGCGCACCACTGTGGGAGCTCGAGCCCCATCGCACCACCTTGGTCAGGCCAGATTCTCTAGCTTCACCACTGCGGTCGCATCTGCCTGATCTCGACCTTTTCTCCTTACGGTGCTCTTGCCTGCAAACCTGTACATGTCCACAGAGCCTCATGCGCGGTGGCGGTGTACGGAATGAGGTGGAGACAGGGGCGGTCGCTGAAGGAGGGGGAGGGCCGATGTAGGTACGGCGATGGAGGCGGCAGCGCTGGTGTCTAGGAGCGACGACAGCGGCTGAGCGAGAGGCGCAAGCGGCGATGAAAGAAGTGATTAAAGGTGTGATAATAGGGAAGGTGGAAGAGAGGCTGGTGACGGAGTGAAGCGAGGAATATATTCCGTCGACAGCTCGTGGCTTAGCGAGAGCGGTGTTGCTGATGGCTCTTGTTCTGTTTTTGCGATCCACCATCTTGTGCCTCTCCGCTGAGGATATAGAACCTTCTCGTTTCCCTTACAAATTTATAGCCCCTTTAAATGGGAAACATCGGAAGACAAATGGAGGTTCGAAGCTCATACCTTTTCTGACGTGCTCTTTCCGTTATGTTAATTTTCGTACTAATTGTACTTATGTTATTTTGCTGTGATGAATCAATTTCCGTTTGTTCTCAAAGTTTAGCTCCCGAATTACTTAGCCAAATGCTTGCGAAATATTAGTTGAAAGACCAAATTAAGTCCAAATTTTGAAGACAACACTTTCTAGCTAGCTGGAGTATCAACTTCAATCTTAAAAGTGTACTTTTGCTTTCTGAACAATAATTCCACAGTACGTCATTTCTGAGTCTATTGATACTTATGTCCAATCTCTCATTAATGTGAAATGCAATCAATTGTGAATGTAAAATGACCTGTTTGGGGATTTAAAACCGGAATTCCAGTGCATAAACGGTAATTCCCGTTACAATCTGATAGGTTAGGTATCTCTGAAATTCGAAATTCGATTCCCTCGCCTTTATCTGTCAAATAATGCTGTTAGAATGTAATTAGACATATAATGTTTGCGATAAGTTTAATTGGGCGTGTCTAATAGGCATGTGCAACGCTAAGAGGAAAATTATTTGATTATTGGTTTGACTGGTAGTTAGATAATGGTTTCTGGTTGTTAGAACTAGTTGTTAGGTATTACACTGGTTGTTAGTAAATTTCTATTCAAATTCCGAAAGTGAAAACCGTTCGGGAATTCATATAAGTTCTAGAACCGTAGATGATGTTTAGGATATGTTTGTATGGTTTTCAGGATTGGATTTTCTTCATCTATTGAACAGCAACTGCGAAAAAGGAAATAATCGCCTTAATAATTTCGGATACACACATAAAGAAACGAAAAACTAAGAAGCGTGTGATGGTGCGAGAGGTGTCAATGGTTTTGATAGAAATTCAGGAACTTGCAACAAATCCAAAGAATGGAAACAGATTCCATTTCGCCTGAAAAATGCAAATATGTGCTTGTTTAATTTCACCTATTATAATAGTGCGCGTACCGATTGAGTTGCGTCGTGCTTAGTGACGCACATTCAGAACCTCTTGTTGCTGCTTCACGGCTGCATTTTGCATACTGAATTTGTATTCAGATGGAGCCAAATAATCGTTCTCAGCAGATAGACGTTTCCTTTGAAGATGAAATTTTGTCTATAAATATACCCGTATTTAAATGTTAATTATAAGATAATTAGAGTTTAAGAAGATAGGCGCTTTAAAACATAATTAATTTCTGAAATCCTGGCCTATTGTCACTTTGAATCAAGTGGCTTGATTCGCTTGTCGAACATTGTGTATGCCAGTTGTCACTTCCACTTTCAGTATTAGTTCTCTTTTGGATGACGTAAAACTTGTTTATTGTTTTCTCTGATTTCCATTTTAGTAATGTAATACTTTTTGCACAAAAAGGAAACAAACTCCTAACTCTTGAAATAAACGCTGAATTGTCCTCGTATTTTCATATCAACATAATTTAGAATTCCCTCGAGAATCGCACGTTCCAACCCCTCGAAGGGAAGCGCGAGTTCACTGTGCATATTCCGCGCGCAGAGGGCGGAGTCCCTTGCACTGGCTCGTTCCAGGCGAATGCGGGCGGCGGCTGAAGAAGCTCGTGAAAGGGGGTGGGAGGCCCAGGGTGTGAAGTTGCTGGGACATGCGCGCCGCGCGCTTTTACGGCATTCCCGGATGTGAAGCTGTCAGTCGAAGGAAGCGTTTCAGGTTGCTGCCGCCAGGGTGCAGGCGAGGCCCTGTAGCGAGTGGACATGGGTACGGCACTTCGATAGGAGTCTGTCAGATTACTAAAATAAGAATTGATGTAAATTTTAAAGGTACTTAAAGATCAAAATGGTGAACAATAAGGAAAAGGGGTATTATAATGCAGGTATTAATAGATGTAAATCTGCATAGTTAAACTCTACTTTTTATAAAGAAACAACATATTTTATGCCTTACTTTTTTGCATCGGAAATGAGAAGGCTCCACAACAGTGCCAATATAAACACACCGTGACGTCACAGAGAGGATTTACAGCTAAGTAGGGTTTTGTTTTGTACTGAACGATAGTATTTTTCCTTCATTTTAGCCCCAAGAGCTTTCGACTGATGCAGACAATTTCTTTCTCGGCTCCTCCGTTTCATGTCCTTGCTCATAAGCCGTTCTCAACTTTACGCTCTGTATCCTCTTCAGCGTGTCCCTCGAATTAGATGCGCTGCGAATGTGAATGGCAGTAAAACCGAGGTCGCCGCCAAAGGCGAAGTGCGGTGGGGAGGGTCGTTTTCGCTTGCGGAGAGAACTCGCTGAGACAGCGTCGCGGGGCGACTGCCAGTGAAGTGGCAGCGACTTCGCTCTTCCGATACCAGAGGGCAGTGCGGTTGAGTTTTGTGTGCTGCACACACGTCGGTTTTGTACTTTGGGAATCAATGTTTTAAATATGAAAACGTTTGTTTTACTTGCTGAGTCCGTTTGACAAAACGACGTCTGATCTTTGTTGGTCAACTGCTACTCACGCATCAAAACGAAGTAATTAACAAATAACAGCTGATACGCATTCGATTAATTTAGTATAATCAAATTTAGTGTTTTAATGGTACTCCCGCAATTCAAAAGGCAGTTACAAACTAAGAAAGGTATAGAAAAATACTTTTATTTGATAACAACAATACGAGTATTATGCCATTTTATATTACTTGGTTTTAAAAATTATTCCCAGTAAATGAAGTTCTCAATCGACACATTGACTAAGTCTTTCTCAGATGTCCATTGTTCTTCGTAAGGAGAAATCTAGTTCTAACACGACGGAGCCACGGCTTGCATTTCTTGCCTTTTTCTAGTAATTTTAAGAGTCATTTTCTGGACGTCTTCTCTCTTTGAGAGAGGACATCACCTGACCCCCCCCCCAGGTCACCTGATTTATCAATTTTCTTTGACTTTTTTACTGATTTTGATTTTTTGGAGACAATGACGCAAGTGGACAAACATCGCCTCATAAGCCTGTAAGCACTCCACGAGGCAGTCTGCCAGGCAGTGGCTGCAATTCCACCGGAAACGACATAAACTATGACCACTTCCCGGAAAGACTTCGCCAATATGTCAACAACGATGGACGCCAACGCGCCCCTAGTGCTACAGGGTCACAACTCCGAAATCACTCATTTCGCGGGAGAGCCTTCGGACGTTTCCTTGAGCGCATTTAAACACAAGAATTAAATTTAAATTGAATTGATATTACTTCACTATTTATGATACTAAAAATGGCATTATGTGTATGATGTAATGGAAAACGAAGATTCTAACAATGGGTCTCAATTTCAATTTTCAATTTTTCGCAGCTGTAGATCACTTGTATTAGAGGTGCAAAAAATTAAATAATGTAAACGGGCATAGTATTTGTTCTTTACAAATACTGTATCTTTCTTTGGTTGTTTATAACTGCCTTTTAAATAAGGTAGGTCTTTTTGCCGGACCCTGTACTATAAAACCGATAAAGTAGAGCATGGTAAAATACATGCGATGTCCATTACCTTTCAGTAAAAAAATATGTCAGCGGTTGAATAGAATGCGCAAACCACTTTCAAAACGAAAACGTTTGGTATTTTAAATATACGAATATTCAGTAACACATAAAAATAGTTATTTCGGTAATTAAAGAAAGCAAGTCATTAACACACTATTGAAATTTTTCGGACCGAAGTGACGAATGAAAATTATTACGTTGTTTTAAAGTTAATACATTCAAGACAAATTTGTACATAGTGCGTATGATGATAATTTACAAGAATAATCTTGACAACATTATCAATATTCGAGATAGCAAGAATGTTTATTAATGTCACCCGAGTATTTTGCTTACTTTGCAGAACGCAATGTTTTCTTTACTTTACGGAACGACGGCTTCCGATTAACTGCTACCTTCCAATTAATTAGTAAAAGGAAGTTAGTTCCAATTAATTAGTGAAAGTTACTAATTTCCACTAGCCACCTCGGCGGGAAGGCACTAAAAGCTCTGCACTAAAATCTATGATTGATGAAGCACAAATGTTTATAATTATGTAATAAAACTCTCATAAAGTTGCGACTTTGGTGTCACGTTCGAGCATGGTCGGCAATGTGTTCTTGAACAAATTCCCCATTGAACAAGTTTCAAAATGACTGATTAATTTTATTTTAATGGTGCGTAAGTCGTAAGTGCACGCAAATGCAGTTCGAGCTGACGAGTGGAGGAGTCGAGCGCAGTAAATTGGCGCCGTGTGAGGGAGATTGACGGGTGCTGAGAGGAATATGAGTAAGGAGGGAGGAGAGTTCATGGGAGTGGGTGGAAGACGCTAGGGAAACAGCACTTGTAGACCTCGGCAAAATCTTAAATGAATAGTTGCACTTCACGCATAAGAAACAATCGTCATCGGTATCAAGCAACTGTTAATAGTCCTTCTAGTTTATACGAGAGCAGATGTTTAATTAATAATTATACAAATTATACTTTGTCAATCTGCGCAAACCACGGTGTACACAGAAAATATAAATAATACAATGTAGAGGAATCTAAGCCTTCTAAGCATGACGTCACAAAGATGGTCACCATCACCGAGGGTAGAAATATAGGTGACATTTGTAGTATCGATAAGTGGCATTATCGATAAGTGACAAATTTAGGCCAGGACAAATTTACGGACGACCAGGACAAATTTAATAGAATGTTCGAGAATATCTCATCCTGTAGATTATGGTGTGAGCAAAGTTTCTTTGAAGCCTAGTTTTAAAGAGAGCTAAATTTTAGTTTTTAAGGTTCTAGAACACTTCGTTTAGGAATTACATACGATATACCCAAGTGCAGCGGGTTACATTTAACATGACTATTTAGATGCGTTTTTTAAAACTATCCTTCACATTTTTAAAGTCGAAGCGCAATTCGTCACGCGTCCATGAAATTCTCTTCCTTTAGATATCTTATTTACAAATATTGGTTCCGTGTGGGATCCACGAAAGGTATGTGCACTACTGAAATAATATAAGAGACAATATTCTGCTCTGATGTCTCAAAGGACACGTATTGTTGTTACCCTCAGGACTCACGCTCAGCGTGTGGGTGGACCTGCGAACCGTAGGTTGGAGGGAAGATGTGGAGGGTGGTGGGAGGGCGTTTCGATCTTCTAACGAAGGGGAGGGGGGTGCACAAACATTTGGGCAGCGGAGGCGGAATAACAGCGGCGCTGTTTTCTCTCCTCTTGAAACCCGCGATTCCGCTCTCTCGCTTTCACAGCTCGCACTGCTCACATCCACCCAGGGCGAGTCGACCCGAATCTCTCGCGAGAGCTAACTCCGTCACACACGCCACCATTACGAACGCTGCCCTCAGCACTGCAAGTCTCAGAATGAAAATTTGAGGGCACGTGGGGGTCGATGATAATCACATTTGGTCATGAAGGAATCATTTCATTATATATATATATATTTTTATCATGAAAACACTGTTTTTTCTCTAATGGGGAAATTGTTCCGACCCTCCCTGCTTCATCTCCGTCACTGCCCACCCGCTAATCGCTTCTCCTTTTTTGTTCTCCTTAGTTGCATTCAGAGCAAATGTGATTCTCAGCACTTGACTCCCAGAAATGTTCGCTTCTAAATGCTCCCAACTGCTTGCTGCCCGGGGCCACATCTAGTGCCGTCCTTGATCCGCTGCTTCCGCTCCGGCCGGAAGTGCAGTTCCGGGGCGGACGCACGTCGATGTGGGCGTCTCCGCCCCCGCGGCAGCGAAGACGCGCCTGGGCATGAACGCGGAGCCGCGAAATGGAGGCGGAGCGGAGGTATGAAACGACCGAGAGACTCTTCGCCTCCACCCGCACCCACCACTCGCATGGCAACACGTTTTTGCTTCATTGTTCAACAACTTCACTGTTCACTGCGTTTTAACATCAGGGTACTGCAAGGTAAACTAACACTCACTGGGGAAACATGCAGTCCACATACATATTGAGAATGATCTCATGAGTATATACTTGTTTAGTTTCCTTGAACTTGTATTAAGAGTAACTATTTACTTCTTCAAACAATTATATAATTAATCTTACTGCGTTTAAAACTACAGCTTGTATTCGGATATTTGATTTTTATTTTCCAATTTTCTGTATCAAAACAATTTGCAGAGGCACGAACTGATGCGCTAAGCCGAACCATCCTTTCCATATTAATGTGAATCTACTTACCAGCCTTAGTTGGTTTGAGAATCTCCCCAATCCTCTTCACCGCCTCCCTCGTCCGTTTCCTTTCCCACAGACCTTCCTCCCGCGCCCCTCCCGCTCTGCGCCCGATCCCTCTCCTCCCTCGCGCCGGTGGAGCCCTCTGGCGGTGGATTCACTCGTGTGGACGTTGCTGCGGTGTTATGATCGCCACGGCCCGACATCGGATTCATAGGGCTTCATATTCATATTGCTAAAAGAGTGAGAGGAGAAGATCGCGGCGGAAACGTATCTCCTTCTCGCCTTCTTCAGAGCACTTGGCCCAGGGGGCGCCTCGCTCTACATCCGCAAGCGAACTTCTAAATACTCATAAAAGGGGAAGAATGTTCATTGTTCTCTTAGGGACTTGATTGTAAGAAGTCATAGACCAAATCTATTCTGCGAATTTTGATAATTGCATCTCTGGGATACGTAGATTCCTCAATACATGTCGATATGATATGTTATAACTCAATACTAATCTTAAAGCATTGCGTTTAGCAAACATTCTTAGATGGCGAATTTCTTTCAGATACTTTGATACAAAACAGATCTGATTAGTAATTTATAATGCCGGAAAGAAAACTTAAAAACATTTTTTGTATAAAATTTTTAAAATGATATCACTTTTGTGTTGAATATCTAGTGCACATATTGGTTGGTAAATTTGTATGCATTTTTAAAATGTATGTAGTGTTGATCATTATAGCTCAATAACCTCTTGCTTGTGAAGTTTTAAAAATGAAGACGAACTATGGATTGAACAATAATGTAGAAAAATCAATCGCTAAATTTCGCAATCAAATTTTTGCATTTGAAAAAAGGGCCATTTGGCAGCCAAATTTGCTACATCGGACATTCGCATTAGCAACGGCATTTTTGGTGTTGGAATTCATTGTCAAACATCTCGTGCGTTAAGCGGATAAGTGCCGTGCATATTTCGTTCAGTTACGTTACTTTTTATGACAAATATATTACTGTGCAAAATCGTACATATTAATTAGTTTATCGTAAAGTTCATGTGATATTCATACCGTATATTTCTAAAACGAGACACCTTTTTTGTTGCATAATGTGTGCAGCATCGGTATTTGTGATGTGGCCACGGTATGCACTTCGGGAAGTGTGTCCATGATCCACCAGCGTCTTGTCACTAGTTATGAGAGAGTGTATGAGAAGCGTTGGCCCTTAATAGTGCCTGTCGTTTTTCTGAACGGCGGCCAGAGGATGCTGTACGAGGAAGTGTGTGCCGTGTTAGTGGTAATAGTGAGTAGCCTTTGCACTGCCCACGAGAAAGCGTGTTGAGCCCGTCTTCGCGACGTGGCCCCGTGCGGCGGCGCGAGTGCGCGGTGTGCGCGCGGCGACCGTCAGCGCCCGCGCGCGAGGCGCGAATCGACCGCCGCCCTGCAACAGGTCCCTGCAGCACACCTCCCGCGGCGCCGGTGGGGCTGTTCGTCCAGCACTCGGTTGCCGGTTGCCAGTCCACAGGAAGGTCATAAATCGATCTAAATTTTATCCTTCATTGCTGGTCGGCAATTAATTTGCGGTGATAATTACAGTTAGGTAGATAGAGACACTGATATAGATGGATAGAGAGACACGTAGATAGACAAAATTCTGCTATGATTTTTTTGTCTTATTCCACGGGAGATTCATGAGTTGATTCTTATAAACACCCTTCACATACTTTATGGAGTTAATGAACGGAACGTCTAAAATATTACCAGAACAACTCTCCATACCCTGTAGATCACTGTAGATATGGAAATACTAGAAATCAGATTCACAACAATGTAAACATTTCTTAACCAGCAATTAAATAATTCGTTTTCTGTCTTAAAAAGAATTTCAAATATGTTTAGCAGGGAACGCAATTAATTTCTGCTTGCAAATTGTTTGCGTTAGATTAATGTTCTGTTAATAAACAAACTTAACTCATTTATGCACCGCAATCTTCGCCTGCTCATTTAAATTTCGTTCTGATTCTCTACTTTCATCAAGAACAACTGAAACGACACTGATTTCAATTACACTGAAAGATATTTGTAAACTCCGTTTTGAGACAACCGTTCGTTAACTCTGTATGGTTCCGCTTAACAAGAATAGAGAATGAATCCGAGTTTTGTTAGTTTTGTAAAGGGCGCGAAGGCATGGTTTTGAACCAACCATTTGTCCAATTTTGTGTGGATCCGCTTAGCAAGAATTGAATGAATCCTAGTGATGTAATAGTTTTGCGAAGGGGTTAAAGGCATGATTTACAAAGAACGAGTGAGAAAAAACAATGATTTAACCATTCCAGATCTTTACTCGGAAAATACGCTAAGAGCGAGATAAAAAGACCACCTAATGAATGATGTGATGAGCAAAGGAAGAACAAACGATCGAAAACATTTTCATTGGTTAAATAACGTAATTCAGGTTATGCTTGATTTTCTGGCAATACCATCAGTTGCCGAAATACTCGTATGTGGCGGTAGATTCTGCGTGCAACGATTCGGCACAGTTAAAGCAATTTAAAGTGAAAGCGGGCTGCGGCAGTAGCATCCATCATGTCATGCCACGGCTCGTTCATTGAGGAATTCATATATAAATGATATTGCATATGAAGCATTTATTTTTTGTACGACACCGATATTCGTCGATGTTTTAGAAAAATGTTCATAGGACTCATAATTACTCTAAAAAAATCGACAAACATATACGCCCAGTAATCAATGAATTCCCCAAAATACGCACAAGATGTCCCGCGACCCGAGTCAGTTTATCATCCCAGGTAGCGGAACTCCACCCAATTCCACGTCTGAGGTCGGCGCTTGTGTCCTGCGGTGTCCTTACACTGCAACGCATCCTCTTGGCACTGGGCTTGCGAACCGCTCCGCTCCGCTGGGCGAAAGGGCGGGGCGAGCGTGGCGGGGCGGGGCGGGGCGCAGCGGGGCCGGGCGGAGCGGGGCGCAGCGGGGCGGGGCGGGGCGGGGCGGAGGTGAGTCGTGAGTGAGTCGGAGGCGGATTATTCGCGCGCGGAGGAGGGAGGGGCGCGTTCCATTGGAAGCAATTTGCGCTCCTTTGAGGTCGGAAGAGCGCGCGCGCTTTGAGTGTGTGTGTGTTAGTGCGACGGGACGAGTTGGAGGTTGATCGCGCATCCGAATACTCCGCTGCGTGGGAGTGGCTGGCGATGAGACGGTGGCTAAAGGGGCGGAAGCGATGGAGATGCAGGAATGAGCGCGCATAGAGTAGCAAGAGGAAGGAGTGATGGGATCCGATGAAGATGGTTTATGGGGAATGAAAGAAGGGGCGCAGAACGCCGGCACGAGGGCGTGTAGAGGGTTGTGCAGAACGTGGAAGGGTGGGAGGGTCGAGTAGAGCGGTGTGTAAGGTGGAGGAGAAAAGGGGATCGACGGAGGAGATGGTGAAGACGTGGACAAAAGGATGTTGGCGCAGACGACGCAAGGAAAGGGCGAAGGTGGCGGCCAGAACAAAGTCAAGCGCATGGGGGGATGGGCTGAAGGCATGGGCGAACGCGTGGGCAAGGACGAGTGATGGAAGTGAAGACACTAGCAGGGGCCAAGGGAGGAAGTGCGTGAAGGCGAGGGCGAGGGCGAGGGCGGGGCGCGCCGCTCTGTTCCGCTTGAAAGGCTCTGGCAGTTTGTCTGCTCTTCTGCCGATTGCCACCCCCGGGTTAACGCCGCCCCATGAGGAACGCACCGCCGCCTGTTGGCATTGGACGCGCTTTGTTCGTCTTCTGCACAGGCCTGGGGGAGGAGGAGTGTTCGGGAAGGTGCTGGAAAGAGGCAAACGCTCCCTGTCCACTCTGCCATCGGTTCCTCTTCGATGACGGGGCTTCGAGCGGAGGCGATCGCTGTTCAGCCACTCTGCGCTACTACTCGTAGTTTTGATGTACGTCCACAGATATTTTTGTGAACAAAGCCTCGTTCGCATTTCGATCACATGTTGTCTTCTTCGTCGTGCAAAATCTTTTTTCTCTTACCTTCTCTGACACTCTTATCCTCATCTTCCTCTCACATTCCACTGCATCTTACATTAGTATTCTCTTTCCCGGTGTCTTTCACCCTTCTTTTAAAAACCATAAATGCACCGGATAGAATTTATTTAAATTTTCTCTTGATCTACACATCCTAATTAGTGTTTAATTAGAGGCCTGAAGCAGAAAAGTCCTGCTGTCGAGTGTGTGGAAAACGCGTCCTCTAGCAACAAAATGGGCTGCATTGAAAGGGTTAACGCCAATACTGACGCGACGAAGTGACGTGAATAACGAATGGGAACCTCGTCCTGGTGACATAGGTCACATGAGTAATCATCAAAAATCTATTTCTTTATTGGGAAAGCTGTAACTTCCTGAAAGGCGCGACGCAAATGGGCTATCGCCCTAAGTTGTTACAAAACATCCTCTGGAGCGAGCGCAGACGGAGCGGGAGGTGGCTAGCCCCGACCCCCGGGAGGGCCACTAAGGGGCCGGATGGCCGGGCCTCGCCGCATCCCTCTGACAGCGCTCACACGGGCCCCGCCTGTGCAGATGTTAAACTCCTAAAACTCGAAACCAAAAGAGCCCCGCTCTCTGCCTCGCCGAGAGGCGAAATGCCCCTCCCCCGCCCCTGATCCAACAGCGATAAGATAAGGCAGAAGCAACGTTGACGTCGCTCTCTCTTCGCACACACATGCGAGTGGCCGTCGTGTTTGCGCCCGCGTACAGTGCGCGCTGCAGACCCTCGTCGCGACAATGGGGCGTTCATCTGCCTGCGGCGGCTTCGCTCCGCTCCGCTGGCGGCGGGCGCCGTCCCGCGCGCAGGGTTGCCACATTGACGATTTCACATCTCAGAGGGTGGCATTTCTGTTCTGGGAAAATTGAGAAAAGCAAACCTATAGGGAAAATCGGGGTGATTTTTTAAACTGTTAAATATTGAAAACAAAATTTTTCATATTTGTATACTAATAATAATAATGCACTATTTAAAGTTTAGCTCTGAAAATGATATAACTTCAAGAAACGAGAATAAAGGCGAATATTAGCAACAAAATTCGAACTCTAAAAGAAATGGCAGGGGAACCTTTTACCTTCTTGCCATGTGATCTGATTAAGTCATTGCTCGAGGACAGGTACCATGTATTCTGATTGGGCCACTTTTAACAGAATTATCAAATCATTTGATTGTTTTTGTTAACAACTATGAACGTTCGTGATTTTTAAAACTGAAACATTATTATTTGCAGCATTGTTATACATTTAATTAAAGGACTTCCATGGCAGGTGGCAACCCTGCTCGCTCAGTCGCCTCTCGTCGCGACAATGGGCGGCGCTCATCTGTCGCTGAGCGTCCGCTCGGCGCCACCAGGGGCGCTGTCGGCGCGCCGCCGCCTCCGCCGCTCATTACGCGCCTCCACCGCCGCCTCCGCAATCGACGACGACAGGATCGATGTCGCAGCGCTGGCTGCGGGCGGAGGCGGGGGCGGGGGCGGCGCATTATGTCGCCAAATTGAGTTTCCTTTCCGGTGGCGGTGGCGGTAGCGCCGTTTGTTTGAACACCCGCAGGCGGAGGAGGAGGAGGGGCGGAGGCACAGCGCGACAGATCCGTTTCGCCGCCAACTCTTCTTCCCACTGTGAACGTTGTGGCGGTTGTGAAACAAACGGAAGGGTCGTCGATGTTATTAAACCTGCGGTATCGATTCCCGACGTATACTAGTTACTACACACTTGGCAAACTAGTGGCGCTAAAACAGCGCATACTTTCTCCCCTGTATTTTCACGTAAGATTACGCGAACAAACTTAAACTTTCCAAAACTTGCTCATGACTTTATTTCGAAATATATCTCAAGTAATTTCATTAAGGGAAAAATATCTCTGTAATATTTTAGTTCTAGGATGGCTCCGAAAAAATGTTGAACTTTTACAATTTTTGAAAAATGGGGTTCTTAACGAACATGAGATCTGCACCATTATCTTAAACGTCCTACACACTACCCAGCAACAAGTATTAATAAAAAGTTTCAGCCATTTCTTTGAAAATTTGCAAAAGTTCCCAGAAGCTTAATTTAAAGTTCCCTCCACGTAGAAATATCGCTTTCAAATTCAAGGGGCCGTGATATGATGTTATCTCGCTTGGAGAATGTCAATTTTGGAGAAAACCGGGTGAACGTTTTAACCGCTAGCGTTGTTCGCAGACGGATGGAGAGATAGACGATTTGCCGTCATTCGACTTTTCAGTATCGGGGTCCCATAAAACATGAATTCTGGCTACACCACCCGTTAAAGAATTTGTTTCCTAAATTAAGCAACTGAATTTATCCACTTTGAATTTATCCAATTTAAGTCAACCCCCACAGTTGGTTATTTTTTTAATTTGTTCAATAACCAGAGAAAATAGTACGGGGGGATGTCCCTGCAAGAACGTATTAAATACCACTCCATGCATTTTATATTTTTGCCTTTAGGTGTTTTGCCTGTTGTCAGTCTTCGTGATATAATCATCAAGAAAATGATCGTTGGCGGGCAAAGGATAACATGAGCATTATAGCACTGGACGTTGCATGTGTATACCGTTGGGGAAGCCAGAGAACTGGCCACGTCAGAGCAAGAGAGGGACGGCGGAGCCGTTATGCGGAATGAAGCCCCGTGATATTTAAGGGAGTTTGGTTTGCGCCTGCACCGCTTCGCTATCGCCCCCGGCACGTGGCTGCACTCGACTGCCACAAAGCTCGCGCCTTCGCAGAGGCCCTGCCCGCAGTGCGAACCCTCGCTGCATCCGCCCGGCCCCTCGTCGCCGACCCGACGCCAATCCGGCACCGACCCGGCACCGCCCGACCCGACCTGACCCGGCACCGCCCGACCCGACCTGACCCGGCACCGCCCGACCCGACCTGACCCGGCACCGCCCGACCCGACACGGCACCGCCCGTCCCGACCCGGCACCGCCCGTCCCGACACGGCACCACCCGACCCGGCACCGCCCGACCCGACCCGATCCGGCACCGACCCGGCACTGCCCGACCCGACGCCGACCGACCCGGCACCGACCGACTCGGCACCGCCCGACCCGACCCGGCACCGCCCGACCCGACGCCGACCGACCCGGCACCGCCCGTCCCGACCCGGCACCGCCCGTCCCGACCCGGCACCGCCCGTCCCGACCCGGCACCGCCCGTCCCGACCCGGCACCGCCCGACCCGACCCGATCCGGCACCGACCCGGCACTGCCCGACCCGACGCCGCCCGACCCGGCACCGCCCGACCCGACGCCGACCGACCCGGCACCGTCCGACCCGGCACCGCCCGACCCGGCACCGTCCGACCCGGCACCGTCCGACCCGGCACCGCCCGACCCGGCACCGCCCGACCGACCCGGCACCGCCCGACCCGACCCGGCACCGCCCGACCGACCCGGCACCGCCCGACCGACCCGGCACCGCCCGACCCGACCCGGCACCGCCCGACCCGACCCGATCCGGCACCGCCCGACCCGACCCGATCCGGCACCGCCCGACCCGACCCGATCCGGCACCGCCCGACCCGACCCGATCCGGCACCGCCCGACCCGACCCGGCACCGCCCGACCCGACCCGGCACCGCCCGACCCGACCCGGCACCGCCCGACCCGACGGTGAGCAGTGGTCATCACGAAGGCGACCCGATATTAGGAGTATTCCGCGCTGCCATACTCGCTCACCTGCCACACGTCCCAGAATTCACAAAACGATTTGCGCAGAACACACCCACAATGTACAAAAATACTCTCACAACATATCATTTTAGATGAGACCATTGTCGAAAAAGACGCAATACGTTAGTAATAATGCTTTAGTGCCAGTAACATTGTAATGCAACATCACGCGTAGCCTTGCAAATGATCGCCCCGCATCATGAAGCTGTGAGGCGCAGAGGCGCTCTCCCGCTCAACTGTCGATGGGTCGGGACCCTGAGTTTGTGTTTAACCCCCCCCCCCCCCGCTCATGACCCCTGTCGTAACGCTTCGCGCGGCCGCGTCCAGACGGCACGACTGTCATTTGCTTCCGAAACCCGCCGCGCGGACGCTTATTTTTTCGAGCGCATCGCTTCTCCAATGCTTCTGACCCTGCACTAAGCGGATTGGATGTGCGTGTCTGTTGGCGCGATGTTCACCGGTTTTATAGCAAATGTTTGTGCGAGCGCTCGAACTAGACTCTCTTCCCGAGTCCCCGTTCCCACAACACAATTGCGGGCTATTTAAATGCAACGTTGTGTTGTGTTGTGATTCGGGCAGGGATTTTACATGAAATGTGGATTTCAAAAGCTCTCGAGCACTCTCGTTTGGGTTGAATCTTCCTGCGCTGCGTGGATTGTAGCGTAATTGTTCCGCGTTTGGTTTATTTTTAATGAACGTGTGCTTTAATCTGAGAACGTGCGTTATTATGCATTGAGTGTGGACGTAACGCTGGTGAGACAAAGAGAGACAGGTTATTAAAAAACGCTTTCGTCATTATATGAGTTCTGAGAATTTCGTTTCTTCGTTGTTTGCGAATTATCATAGGAGACAAAGAATATAATACATTCACTGAATTATGATGAGAAACCCAAGAATGTTATTTGTTCTATTAAACCTTTATATGGATATGAACCGTCCAATGCAGAAAGCGTACATGTTCACATTTCGGCTATTTTAATGATACAATTGATATGCTTTTATATTAGCTTTATGTTTCACCGTACACAAAGTTTATGTGCTATATATACATGCGTGTATATATATGTGTTCAGATACTGCACATGTATCTGCAAAAATTAAAAAAAATAATAATAAGTGCTGTTGCAAATATTTTTCTATCCTCTGTTAAGTTGTGAAAATGTGAGATGTACCCGTTCTGCCTTGGACAGTTCATATAATAAGATACTTGGATACCAGCTTACGAATATTTAGATATACACTGTATGAAGGTTTTTAATAATTTGGGAAGAATAGTCGTACATCTCTAAACATAGTAAAAAATAGAAGATAAAAAGCATTACATATAATAAAACCTAATTTATCAACAATACGTGATGATCACGTGATTTGTTCCGGTATTATTTTATCAACCCCGATCTTTGCAGTGATAATTTTGCTCTTTATAAACGATTAGTAAAATTGCATTAGTTTTTTGTCTTTATCTATTTTAACAGCATGTTTTAATTACTCAGAACGTAACTTTAAAATTTTCAATTATGGAAATATTGCAACACAGCACTTACCGTTTTCTGTATATCTTCAGTTTTATGCGTTAGTTCATATTACTGTTCCGTTTGTGTTTAATTTCATTCACTAGTAATAAGGTGGTTTCACTAGTAATAAGTTTCTATGGAGTCCATAAATGTTAAATCGTCCAGTTTCTTCAAAGCACGTCTGCAGCACGGGGTCACGAAGCGTCCTTGCTGTGACTCGTTCTGATCTCCGCTTTGAGACTTGCGATTGAAGGTATTCAACGGGTTGTTGTCCAATAGAAAAGCCCTATTATGCAAATTGGCTCGGATTTTTTATAATAATACAGGGACAAGGGTTTCTAAAGGCACTTATTGAATCTTGTACGAGTTAATTCTGCGTAAATCGAGTATTTATGTACAGGTTTGTTTAAAATTACTACCTTCACACCTATCGCTCGTTCGAGTAGACGAATGTTCAGGGAGTGTCTTTTATTACAGTGTCTCTCTTATTTCTCTCTGTTCTTATTATCATTTGTTCTGCTACTCTATCTGGGTGACTGCCAGGTAGTCATTAGAGATCCTGAATACCACTGGACCACTGCTAGTTTAAACTTGTCGCTCTTTAGAGTGGACGAACATTCTGTGAATCTCTGTTCTTCAGTTATCGCCGACCAATTTTCCATCGCACATCGAAAAAGGCTAAATCGCAGAGTACTCAAAAGGCCTCCTGGAGCGGATTATTATTCGTAACCGCTGGGCTGCTGGCGTGGCCGACGGCAGTTTCCATGGAATTCCCAAAGGACTGATAAAGGATCGGAAGACGATGTCCACCGCGATTCACTTGTTAATTTGCAAATTGGAGCTCGGGACCCTGGCCGACTTCATTAGGACGAGCCGCATCAGCACATCAAAGGCCAGTCGCTCTTAATCGGATCTTCCGGGGCACTGATACTTTATTAATTTTGTTCGTTTCGTTTTTGTGGGTGCTGGGACAGGAATAAAATCTGTTGCCAGGTTTTTGGTATTGAGTAAAATCCTCGTTGTGGTGTGTCTGTTACTGAAGTTGATGGTGAATGCGTTGTCAAGCAGATGCACTGTCCACCATGCGAGCCCGACTGCCCATCGACCCTCACAACTCACCGCCCACCGCTGCCCGCCGTCTGCCACCCGCAGAGCTTTGCATGGGACAGCACGCGAGTTGCCGTGCTGGGCCGCCCACTCATTCGCACCTCTGCCTTTCGGATGAAGGCGAAAAAGCCTCAAATCCGCCCATGTTTGTTTCCCTCTTTTGGGCTATTGCTCCGTAAACTTGTCTAAGGGTCGTCCCACTGGCCGGGGCGTGTACGTAATCGACCTCCGATGTATTGCTGTGGGCTCTGCCAATAGAGCAATTGTCTAAACCCGGCTCGGCCCTTCCGATGTAGTCAGCCGAGAACGGAGCGGCCGTATACTGAATTTGCATTGGGAACTTTACAGCTGCATGCGAAAATCCCAAACATAGTCTCCCCAACCCCGCCCCTCCCTCCTCCACCCCCCCCCGGCGACCTTTGGGCCGCTGTTACTCGCTGTTCACTTGCTTTGCTTTTTCTGCGCGTCGCAAAGCCACGTAAGCCGCCCCTCGAATTGAGAGATCCCGGGCTGAGCGAGGCCCCATCGCGCGGGCGCAGCGGGTGTTGCTTTTGGCGATCCGCCTGGCGCAGCGAGATGGAGGTGGGGCCTCTGGGTCCAGCCCGGTTGATCATAAAAACACAAACATTTCAATTACATCTTAAAATAAATAGAATGAATCTGCCTTCATTTGTTCGTAACATCGTTTTAGAAACCTACATTCCATGTAGTTTGTTGTCTTCAACATTTTCTTTAGCGACTTGACATTTATCATCGGAAGCAGCCAATGATTCATTGCAACTTTTTGAATTAAGGATTAATGCGCGTCCGCCCTTTCAAGTGTTCTTTCTGTCTTTGCCGCGGAGTGGAAGGTAATCTAACAAGTGGGGACTCAATATTAATGACCTAAAAATGTTAGAAATGTGCAAGCATTTATGACCTAAAAGGTATGAAAAACGACCATAAATATGACTTTAAAATTATGGTTGCATTTTCAAAATCATTCTTTTATTTAAATAATCATTTTTTGTCACGCATTGGCCTTTCTATAGACCACGCGAAGGTGCGATTATTCCCACCTAAGCCCAGTCATATTTTTTCCTGGGGGTATGCACGTGAAACATTATTAGGGGGTATCAGCATTTTAACTCCCCAGGATTGTTAGCTCTGTGGGTATGAAAGATAAAATGATGATTATGAGAGAGAAGACGACACACACATGCAGACAAACACACTTCCGTCCATGCCAAAGGCGGGACTCGAACACGCTAACTTATAGACCGTGACCGCTACAGCACTACTGCCTTAACGATCTCTAACATCTGACGTGCAAATAACGCTTATATTCAAGTATCCTTTTAAAATCTAACACATACACAATTCACCCCATTTCCTTTAGTGTTTCATGTAGACACTTCTACTAGCTTAAGTTAATTATAAAAGCGGTTGATATTGGCAAAAAACTTGAGAAAAGTAAACTAATACTTCCTTTACATGTGGTGCTTTCTGCACACACTTTTTATACACACACATTATACAATTAACAACAATTAGATACATGAATTATCAGAAATTAGACAGTCTCAATAAGGAGATATGAAAAATCTCTTTGAAACGACTGCAAGCAAGAGTGCATGACTCTATGCGAATAAAAAAGTTTAAAAATGACAGTAAGTACAAAAATTCATGCAAAATATGACTATAATACAAAAAAAAATACGGAAAATGACCAAAGGGTTAAAATAAATCAAAATATGACTATATGACATATGAAAATTGCATAACTTTAGTCATTGTAGATAACATCATGCTTAAGTTACATTTTACATGGAAATAATACAAAGAAAAAATATAACATGGCATAAACATCCGGGGTTCTACATCTGGGGACATATAATAGAGTAACTGCATGTTATCTTGCGAAATCGCGGCGATTTAACCGAAACTTACATATATACACTTTTAGAAAGACAAATCTAGTTGGAATGTGATATATATGTTCTTCTTTGATTCACTTTCATGGATAATGTGAATAGGGAAGTGATGACCTTGTCATCGATTTCAATAAAATATAAAAACATATTTTATTGCCTTTTGCAGTTTCTTGAGTAAAGTATTCATGTTTAAACAAAAAACCCAGCGCTGCCCGGTCTTCCTTCATGACTAAACCCTACCAGAAGAGAGAAAAATCAAATTTATATAAACACTGTTTAGATTTTTATTGTAATTGGTTCAAAATTTAATAAAATACTATACTTTCCTTGCATTTTATTTTACACTAAATCGCTTTTGGATTAAACATTTTAATCTTCCGCGCAGGTACTGCTGCACCGCTAGTGGTCTCTGGCGGAATATATTAAGAACCAATCTTCTCTTAGCGCCAGGCGAAAAACAACGACCGAGCTGCAGCTGCACGAGGTTCCATGGCGCCCACTGCCCGTTCTAGATGGCCGCACAGATTATTGATTTGGTTTAATTCTGGGGCGTTTGGTAGTCAGGGAGGTGCTGTAAACTCATTTGCTGCTCTTTGAAACACGCACGTGCACTGGCAGCTGTATTACATGTTGCGTTGTCCTGCTGGTTGATTCCGTCTTGCTTGGGAAAAACGATACGCATATAGGGATGGACATTACTGCATACTTCTGTTGATCCATTCTGCCTTCCGGAATGACGAGAAACTCCAGGGAATGCCACAAAAACATCACGTTCCCCCCTCTAGCCTGGACCATTCCAGTGATTTTTGCTGGGAATTTACGTTCAAACTTTTAACACCTTGTACCCCGAAAATCGTGAATCTGATGAAGCATAAAACGTGTTTCATTTGAAAAGACCATCTATCGCCACTCAGTGGTCCAGTAGCGATATTCTTGGCTGCCGCTTGGTTAATTTGGGAGTCAGTTGATGTACAGTTGCATGACTATTCTCCCGTAGCCGTAGTTCTTTTGTCATCTACAGCCCGTGGTGCTCCGCAGCTGCCTCAACGCCGGTTTTGGATATCGCCAGGTGGCTATGCACGGTGTACTTGAACCACGCGGCACGCGAACACTTCACAGACAAAGCCGTCTCGGAAGTGCTTCCGCCCTTGGCCCAAAAGCCAATGATCATGTACTTTCGACATAAAAGTAGATAGATAAATCGCTCTGTTTCTGCATTGGATTGCACTGCACTGTTTTCCGCATCCACCCGACACGCTCTAATCGCTAACCTCCAGTTAGTGCTTCCCCTTGCAGGCTTTGAATGGTCGTTGCACTCTTACGTCGAACACCGGCGGTGACCACCTTAATGCGGCTGGGCTGTGTATGTATTAATACATACATTGTCCCGTGAGCTCCTCTTGCGCTGTTGGTCGCGGGGGCGGTTGAGGGCCGCCGCCCTCCTCCCCTTGTGGTCGCGCGCTCCATAATTCATCGCCCTTCGCCCTCCTTCGCGCCCAGCGCCAGCAGCGGAATAACGAGGGCGCATCTTTTTTCTCTTCTGCCCTTTCGCCCTCGCGCGCCACCGGCATGCGACGGCTTGTTTTCCTCCGCGCCGGAGCTTTCGGGGATCACCGCGGGGAGCGCGTGCGAGCAGGGAAATTGGGCCCTCAAGAGGCTTCCCGGGGCCCGCCATTCCGATTGGCCAAAGCGAACAAGTGGAGGCTCAATCAACACTGAACTCTTCGTTGGCGGAATTCAATGTTACTGGTTCTGCAAATCGATATTCTCGCAGGTCTGACTGAAGACAGTACTAACAGATATGTTACATTAAGGGACCGAAATTATTTAGAAAGACAAATTTTGTTTGTTTTTTGGCGAAAATGGATTTGAGGGGTCGTCCATAAATGACGTCCCGCTAGAGGGGTAGGTGTGGCCAATCGGGATTTTTAGCGCCTCGCGTAAGGTGGCGGCAGTACGCACTAACAGTCACGTGACGGACTTTGAAGTCATAACGTTGTACCTTACGCCTAAGGCGAGGAAGAGGGAGAGAGGGAGGGAGATGATCGTTGAACGCACATTTCAAAACTGAAAATCAAACATAGTAAAATAAATATGAATAAATGTTACAATAAACGTTTATAAAGCAAATGCCAATTTACACTTGCATGATACTTTTTGAGAAATCTTGCTAATTATGCAACGTATGTACTATAAAATTATTTCATATGATTGAAAATTGGGTGTTTTTCACTGAACATCCTTTCTGATTGCAGAGCTAACTATGCGTTTGCATTGAATTGCGATCCCTGGTTACCCGATCTGGTGGGAGATCCACCGTCTGACGCGGAAACGCAAAGCCTGTAGGGGGGGGGGGGTGCTCGTCGCATGCCGTGCGCCTCGCACCTGCCAATGGGAGGGCGCTTTTCAATGACGTCTTCACTCACTAATTGAGCTGCTAATGGCCCTCCAAAGCGGCCAGGCTCCGGCAATCGCCGGTCACGCACCGCCCGGCGGGAGTGTGTTGTTCTGCGAGGGCCGCTCGCCCCACATCTCTTCATTGCCTACACGTTTTCTTGTTTCTCGCTTCCAGGACAGTCTTTCTTTCTTTTTCGAATCTCTTGTTTTCTTCGTCTAGTGCATGTGATTGCAGGTTTTATTTAGCATCCAGGTGTAAGATTTACCAGTCATGGATGAGTGAAAGGGTGCGCGAAAGTGTTCTTCCCGCCGTTGACACTCCCTTCCAACTCTTGCAGGCTCGGAACCGTTCATGTTCGCGACGCCATTTTATTATTTGCGGGCGTCCTATCTTACACGTGAAGGGATTTCCCCCTCTGTGGCTGGAATCTCCTGCGGTGGCATACAAGTCTTCATCCCCACCCTCGTTGGGCTCGCAATGGAGGTTTGAATCGTGGTCGGAGGCAAAAAGTCTCGTCATAGATGTTAGTTTAAAGATAAGAGGGGTTGAAGGTAGTCATTTATTATTAGTGTTGCCCTGAAACATACCTAATTTTAAAGTTTTATTTGACCTAAATACAAACCATAATGATTACATAAAGTGGTATAGAAAATGTACATATTTTATTTTACAAAGTAACTTATTTTATACGGCCTTATTTGCTTGGACGAGTGAGGCGGAGGGGGACGGATGAGAAGTTTTTATGGGGGCAGAGAGAAGGCATCGAAGCAAAGGACATCGTACGAGTGGAGATGAGACGAAGAGGAGTTTGAGAAAAGAGAACAGACGGCGAGGAAAAATCGGTAGGGACCCGGAACCGTTGATTGATGATCGGGACCGGGAGTGGTGGCTGAGACGTCCGAAGATATCACAGCTGTGCCAATGACCGCAACGTCCTAACGTTCTACTCCTGACCGTGGAACCATTTCGAACAGTAGCCAGGTAGGTGGGTTCAATCCAAGATAGTTCTCTCTGGAGGAGAATTCTGCTCTGGTCGGTAGTTTTCCGTGCTTTCAAAGGGGCACGGACTGCACGCGATCTTTTCTCCCCCTACCTTGCCTTATGCTCACCCCTTCCTTCTACGCACACTTGCTTGCACTACGCTACCAGAGATGCCGGGAGACCGTTTCGTGGCTCAGAGCTGGAAAGAGGAGGAATTGAAGCATCCTAGAGGGGTTCAGGGAGCAGGGTTGAGTCGGAAGCGAACCGATTGCAGGGGGTGGAAGGCGGAGGGTCGTGAGGAGGAGCGGAGTCGGAACAGCAGAGCCGAAGTGGAGCGAGAGGTGCCGGTGGGGGGGTGTATGTTCTGTGCGTAGCCGCGCTCCGCTCTCTCGTGTTTGGCTCCTCGTAATGTGCTCCGCCTATGCAGAGGCTCTTGGGCCGATGGCCATGAATTATGTATACATGCTGCCCACGTTTTTACTGCGCAATTAACTTTGGAATCTGAATAAGTAATTCATTTGAGTCCCTGCTGAAATTGAAATAGCGGCTCGTGTGCGCGCGGAAGTGGCGATGTTTCGTGGCGGGGGGGGGAGGGGGAGGGGGGATGGAAAGCAGCCAAGAACGCTACTCGGAACAATACTCGGCGAGAAAAAAAATCGCTCTCCTTTCTTAGAAATTACCATAGATTTTATTGATATCATCAGTTGGCAGCAACATTCATGCATGCAAGTAGTGATGCTTTAAAAAGCGGACATATCATCAATTTTAATAATTCACTAAGTAAATAATTTTTGCTTGATTTGGTGGATGCCATTCATACTAAACCTGTATTTGTGCTGCACGTGAAAGTGCATTATACCTATTTATTACAAAATATGTAGAATCTTGTAGGTTATGTCGCGAAGTCTTTGTTACTTCTACTTTCTTGCTCCTATTTTTGCGCAGCTACATTCGCTTGTCCCCTCCTTATTGCATTTCCATTGCCTTTTCATTATTACATTATTTAGTCATTACAATCCATTGTCTCTTATTTTATATTCCGGTGCATTCCGTTGTCTTATTATTAAAAGGATTTGTTGCTTTCTTAGAATTTCTTAGAATAATTGAATATGCAGACAAAATTGTCACGATTTAACTCGAAATTACTCGACATCTACTGGTATTTCGAAAACGCGTGAACGAAATACTTAAAAGAACTAATTGTAAAAATAAATTTCAAAATGAAAAAAGCCAAATTATATATGTAATGTAAAAGTGTAAATTCTGAAATTTTGCAACTTTTGAAAATTCCGAGATTTTAATAAGAGTTGAACATACAACATATTTTTAAGAGTTATTTGCACTATTTGAAATCAAAATTTATAGAATAATGTTCGAGAAAATTGTTAAAATGTACTAGGAGCTTTGTGTAAAGATATTACAAAATTACAGAGTCGTTTCCAATTCTTTGTGAGATGAGTTATTTATTACCAGCTTGGTGAAGCCGTCATATATGAAAATTTAATTTTTACGACGAGAATGACAATAAAGAATGACGAAAAACTCACGGGTGGAACACAGAAATTAGTTGTGGTTAACAAAATAAAGAGACGTGCAGAGGCAGCAATGATTGCAAAAAAATATTATGAAATATATTTCAGCAAAGCTGGAACACGAAATGAGTGATTTCCGTGTAAAACGAAGTAAAAGTGTAAAATCAGTGGCTTTTTTGAACCCTCCCAGCATTCGCCTTAAGACCGAGGGGGGAAAAAAGAAAGAAAA
Source organism: Gryllus longicercus (assembly GCA_038098605.1). Classification (NCBI taxonomy): domain Eukaryota; kingdom Metazoa; phylum Arthropoda; class Insecta; order Orthoptera; family Gryllidae; genus Gryllus; species Gryllus longicercus. Next base: position 5,631,186 of record JAZDUA010000018.1, on the reverse strand, counting down.
AAACAACAACAAAAACGCTAACGCTGCATTACAAAGTTAGCCCGCAACGCATTGAGCTACATCACTCGGTTACTGTTATATAGGAGAGAGTAAAATGAAGGCGGGATTTGACATGCTGTGACAGACTGCTCGCTTGTCACAAGACGAAACCATTCCGAAGCCTCGGCCGCTGCGCTGGTCGCAGGGCCTTGATTCGCGTGGGAGTGCGCCTGCGGGGACCTGCAGCCGAGACGAGCGAGGCGGAATGCAGAGGGCTCTTAAAAACTGCTATTGCTCTTCCTCGCACTTGTGTGGACTTTACACTTTATTAGAATTCGCGGCCTTAAAGGCTTAATGTTTCGCTTAATTGCAGTTTAATGAGGTTTGGCGAGGACGCAAAGTGAAAATGCGTGTTGCGGAGAGACTTTTTTCAACCGCAGGTGAAGAAAGTAACTGAACAAACTCCGCCAGCCTCTCTGCAACAGACCACAGTGTCGCAAGTGGGGATGGTAGGGTGGCGGGGATGAAAAACTCCAGGGTAAAAACCGCAGCATATGTAAATTTTCCCGTTTATTTCTTTATTTGAGGGTATTTTTTGTTTTAATAGATACATTATTTTTTTAAATTTAGTTTTTATAAAGATCTGATTTTAATCATTTTAAGAGTGCGTTCAAGGAACACAATCTCAGTTTTTTTTTTAAATTTTGAACTCTATTAACATTATGTGTTGTTAATATTGTTTGGGTTATAAAGTAATTTGCATTTTACTATGAGTTTATTTTGTTTTGTTATCTTTGCATTTTTGTTATTGTGTTTTGTTGAGATGAAATGTGATTTGTCAATATAAACAAGTGTATATATATATATATATATATTTTGTTTTCAGTTTTGTTTCTTATGTACTTTGATTATTTTTCGTTCTTGTTTGCCTTAGCGGAGATAAAATTAGTGTTATTAAACAATATTTCGAAACAAAATTATGAGTTTGGTTTTTTATTTGAATTAATTAAACAGAAATAAAACATATAAATATTTTTTCAAGGCATTTACGTATCGTTTTAAAAACCCGGAGGGGTCTCTTTGGAATGGAGAAAATGTATCTCCCGCTGCAAGGGGAGAGAGCTGACTTTGCACCTCCCTCGCTTCCTTTGAGGCGGCTTCGTTAGGCGCGGCGCGGCGCCTGGAAAGAGGCCCCGCGGAGCGGTGTGGCGAGGCTGAAAGGTGTCGCGGGTCGTGAGAGGCGAGGCCGAGCCGGACTCGTGTTCCAATGGCGTGGCCCTGCTAATACTCCTGCTCATCTCTTCTGAAAGGGGAAGAGAACAATCGTTTGCGCGAAATGGGATTTTATGAGAGACGAGGCACCATGGAGAGAGGTGAAATCGACCCGGACAGAAATTAACCTCAGGACTTGTATTTTAGGGAATGTGATTGTAAATATCACATGTATTTCACGTCATTGAAAGAGGGTAAGAATGTCAATGTCAAAGAATGTCTCTTAATTTTAAACGGTAAAAATAAACGCTGATAATTCACCACAAAAATGTATTAATTAATATTTACCGCCTTTCCTTCTTACAAAGTTGCCAGATGAAAGCACGAAATGAGGTCTGATTGTCCACGAGCTTTCTGCTAATATATTCATGCATCGGTGTTAGTTGGGGTGAAACAGGCAGAAATTCTTGAAGTCTCACTCTCGAAAGATTTTTAATGAGTATGTTTTAGCCGGTGTTAAACACCCAAGTTTACCAACTTAAATATGGTAAGTACAATTCCACATTCCTCCACTTAGCTTTGTCAACGTTTAGTAGTGACATGTTAGATATTAAGCGAGAAATTTAAAATTGTGGGGACTGTAAAAAAAGTGTAACTAGGAATTTTACAAGAAAATGCATGAGGCGTGATATTTTTGAGAAACCTGACCAAAAGGACTTCCATGACCACACTATTTTAATAAACGTATAAAACTGATTCTCGTCTTGACGTTTATAGTAAGCTAATGTGTGGAGAAAATGAGTCGCCGACGATAGCTATAGCACTGGTCACGAAACACTCATTTTGCTATGTTCAGAAAAAAATACACCAAGAAGTAGATGAGTAACAAAAATTTATTCTACTACTCATACAAGCCATATGTCCCAATCGTACCATTAACAATGCTTTCTAACGTATCTTCAAAAGATGTCTAAGAATACATGCACGGTACTAGTTCAAGGCAAAGTTACCAGAATCCGAACGGAAATACTATTTATCGAGTCGGTCGGTGTAGGCAATATCACTATAACTATCCCCAATCCTGCGAGCTCTACCAGAAAATCGCCCTAGGCCAGATTCGCTCAGACCGCCTGCTCCGTCGCCCGATGCGCCTTGCGACGTCATCGCCAGTCATTTGACTTTCCTCTCGCCGAGCGAGCCTGAGCCGCGCGCCCACTTTAAACTCCTGCAACGCAGGGGCAAGGCAGGGGCAACGCAGGGGCAGGCACTATTTTAACAAAGACGTTTATTTTGTTTCTTAATGACTCACTAAAAGTATCTGATTTATGCACAGATAGGTTGCACAATCCTTGTGTTCGTGACTTGTTTATTTCCTTACACACGACTCCGGTCTCTTAATTATTTATTTACACTGTTGACTTCTACACTTTCGCACTGTCCAATGCACCGATCACAGACCACGGCGCAGGCCACAGTTCACGGCGCTGATCACGGTCCTCTGCACTGCTCTTAACCTCAATGCACACTTCACAGCTCAGCTTCCACTTCAAACTACAGACTGACTGACTGCGGCGGCCGCCGGCACTGGAAAATTTATACCTGACTGGCACCCGCCTGGAGCAATCCGCAACTTGCGTCATACTTCTATGCGACCCGCGAATAACCTGGAACCGTCCAGTTCGGGGTGCCAGCATATGACGTAATATTCGTTACACTACTTTACGTAACCGTTGCACAATTCCTTACGGCATCAGAGTCACACTCCCACACCTTTCTCCGCTACGCCAGAGCCCATCACATGAATAGCTGCATTTCCATTTCCTATCTTCACGCCATTGCCCGTTGCACCACTTGACGCCACGTCCCGCCACCCTTCCACACACCTCCTCGCCACTTTCCGCGCTACCCCGCCTCTCCCCGCTACGTCTCCAACCCAATCCTTCCCTCCCCTCCACACCACTCCACAACACGCCTCTTCATCCCGCGCCCCGCCCCGCCACCGCAGCCAGGCTACGCCACGCCACGCCCTGCCCCTGCCTCTTCCTTCTCTGGCTTGGAGCGCGGCCTGCGACGTGGATTGCTTTGCAGCCGCGGCTCCTTCTGCCGCTGCCTCTGCCCGTGGACGTCTGCGCAATGGACGCCCGAGCCAGGAGCTGCCTGCGCGGGGCGAGGAGCGGGGAGGGCCGGAGGGCAGCTGTGGCGCTGCGCGTGGTGGGTTGGGCGGGAAATCGTGGGGCAGGGCGAAGCGGGGGTGCGCTGTGGGAGGGCGGTGATTGCGGACGCGTGTTATTACGTATGCCGTGCGAACGCGCGGGGACCGCGCAGCCGCCGGGGTCCTTCTTCGCGCGAAAGGCGATGGATTAGCATCGATAATACAGCGGATCCACTGTGCACAAAAGCCCACGCAGGAATGAACCGCGTGGGAATGAAATGCGTGTCGATAGGTCGAAAAGCAAAAGAGCGCGCCGCAAAACATCTGGTATGTGTGATCCGCTTATATTGTATTCAGGTTTTGCTGAATTCAGGAAACGTTGGAATGCAACAACAGACTAAAAGCCAGCCAACCGAAAAAAAATGACATGCAAATATCTCTCTACTTATATGGGAACACATTCATTGTGTTCATTTCGTTACATTCTTTAAAAATGACGTATTGATTTTTGATTGTATTTGTAATTTATATTGTAAACTTTAATTATCGTGTACTCTGAAATTTCAAACTCTCTTGTGTTTGAGGGAGGAGTAGGAGTGTGGGAGGTGGTGGTGGAGATTTGTCTTTGGAGTGGGGGGTGGTGATGGTGGTGGCGGCGGCGGCGGCGGCAGCAGCAGCAGATGGTGAGGAGGTGGAGACGGCAATGGCGTCTGCCAGTGCTCCGTTGCCTCAGCCTGCGCCGAGCGCAATGGGCTGAGCCGCCTGCGCTCTCCAAAGCTCTTTTTGCCGCGCGCAAGCACTTCTTCTCACGAATTTTACGAGTTACCTCCGCTGCCCCTCCTCTGCCACCCTCAGTTTCCTGTTTTTGTTGCGTTGCGTGAGGGAGAAAATTTTCGGCGGAAAGTGAGTCGAAAATGTCGTTTTAAGTTTTCGCCGTCTCCGTGCATCTGCTGGGGCAGCGGCTGTAAAGTGCCCCGTTGCGCTCTCCGACACTCTTTTTTCTCCTCCAGAAGAATTTGACCCGCGCGAGAAATTACGCGTCGCTTCTGTAATTCTGTTACGACGGAACTTTTTCTACCTCATCTTCCCCTTCAGTTGAATCGTAAGAAGGGAAAACTTTATTGCACGGCGTACAATCACTAAAAGTTTTTCAAGCGTACTGAGAACAATCACAGAGAAAATTTGTGATTGTGATATTGTTCTTGTTTCTTATTGTTTTCACTGTAAAGAGATTGCCCAGATAGTATTTGCCTGTTTAATGTGCGATGAGTTTATAAGGACAAAATCGTCAGTTAACAAGGAATAGTACTGAGTAAAAGGCAGCACGGTCAACAATTTATAAATGCAGAACATTCATCACAAGATTGTGTGATGTTTAGTGGAATGATAATAAAAATCCTGTCTAATTTTTATTAGTAGTTTTTATTCAAAATTATTTTGAGTTGTTTGCTGCCAATCCCTGACATTACAAAGATTTATAAGAAATTTTATATTTCACGAAGTCATAGTGTAACAATTTCGAAAAAATCTTATTTTATTATTCGTTTTTGTAAAAAGTAAATGAATGCGTATTCCTAGGATTAACCTCAAAGTGTTCTTGAGCTTATACGCACATAATATTAATGTTGTTCTGATAACTTATATTTTCCGCTTAAACCCAAATGATCCGTTTTGGGAATTGAATTTGTAAATCAATGAGTAACTACTTCAAATCTTTCATAAATTAGAACATTAATTATAACAAGATAAAAGATATTTTCACCAAAAATCGTCTATCTTTTTACCGTTCATGTGTTTAAATTGTGTTTATGAATAATGTGTTTATTTTTTACTGCTGCGTTGTAGCTTGCCTTCGATACGGAGCTCTACATACACTGCATAACTCACCTGGACCGTGGTAACGAGGGAAATAAGAAAACAGTTAAATGATGCTACATGTTCTCCTATGGAGGGAATTGTGGAAATATAAAATGACAAACCGAGACAGATTAACATCTAATTAAGTAGTAAATAAGTAAATATGAATCAACAAAATGAGATAAAAAATACAATTATGCGTGTGCCACTGGTGTTAACTGGTTCTAATGATCTCTGGCGGCAAAAAGCCATCAGCCAATAGAACCCTTAACGCCCTTAGTGCGAAATAAATGTTATTTTTACGGTACGTTATAGCTTGTTCTTGCTTTCGACACGAATCTCGATATGCACTGCAGTACCTACCTGGATCGAGAGGGTTCTGGTGACGACGGGAATATGAAAACAGAAGAATGTTGCTACGTACCTACTTACGGAGGGAATTGCGAGAGGGAAATATGAAATGACAAACCGAATCAAGCTAACTAGTTAATTAGTGAGTAAATATAGGTAATTAATAGTAGGTAAAAAAGTAAATAATGTGCGTGCCACGGACGTTGAATGGGTCTCATCTCGGGAGACAAAAAGCCTTCAGGTTAAAGGCCTTCAGGCTTTTTGTCACTGCTCGATCATTAGACCTTTATAGCGCCCTTGGTGCATAAATAACTATTTTAAAATTTATTTGCCCCCTTTTTTCTCCAATTTTCTTCAAAATAAAAGGGTTCAACGTTCAGATCATCAACCTCCTCCACCTGAATCCATTTCCGGGCACAGAATCTACTTTCTCTTGTTGGAAGACGCAAGATGTTCATTTTCTTTATTCTTATTCAGAGAAAGGCGCGTGGCGCGCTAAGGACATTTTTGTCATTTTGTTCTTATTTTCTTAATCTTTTTTACGAGAAAATGCATAAGAAAATATCCCTCCCTTTCTTTTTCTCTTCACATACTCTTTCGCGGATCATGAGGAAAGCGCTGGTTGCTCAGTAGATTACATTTTAACAATCGTCCAACAAGTTCTAATCCTGAGCATTTTGATGCGCACACGAAGAAGTGGTATATAATACAGAAGTGCCGGTTGCATTGGATCATATTTACTTCACAATATAATGTTCCCCTCGTTCCCCTCTTCTCTCTCTTGCTCTCCTTCTGTATTTGTTTCTCCTTCTGTTCCCTGCCAGACTTACTGCGTCGAATGCAATAATAACTTCACTACAATTTACTGAACAGCCCAGTTTCATCAAAAGCGCAAATGCCTTTACGTTGAATCTCCCGAGTATTGGACATCCCCCTCCTCTTAAACCTGTCACCGAAATCTCTCTCTCTCTCTCTCTCTCTCTCTCTCTCTCTCTCTCTCTCTCTCTCGCTCCGAAGAGAAAGCATGTATTACACCGGGAGCGTACTCAAGTGAGCGGGCTCTCGGTTGAGCGCCTTCGACTCCCCGTCACTGACCGCAAGACGTCCGAGCTCGGCTTCACCGTACTTTCCCTCAGAGAAGATGTTGAAAATACTCTCCTCCTGCTTCTACGCTCTCGTGGCACAGGCGAAACGTTTTCTTACTCACATATTTTGCAGTTAGAAAATGTTCTCGGTGTTCTCGCACACCCTCTTTCCTTAAACGCTAAATCATCAGGAGATCTCGCTGCACAGAGACTGCGACTAATTACACTATCACTGAAAACTTTATCAATAAACAGAAGATAATTGTTTGCTGTATGGACAGAATCTCGTTAAAAGTATACGTAGATATTGTCATTTGCACACTCTTGAAAGAAAGAGAGAAAGAAAGAATGAAAGAAAAGTGTAAACTTTTGAGTATTGCACTGATGTAGTAGTCTCTGTAGAATGGAACGAATCAAGGATTCGGAGAGCACTAATAGCGAATCACTCACAGATATTTTGTTGTGCAACGGCTTTTCGTGATAATATGCGGATTTTCAGTAATCCAGGAGCGATTATTTAGTGTCTACACAACCACTCACCGAGAACCCGTCTCTATCGCAGTAACACTTTATATCAGGTTCTAAATGTTCATCGTGAACAATCTGTAAAAATTCCTGCAAAATCGCAACCGAGATGTATGGTCACGTGATTACAATGCACGTACAACTGTTCTAACTTTCTAACAGTTTCTTTACACACACACACACACACACACACATACCCAACAACACACACACATACCCAACAACACACACATACTTCCTTACTGAGTCACCGAAGTAACTTTCTGGATGACCGATGGAACAGATCATTCAATTCTTTAATCGTTTCATCAGTCAAATCACATCTCTTGCACTCAACTTTACAATCAATAGAAATTACTCCTTTACGCTCTTTCGATGATAAATTGCTCACTGTAATTTTATGAGGCACCGGCACTCTAGAAAATTTCCTACTCAATCTGTTACGTCACATTCTTATACATCGATATTACGCGAATCAGTCGTACAAAAACAGTCGTTTCAGAGTGAATAGCATAGCGCCATACTACACTGTCGAATGACGAAATCAAACTTAATACCACAATTCCCACACGAATATAGTCCTTTTTGTTTCATATTAAGAACGGTAGGGCAAGGGTTAGTGTCAGCAGTGAAGAAATAGGGGCAGTTTCTGCAAAGAAGAGAAATAGAAGAGGGAGATTATGGCGCCCGGCCATGCCAGGGGCTGTGAAACAGTCCAGTTCTGGGCAACGTCCCCGCCATCACCCGAGGAATATCATTCAAAAATCCGCACAGTTCTTGAATAGATGCACTCACCCATACAATACAGTAGATGAAGAGTAAAATAATAAAAGGCAACAAACAACTAGATGTCAATACTGCCTATACTGACATGTGAGTGTTAAAGCTCTTACTTCCTTAATTTTCATCAGGGTGCAAGTTACATTCCACATCAAATACAATGAGAATGTACAAGAGTGTAGAAAATAGTAAAAACGGGAGTACTGTAGTCCCTCGAAGGCAGCGGTGATCAATCCTGGCCGAAGAAGCACCTTGCCGTGTGATTTAGAGCGAGATAGAGCGTCAGCTGACAGAGATGTCCGGAGCGTAGGCGAGGGCGCTGTGCGCGGGGTGTGGTCCAATCCGGGGCAGCGGTTGCGCTGGGCGCCGCTCCAGCGCCGGGTCCCCGTGAATTCCCCGGCGGCGCCGCACGGGAATAAAAAATGCCCCCCCCCTCCCCCTCCCCCTCCGCAACCACTGCCGGCTCTCGCGGCGCCGCAGCACTGGATTCGGTGGCGCGGCTCTCCGACTGGGGTTTCCAAAGGGGCCCAAAACCTCTCTGGCAGGGGGGCGATTTTCTCTCCGGATGATCAATATTCGAAGAAGAAGACGAGAAGCCCAAGGAGAGGGGGATGATAAGGAAAGGAAAATAAGATACATAAGATGAGGGCAAAAATTAACATGAGAAGAGTAATTGAAGGCGAGGAAAATGGCGAAGAGAAGAGCAGGGGAAAGGGTGCTGTATGTTTGTGAGAACGTATTGAAGAGTAGAGGAAAGCTGATAGGAAGAGTGTTGAATAGCGCGAAGAGTAATGTTGGCAAATGAATCTGTCTGGTGAGGTGAAAGTGAAAAGGCAATGGGAGAGGGAGAGAGACGGTAGGGCACAGAAAGAGTGAATGGGTAAAAGGATTTACTGTAAACGAGACACAGATATAGGAAGGAGAAGAAAGGTCTGAGAGTTGACAGTGAGAGAGAGTGAACGAGGGTCTGTTCCAGAGCAACCAAAGAGACGGGCAGAGAGAAGGGGAGGCAGAGAGAGGGAGGAAAAGATGGGGAGAAGGAAAGAGAGAGCGCGCGCCTCTTGCGCTGGCAGCGGAACGCGCCTCGCGTCGCGTCGCGTCGCTCTCTTTCACCGGCGGGGGGGGGGGAGAGGTGGCGAGCGCAGGGAGTAATCCGCTTGTTATCCGCCGCCTCAAAAGAAGCGGGGAGGGGCGGGGGTGGGGGTGGGGTTGCGAAACGGAGAATATTAAATCTGCGCGCGGAGGAAGCGGCTCAAGATTTACTGCGCCGCCCAGCGATCGGGTGGGAAAGCGCAGGTGCTCACAGAGCCCCGATCAGATCAGATCTCGAAGAAATTGCCGGCCCCTGGGACCTTTCCCCCGCTACCCGCTTGCTTCGGATCAGATCACGATGGAATTCACGCACATGGGCTGGCTGGAATCGATAAGGAACATTGTGAACCTTTTCACGGAAAAAACCTTTGGCATGTATCAACTCTGTCTACTCTCAATATTATTGGTGAAACTGAGGTAGCCGGTTTGATCTGTGGGACTGTTGAACATTGTTTCTAAGCCTCATACTTACCACTTCCTTGATAACTCAGCAAGTGATTAATTTATTCTCTCGAAAATTTAGGCTTCGTAGACACCTGTTTAAATATCCTGAAATAATGCAAATTAAATGTTTAATGCTCAATTACTTTAATATTGTGATTGACATTAATTTTAAGTGAAACAATAGCACAGATAGACGTAACTAAATAACTCACTGCCGAATGTACAATCACATTTTAAATGAAGACAGTATGGTGCGGATACACAGAGCTGCGACATGCTGTCAACTACCTTTTTGGAAGACACGGAGCGGCGCGAGCGCACAGGACGAGTGAATGTGTGAAGTACAGTTACATTTTAGGTTAACTCACAGGGATGCGAACACGCGTGTTTTAGGTTGACACAGCAACGCAGGCGCACATCCCAGCGACTGATCGTCCAAAGTACACGACGACGTTTTAGGTCGAACTCAGGGCCGCGGGGGTCTAAATTCGAAGTGACCGCAGGGCGGCGCTGGTGCGTGTGGCCCCACGTCGAGGCGAAGACAGCTCCTCGGCGCCGCTGCGAGCGGAGGTTTTGGGTTCAGCTGATCAGAGAAGGCTTGAGCAACTTTGGATTATATGACTTAAATTAAAAGAACGGGGAAGATTGTTCTGAAAAAGGTGCAATAAAGGTCTATTTTAGCCAAGTATTCCATCTTATGGGAGTTCTTCTGATGACGTGTGGGCGAACGGGGTTGCACAGCTCACAGCAGAGCATTCGCGTGTCCCGTGACGTCAGAGCGTGAGGGGCCTCTCCGAACAGGCGCCCATGCGACACAGTGAACCAGTCTTTGCTCGAGCTCTACGAAAAGATTCAGCAATTGAATTATAACCTTTTCGTAACCGATAGACAATTATAAGAATAAGAAGTGGTAAAAATAATCTGTTACAAGATGCCCTTATAATAGCTGAATAAAATATATGATTCTGGATCGGCATCAGGCATAGAAAAGCAGTAAAATAATACAATACATACAGTAAAATAATAATGTAAATGAAGTCATAGGCTTCCGCGACCAGAGTAACACCGCGTCGAAGGCTGTGTAGCCGAAGTTTCGACTATCTTGTCGTGGTCTTCCTCAGGGCTATATCATACCAGCTCTGAGGAAGATCACGACAAGATGGTCGAAACGTCGGCAACACAGCCTTCGACGCGGCGTCACCCGGACGGCCAAGATCAAGGCCATCAATGTAGTTTATTCGTGGAAACCTTTGTTCCCTCTGAACGCCGATAGTTAACTACCGTTGTCTCATAAACTTCACGAAGGCGGATGTAACGACCACGTCTTCATACAGACCGCCATCCGACGCTTGGGCGGAAGAAACACACATAACCCCTCTGTAAGCGCGAGGAGCAACAGGGGGTCGCTGCTAAGGAAGAAAAGCCGCTTACTCCCATCAGGCGGCGCCTGGAGGAGGGGTGGTGGTCGTAACAAGGGAGGGGAGGGATGGGGAGGGGGCGTTGTGATCGCTGGGACGAATAGCGCGCTGCATATTTTATGCGCCAGCAGCTTATGGACGCCACCACCTTCTAAACAAGCGAGGAAGCCTATAAACACACACCCCTGCCCCCTCCCCTCCCCGTTCCTTTGCCGGTCTGACCCTTTCCCTCCCCTCCCGCCCCAACGCCTTCCCGCCCTTCCCTTCCCGCTCTCTTACACAGTCCCTTCCCTCCTCGGTTCTTCTCTCCCCTTTCCTTCGTCACCTCCCCTTCCTTTTCCGACCCTTCGTCTTTTTGCCCTCATCCTGCCCTATTTACACCATTTTCCACCCTCCTCATCCGTCCCCGACCATCTCTCTTTTTTACCTCCTCATCCGTCCCCCCTGTTCCCTAATCACTTCATCACGCTATTCTCTTCTCTCCCCACTCCTTCCCTCTCTTCTTTTCACCCACACTCTTCATATCTTCCTCCCTCCCTGTCCACGTCTCTCTTCCCCACCCTCCTCATCACTCCCGCTCTTTCCTCCTCTCGATTCCCCACACTGTGCATCTTTTCAGTTCTTCCCCTCTCCTCCTTCAGGACCCTGCTCAACCCTCCCCCTGCCTGTCTCCGCACCGTGGCCTTGAGTGCAGCGCCTCTCTCGGCTCCCATGGGCCAGTCCGCATTTCGATCGCTGATGTCCTGAAGCTGCTTCCGCCTCCACCATTACACCGTTACACCGTTACAACGCTAACTTTCTTGAATGGGGTTTTGCCGTCGTTGGCACATAACTCATAACTTTGTACTTTCACCTCGATTTCTATATTCTTGAAGGTCGTTGTGACAGACTGATAGCTTTTAGAGTGAGAATTTAATTGGCACAGTTTGAGCGTTGACTTTCCACTTTTGAATACCTTATAGTAAAATATAATACAACGACAATTTCAAAGAATAAATCACCACAAATCCACGACCGTTGGTTCATAACTTGATATAGTATCTTAAAATTGAGTTCAATCAAAATCAAGTCAAATCACGTTCACTGCGATGATTCCCCAGGAAAATTGGTTCTGCCTGGCCTCTCTCCGCTCTAGTACAATAGGCACATACTGACCACAGAACGTATGTAGTTGCGAGTACTGTTTATTTTACTACTACTCGTACTGCCCAAACGTGGTAATCCGGTAGTCTTAGTTCCTGGCCAAAAGTGGTAAATATCTAGATCGAATCCACTGTCTGGATAAGACTTCTATAGACTGGCTGCGCTGATAAGTTATCACAGTTTTGAGTAGTGAAATAAACCAGATGTCAATGTTCTGGCTGAGGAACGGCAACGGCAGCGGCAGCGGCTGATCCTACATCATCCACATACAGAGGCAGGACGAAAGAGGAAAGCAAGAGCGGGAGACAGTGAGTGGGAGAAAGTGAGCAGGAGAAAGTGAGGGACAGAGAGAGAGAGAGAAAGGGACTGAGAGAGAGAAAGGGACTGAGAGAGAGAAAGGGACTGAGAGAGAGAAAGGGACTGAGAGAGAGAAAGGGACTGAGAGAGAGAGAAAGGGACTGAGAGAGAGAGAAAGGGACTGAGAGAGAGAGAAAGGGACTGAGAGAGAGAGAAAGGGACTGAGAGAGAGAGAAAGGGACTGAGAGAGAGAGAAAGGGACTGAGAGAGAGAGAAAGGGACTGAGAGAGAGAGAGAAAGGGACTGAGAGAGAGAGAGAAAGGGACTGAGAGAGAGAGAGAAAGGGACTGAGAGAGAGAGAGAAAGGGACTGAGAGAGAGAGAGAAAGGGACTGAGAGAGAGAGAGAGAAAGGGACTGAGAGAGAGAGAGAGAAAGGGACTGAGAGAGAGAGAGAGAAAGGGACTGAGAGAGAGAGAGAGAAAGGGACTGAGAGAGAGAGAGAGAAAGGGACTGAGAGAGAGAGAGAAAGGGACTGAGAGAGAGAGAAAGGGACTGAGAGAGAGAGAAAGGGACTGAGAGAGAGAGAGAAAGGGACTGAGAGAGAGAGAGAAAGGGACTGAGAGAGAGAGAGAAAGGGACTGAGAGAGAGAGAGAAAGGGACTGAGAGAGAGAGAGAAAGGGACTGAGAGAGAGAGAGAAAGGGACTGAGAGAGAGAGAGAAAGGGACTGAGAGAGAGAGAGAAAGGGACTGAGAGAGAGAGAGAAAGGGACTGAGAGAGAGAGAGAAAGGGACTGAGAGAGAGAGGGGGGACTGAGAGTGAGAGGGGGGACTGAGAGAGAGAGAGGGGGGACTGAGAGAGAGAGAGAGAGAGAGGGGGACTGAGAGAGGTCAGATATCGTAGAGAGAATGTGGTTATTTTTAATTACACGTATTGTCCTTGTCTTGTAAATAACTAATGTTTTCAAACGTGATAATAATATAAATTGTAACAGGTGACCAAAGAAGAGAGACTGTCAGATTAATGCGTGAAACCTGTGAAATTTAATGTGAATATAGCTGCTGTTGAGTAGCGACATTGGAAATTAATATGCGTTTCTAAACGATGCCATTCAGTAAATTATTACTTTAAATATTACTTCGTGGAAATTTCAACAAGATTGATTCAAATATTGAATAATTGTAATTGAAGTCCTCTTTAATTCTCACATCTTGTGTTTGTAAGTATCAAAATGAATAAAATATCAACTTGGAAGAAAGAATTTGCGATGAAATTATTGAGTGAACAAATAATAATTAATAGAAAAGAGTTTAAAATTTAAGGTGAGTACATTACTGCGTGAAAAATGTAATATCATTGATTTTAAAAATAAAGGATATTTACGATTAAAAACCACAAAATCCACATCTTGCTCATTAAACATTTCAACAATATCCCCGAGCAAACGTTTCTAGGTTAGCCGTGAAAAAGTCCGAAAACAATATGCAAATAGTTTTTTTGACACGATCACTGAACAATAAAAATATTGAGAGCTCTCAGGAAGGGTGAACATTTTTCTTCCCTGTAATTTTCAATGATGTGGAAGAAAAAAATTCTCGGACATTTGCGCTTACAATTCTGCAGCATTTAGTCGATTGGAAAATTTTCCTTAATTTAATCCGCAACCAATGGAGGCGAAATATGATTGGTTATATTAATCAGAAAGAACAAATTACTAATGCTCATCTTTCAGTTTTATTGTAAAACAATAATATTCCCATGGGTTACCAGTTGATTAAGTAATGTGGAAAATAACATCGTTCCGCCATTGCTTAAGACACTGCGTAAAGCAGTCGGAATTTCATACGAAATCTGAAGATGGTGACGAGGAGAATGGCAAAAAGGAAATGGAAAAGAGCCTTTGGGATGAGGGGAAAAACAAAAAGAAAGAAAATAAGTTCTTGATCTGCGAAAGGGTTTGGCTCGTACGGCTAATAAATTTGCACCAACCAAAGTGGCAAAGGACAACTATAGAGAAATATTAGCCCCATCCGCCTGCTTTTCTGGGTTCAAGAAATTGAATGCAAATCTAAGAACACACGCTCAAAGTGTTATGTGTAGGATGCATGCTTTCCAAAATAAAGTTTTTACAATTTTCTTAGAGTATTTTTATTTCATTCCATCAGCGTTTCAATAGGAACTCATTTAACCTTTATACGGATGTTTTAATGTCTAATATATGAAGTGTAAAGAAAGTAATGGAATAGTGCCAAAAATATCCCCAAATCTAATTCAAATACGCGTTTTGGAGGTCTCTCAATAATGTTTTTGACAAAAACTACCATCTGTGAAGATTACTAGCGCCTCAAACATAGACATCACTTTTTTTGCATAATGAATTCCGATCGATACGACGCCTGCCCCCAAAATACGATATAGTCATTGATCTTTTGAAACAAAAAAATGCCAGGCAATGCCATTGATAAATTCAGACAATATAGGTATAAATTTGTTTGTTATTTTAGCGCGTTTGTTATATTTCGAAGAGAGATTCATAGATTTAAATTTAATTGTTATTATAGTTTATAGAGATAGTGACAAAATAGGGACGTCCTAATAGGAGAGATTAGGGAAAAGGATAATGGTAAGCCAATAAGAATAGCAGAAGAGAAATGAGGAGTCAAAGAGAGAAAGAGAGCGAGTGAAGCGATGGCAGAGCCCCCAGTGCTTCTTCCGGGGGCGAAGCAGTAGAAGGCAGTGGGGCGTCAGGCGCTTCGCTTGACATTTCACTGGCAATAAAGAAGACATCGCAGACGAATAAATCACTCCGAGAGGAAAGCGGTTGAAACGAAGCGAGTTTTGAACCTGCTCACTGAATTAGAACATGAACATTTTATTTCGACAGTTCACCATTTGTTTCTAGAGTATGCTCTTGACGTTGTAACTAATTGGATATACTTAATTTTATATTATTTATTTATGTTTCAGCAACGTACTTATTTTTTAAGCAAAAAATTGTTGTAGCAATATTTCATTATTTGCCGAGTCCATCAGTGTTACAAAATTTGTAACAAAAATTGAGTACATAAAAACTCAAAATACACAAAAATTGATTACCTAAATCGTGAATAAAACGGTTAAAATGTGTATTTTTAAACTAAGCGTTACTATCACTATGTATTAGTAATATAATCTACTCATTCTTTCTTTATTATCCAAACCACTAGACATCATGGTTCATGGTGTGAGAATTCATACAGAGTGTGAATTACACAATCAATAAGTGTTGCCAGTTGATACAAATGACAATTCAAGTAAAGATAACGGATATTATGACAAAAACTTCACGTTTTTGTGAAGTCAAGATGTACCCTTATTAGGTGAATCACTAAAAATAATTATTTCCTCGTAAAGTTTTTAGGCGCTTACAGAAGTAAAATTTTAACTACTTGTATTCCATCAACTCTTCTTGAATTTCATCCAAAATCCTTTCTAGACACTTGTCGACTTTCTAAATTACTCCTGGTCTTCCTAACTCGTTATGCTTGTTTTTTTGGGCTGCTCAAAAAATTGGGCTTTTCGCCACGGACTTTGTGTTCCTATAATTTCTTCACCTTTATGTGAGATGTTTCTACAATTGTTCTTTGCCTAAAGTGGAATGTGCAAAGGAATATTTATTGCATACTCAAAATGAAATGCAAAAACACGGTAGTAGATAATTCTTGCGCAGTCGTTATATTTGTTTCCAAATTGAAGAAAACTGTGATGAGCAATAAGCAAGCAAGAGTTATTCTCTGGTATGTACCAAATAAATAATACTGTGTTTGTCATTCCACAGTGTCGATTAACGTTTACATAGCAGTGTTATAAATATCCAGATCTATAATATTTCATACAGTTGCAAGATTGGGTCAGCAGCAGCGACGTTCACGCACTGACGTTGAGCCAACATTAAGTATAGCGAGCAGATATTGCTGTTACACGTACTTGGAACAGAGGGCTGAAAGCTCGTATTCGCATTCTTAATTAAGTGCTACATGCGCTGTATGGCGCTGAGCAATTTCTAGGCAGAAATTAATGTAACAACGAGAGAGAGAGAAATTAAAAAAATTAAATGAACGTTTTAAGATTATGATTAGATATTAGTATTGCATGACAGAGCCAACAATTGAAAATAATATGTGTTCATTTTTAAATTTTAAAATCGTTTGTTTTCCTTAACCTTTACACTGATTAGGTTTATGTTTTACTTATTAGAAAATAATGTTTTTCTACGTTACTTTCTCATGGGGATTCAACCCTTCCCCAAGATTTTGACTAATGTTCTATAGGAAGAAAAGTCATTCAATAATTCCAGTTACTATGTTATTAACCAACAAAAATATTAAATTAAGCACAAATTAACATTGCTGTATAAGATAATATATCGTCTAGACACCACACATAAAGACAAATCATATAACTACAAAAAATAAAATAACTAGAAATTAGGGTTAGTTAAAGTTCTGTTCAAAAAGTACATTAAGATATTTTAAAACCATATATATAACGAAAAATCCCTAAAACGTTTTAATCATTTAATGATTGTTACATTATTTTAAATAAAACGTTTAAATAACAATTATTTTATGTATCGAAAAATCAAATAAAAGCTTAAATATTACAAGAAGCCCATTAGAACAAATAAAAAGAAAAAAAAAACCTGGAAAATAAAGTAAATTAGCTATAAAATACGAACTGTAGTAGCTAGTATTGAAAACACTAATTTTATCGCAGCAAACACACGAATAAGTACAACCAAATGCAAAATATACTTGGTAAAATTCAAACTTGTTTTGCATCTTCGCTACTTGTTATGAATTTGTTACTTAATTACTTTAAAATTATAAACAACGAAACTTTGTTACCGGTAAATATTACAGGATTTTAAAGTTAGTCTTTAAAATAGAAGAGTGTTTAATCCTTGAGCGCTCTCTCTGTATACTTCGAAATACAGAAAGCATTTCAAGTTGACTATTTTAAAGATGAACATTAGTTTTAAAAAAATAGTATATATAAAATAGTGTTTTCCCACCCCTGCGTCTCGGTTGTGGCGTTCGGCAGGGCCGCCTCTTGAGCTCCGAGGCTCCGGCGGCGCTCCGGCGCTGATTGGCCACAGAGGCCACGTGGCTTCACCACCGCTTCCCGCGCTGCGACACGCCGCAACAGCGCGGCCCAGTGGGGCCCACGTTAATTAATTTGATTTTCATTAAAAATGTAATTAATGTGCCTAAATTACGCTAAGCGTTAATTATATATAGCACAATGGAGGCCGCCCGGTTGTGAATGCGGGTAATGGAAAAGGCAGAAAATGAGGGGTGGGGCGGGGGAGGTAGGGATGGGGATGAAGTGGGAGGAGGGTTACATTGCTGACGAGGGGATTATTCGTGTCAAAACATCCCGAGCTTAATTTAAGTGTACTCGACACTGGAGAATCACGTGATGATGGCTCGCTGGAATTCCTGGCAACTTCTCAAACCCTTTTGTATTCTGCTTGGAATACAAACAGATGAGATAACTGAATGTATCATCGACATGTTAATATACGTCGTGGAGAGGAAATACACGTCAGTATAACCCTTCATAATTAGAATACTATTTAGTATTTGCAATTTATACTATTTTGCGTGTCCTTCACCTATCGTACGTCTTCCTTCTGCCCTTCGCCCTTCACACATCTTCTTCCAGCCACTTCCTTCGCACGACCTCATCTTCTGTCCTTCCCTACCCCCTTTCCACTGCCCTGCACTCGGCGCCCCGGTGCACGCACTACCCTCTCCCCTTCCCTGTGCTTCGTTCTGTGCCCTCCGCCCTCCCGACTTGCCCACTCCCCGCCTTCTCCGTGCTTCATGCTTCACCCCCCGCTGACTGGCCTCTGCCCCTCCAGACTTCCTGCTCATTCCGTTTTCATGTATTTGCAGACAGCCCCCGAACTGTTGTTTTACACTCGTCGACCACTATTCATCTTCATCATATTCCACTCTTACCTCCCTCTGCTTTGTATTATTTGACTAACTCTCCTTTCGCCCTAACTTGTCTATCCTTCATCGGTGCCCTCCATCAACCGGCTAGTGCCGCCCTCCCGCTGTTCTTCATCCCATAGCTTCCATCTTCCGTTGTCCACGGTTACTCTAATCTTCGTCCTTATTGCCGTCAGTTCGCCTTCCCCCACAGTGTTCTCTTCTCTCTCTTTCATCCTCCACGTATTTTCCTTCCCATCTTCCCGGGCCGTCCAACCTCCACTGTCAGGCTCCCGCGGCCTAGTCGGCTTCCGGGACGACGCTCGCTCGCCCGCCCGCCGGCGTCTGTGTTCCTGGTGCAGCGCCTCCGCAGAGATCTTTTGTTGGTGTAAATTCGTTTTCGTTCGCGCTCCCTCCGCGAATATTAAGCGCCTGTCGCTGTCGCCCCAAGGCCTCGTCCGCGCGCGCGATGGCGATATTTCACGGCGCCCGTTCCCTGCCACTGGCCCTCGCGCAACCGCCGGGAGGCCTCTCCTGGACGAGGCGGCATCCGAGGCGGCCTACACTAAGGCTCTATGTTCCAATTCTGCGTTCAATAGGCAGTCGTGTTGTCAGGAGTGTCTGTCGCATTAGGGCATTTCTGCCTTGAGCAACACATTTTCCTTCTAAAATGCTCAGCCCTTACCCTGTAAATTAATGTGCTTTCCTTAATGGTCGGAAGACTGCGCGACCCCCTCTAAGATTCAAGCATAGCATCGATATGCGCCATGGGGTACTCGGATAAATGTATGTGAAGTGCAAGCCCGAAGTGGGTTGGGGCTACCTCAGCGTGAGGTACGCGAGCAACGAGGTCTCATCTCTCTGGGTAGGAGCAACCAGGTGAGGAGTTTGTATTGTGTACTGCACAGTGATACGCAAGGTCTCGACGCGCCGTTGGATAGTGGCTGTGTAGGGGGTTGGACAGATCCGAGAAGGTAGTTTCCAAAATGTGTAATTGGTTTTGGATTTTATAGACTTTTTTCTGCACTCAGGTATTGGGTTAAACGTGTTCCGATTGAAACGTTAAAGTTCTTTCATAAATTTCTTTTCTGAAATCTGTACTCTACGACATGCTAAGAATGTTATTAAAATAATATTTGAAATGTAAGATTCTTCTGATCTGAATATCAGAATTAATTACTTCAACTTCTGTCTATAAATATTATTTTTTGTAAAAATCCATAAAATAAAAACAAAATGTCGCACAATAGAATATTTAAAGAAAATTCCAATGACTGTAGTAGTTTCGTTACAAAACGGGCTGTTTAAATGGTTTCTTAAGGTCTTTATTTGGCTGTCTCCATTTCTCAATTTTTGAAGTTCTATTAATCACTGTCAAAATTTTGACTTTCTCTTATGGTTCTTAAGTATCCTCCTTTACAGGTTGTATAGGTTATAAAATCAACAATAGTAAGTTATAAAATCTCATTTGCTACAGACTTTTTTATTAGTATGCCATCATTACAATATAAATTACATTACCTGTTTTATGTGGCTAGGCCGACACTATTTCGGCAGTACATATACTATATATAATTTAGAAATATTAAGTCCCAGAAATAAAAAAAATCGTTAGTTGCAATAATTATGAATTTATTTAAATGAAAATTGTGTAAGAGATTTTAACAAATTCTAAGATTATTTAAAACGAATTATTTTTGGCAGAATTGAAATAGCAATCTTCTAATCTTGTCTTCAATATATTTTATATCGACTTGTATTAAAAATCTACATAAGAGGGGGATTTTTGTAAACAGAATACCAAGAAATTTTTTGTAGAAGCATTTCATCCAAAATGAGGTCATTTTCTACCCTTTCTTGCCTTCTACCCTTCCTTGAGAAAAATTGATAGCAAGTAGTTGAGATTCTTTTCACCAAAGAAGGCTGGAGACAAAGAGAACAAGTGAGATGTTGACACAACGATATAAATGTTAAGATATACATTTATGATTCCGAGAAATCATTACAATATATAACGTGGTCAAATGGCGGTCAGCACGTTGTACAATTCGTATATATGAAAGGAGATGAACGTTCGCAGTAAAAAACAGGAAAACAAAAATATGATATGCCCTGTTCACTACAAACTGTAGTGAGATTAGTCTACAACGTACAATATCCTATAACAAACACGATGTGAAAGAAAATTAATTTTAATTATTTTAGAAACAAGAAGTATTTTAAGAAATTTAGTTTCTCTCATTTCTGTGAAATAAAAGAAACTACATTTTTTCGTAGCTATAATACTCTTTTTATCTCATTGTTAATGTACTTCTTCCCCTCTTTGCCATATTTTCAAGCGGCAATGGAGATAAATGTAAAAATTCTACGTAGACTATTCGGTACGTGATGTAATTAACCACACCGCACGTGTTCGCATCGCTATCTCTTTCTACGCTTGGTCACGACTTCTGACAAAAACAACTTTCCACCTTATCTTGCATTTTAATCTCGTACTGAAATGGAGCGCGCGTCTTTTAGTTCTAGTAGTCTCTTGGGGTGTCAGTGAAACCAAATATTACCCTTCTTGACTTTATTTCGAGTTGAGATTTCCAAAGTTAATGGCCACGAAATATTGAAACTCATCGCATCGAAGAATTTAAGCATATGTGGCCAAACGTCGTGAATTATCAACGGGGCTGAATGTGTCAAACAAAGTGCGTGGAAAGTTGGTCTGAGTGTTCCAACATCCGAACCAGATTTTTTCTACCCCGAGTAAACTAATCGCGTAAACATGACTTAATTTTAACGTGTTATACTCCATTAAGGGCAAACGTTTTCCTGCTATGAGGAATGGGACAATTGCAAGAATACATCATAATCTCTACTCATAATTTACAAACACTCGAAAATTGAGTGAAAACTAAGCAGCTCCTGGCAATGTGTCATGTGTCAAATGTTTGTTAAATACCCAAGAATTCGTAAATTTAGTTTGTGCTAATGCACCTATTGTCATACTGCGCATACCAACTGAATTCTTCTTCTCCTCACGACGAAGCTGCTGTGGTCAAGTGACGAGGAAGAAATAAGCTTCAATATTCACGTATGCCGTTTCAGATCAGATAAGTTTGCTACTCTAGGATTATCTTTTCCACATACGCACACACACGGTAGCAGCTTCTTTCTGTTCTTTTTCGGAACAGTTGTCGCCCGCTCATCGCTTTTCTGCTGCCTTCTGTCCACCTGCAGATCATTTTCCATTTTCCTCTGTGTATTTGTGTTCTGCACCAGTGTTTACCTAGCGTAAACGTGTTTTTTGAGTCCTCTGCCCATCCTCTTCGTTGTCTTGCCTCTTTCACCCACATAATTATGAGCTGTGTGCCCATCTCTGTTGGTATTGTCTACCAGCCACAGTGTTTCAGCTTGTGGAACTGCGCCTTGTATTTTTGATCTTTGGCCAATGTAAACACAATTTGTTCCTTTCAAGACAAATAACTTCTTTCTATAGAAATAGTATCAACTATAATATTAACTGTATTTTGTATTAGGTATATAACAATGATGTTTTGTTCTTTCATTGTTCTCACATAATTATCGAGTAGAAACATTTGAACCCTTAAAAATGTTTAAGATTGTTGGAAACCATGAAACGGAGAGTTGTTGCACGTCCGAATTAAGTTATTTGCTCTCCATAGGGTTTCCTTTTTATTTTATCGGAAAAACATACAAATCTTCAGTTGGCTTCGTGCCCTACGTCACATTAATACAAAATGTTTCACTTGTGGAATAAAGAACGTATGTAGAAGCCCAAGATGATCACCTTTTGCTTCTAATTATACAATAGGAAATTTCTTTTTAGTTTTTTTGAGTACTCCGCTCATCCTTGTTGCCTTCCCGTCTTCTTCGTTACTTGTTTGGTTTAACCCTTAAATATTAAGCAATTTTTCGCGCGCCGTTGTTCGACACACACACACATACGCACGCGGAATCTCGTGAGAGCCTAGGCTTCCGAGGCCGTAAATACTTGGCTATCAGCCAACTCTTACACGGAATCTCTTTACTTCCGTCAGAAGGTGACTTGCCGCACTTCAGTGCATACCAAGTTGCCAAATTAGGGGCAAATGTCCCGTGTGTAATTGGGATGTATGAAGTGTTCGATATTTTCATTTGAAAAAGTTGTAATCTTCGATCCCTATTTATGCTTTAGAAGTTTAACATTTTTTTCTTGGTCTCCTGTATTATTAAACGCCGGCTTGTCTGCTAGCAGCAAAACAAATCAACGGGTGTGGAGTCAGCGATGCGCGTCTTCCTTGATGCGCTGCGCCTCTGGTCATTTGTCCCTTGCGAGGGCGGAGGCGGCGCAGGGCGAAGGGCGAAGGCGGTGATGGAGCTGTCAGGGCGCATCAGGAAGAGGCGCGACCGCGGCCGACAGCCTCTCAGCGCCCGCCGCCCTTCAGCCTTCGCCCCGTGCGCCCGCCCAGGGGAGTGGACGGGCGAAGGCATGACCGCGACTGGATGGGTTGGGTCGAGCGAGTGGACTTTTTGTGGAATATTGTTATTTCGACCCTTCCCAAACATTCCTAAGATAACTCATTAATTTGATTAGCACGAAGGACCACCCAGACATTTGTAATAATATAATGGTTATTATTATTACCGCAGGTCTAAGACTGCAAGGAGGGAATATGAGTGATTACTTGATACCATTAGGTGATAGATTGAACAAATAAATGCATATATTCAACTGAATTAAAAGATACATTGCTTATTACATGAATTACAAATATTTAATTGATCTGGTTGTGAGATACCAATTAGCACGTTGTGCATCAGGTTAAACAGTTTAGTAGATACCAGTACGGGAGCCACACCGGTTAGTGTGGTGAAGCTGCAGATAGACAGGCAGGTACATGAACTCAGGCCTGTCACAGACAAGCGAAGAGATCCCAGAAGTCACGTGGTGTAGATGTCCATTTACTAGGAGGAAGCACTGAAGATATGCTGCAATGACACGCGCACACGTCTGAACAGGCGGGATGTCGAACAAGAACTGTTTGTGATTACGCGTGCAATGTAATTGCGTTGCGTATTAGGCTGTTGATAGAGCTATAATGTGCAAGAGTTTATGTAAAACATTTACCTACAGACGAGGTATCAAAAATGAAACATGCGTCTGGACTTGGCGAGAGCCGTGAGCGAACTGCTTATGATTACGCGTGCAATGTATTGCGTTGCGTATTAAACTGTTGATAGCACTATAATGTGCGAAAACTTACATAAAACATTTCACCTATAGACAAGGTATCAGGGACGAAAGAACACGTCTGGACAGGTGGGATGCTATTTACTAACCGAACACGGCATCACTCGTCTGACCATTGCGAGCCGAACACGACTGCACAGGCAGGATGGCATCGACCGACTGACTGTAAGGAGAGAATTGGCACCGGCCACGCGTCGGTCACTGACGTCTCCCGGGAGGACGCACTCACGAGCTTGTTGCGTCACAATGCCAGGAGAAGCTTCCGGAGGCGGCAGGCGTTGAGACATGTTGGAGCTTGCCCACGCGGGCCTGCAGGCGGGCAAAGGGGCGCTTGTGTTAACATAAACCATTTGGAGCAGACACATACGATAAATTTGTCATTGTTCAGAAACCTGATAAAGCGTGCACTGTATAAATTTAATAATAAATTTAGGAATAATAAATTATATAAGTAAAAATGAATTAGCTTTGCTTGCTCTAACAGCGACCTCCGCACCAACACAGTGCGAGGCAGGAGAGAAAACGCAGGCAAGGGGATGGAAACGGGGGCTCTCACATCTAGAGCTAGTGAAGTGATGACTTGGTGCGTACGATTAATTTTAAAAATGTAGTGTTGGTGACCGGGAGATTTTAGAATTTGAGTCCCGATTTTGGCCAATTTTGCACACTAGCTAGATACCTAATTTGCATGCATAGTGTAACACTCCCGGTTACCTGGGGAACCGGATAGCGGCCCTGTCGCTAGCTCAAGTCGGTGATGGAAGGAATTGTTACACAGTACGGTGGAAACACAAAAATAAACACTTGTTCACTGGTAAAAATTCACATTTATTCCTGGGCAATATGATTAAAATGCCCCAGGGAAGTTACACTCTTAAATTGAATAAAAGAATAGTGGGAAAATTAGATGAAGAGAAAAAAAATGAAAAGTTAGTTTTAGGAGTTAAGCTTAGAAAACTAAGAAGAATTATAACTAACAATTACAATGGGTGAAATTATTACTGGTCAATGTGTCAGAGCGTGACACCGCATTATGAAAACTTTACACAATAGGGCGGTAGCCCTGAACGATACTGCCTGGAGAAGGGTCTTTGTGCGGCCGAGGTCGGCCGTGGCGCGGTCGAGGGCGGCGGCTGGGCGTCCTTCAGAAAAATGCAACGGAGGTCAGTAACCCTCCGGGCTACAGCTGGCGGTCGGTTGTGACGTCACCAAAAGGCGGCGACGCGTGGGCGTCGTTGACGACGCCCTTCGTAGTCTAGCTGAACTAGCTGATCTGGAAGTTCTAGTAGAAGCTGGTAGTACTAGCTGAACTGGCCGGACGATCTCAGGAACGGAGTGGTCAACTATGCGTCTCTCTCTGACTTTTATGATAATTGTCGAACACAACTTCGGACAGTTTAAAATTCGATTGGAGAAACATTCGCCTCTCTTCACGACGAAAACCCACCCCAGAGAAAATTCTCTCTCCACTGCAGTCGGCTCACAGCTCAAAACTCGCAGTAAAATAACATAAGTCCCCACATAGGCATATTCGCCCGAATAATTCCCACCCCCATATAAGTTCCTCTCTCAACTGTCCTCAGTCTAATATTCGAGCTCAAAAAATAATAAGTTTTCCAGAGACACACCAGTCTTTCCCCGACTCCTAATACTCTGGCCCCGTCTGATTGATGAAAAATTTATAAGTCCGGCGAAGGCGAACTTTGCCTCTGACCGACGACTAGCTCCCCGAAAGAAGCTTCTGCCCCGACTGCTCTGCCTAGAATTCCAAATCCCTTCTGATTTTCTCTCCGTCGAAATCTTATAAGGTTAACTTTTCCCCCCACCCAATTCCTCTTATGTGCCCTAGCTCCTTATAAAAGTCAAGTCACTATTGGCCCTAGGTTGTGGCGCATCACGCTATTTTCAGCCAATCGCCACGCGAGAAGCCACAGAACTTTCCGCTCTCCGTACCAGCTGCAAGCAAGCAGTGTTATTCCAATTCCTTCTAGAACATCGGCCCGTGCTTGCATCAGGGGGCGCGTTGTCCGTGAAAGAATTATGGATTTGGGCTTCCCCGAAACGAGCGGGCGATCACGAAATTTCGCAGCCGGCACAGTGAACACGTGTGCCCAGTGAATCTGTCTGCGCCGACCCTCTTAACGACTTTCTTAATGCGCCGGAGGCGGTAGGGACTGTCGCGATAAGCGGAGTCGCGCACGTGTGACCGTCTGCGTAATCTCTCGGCAGAAATCCTGGGTGGCCGAGTCTGTTTGTTTAAATTTTGATCCGGTGAATTTCGTTTATAAAATTATGATGAAATCGGTTTCGCCACAATAGCATATTTGCAGGACGGCTCTAGCGACCAGCTGCTCTGTTTGACAATTCTCCAATTGCGTGGTTTCTCCGATCAACCCCAGGTGAATGCCGGAGCAGTGCCCTAATAAACGAGTCACGGACCGCGCGCGATTTTCCTTTCTCACCCTAGTCCTCCTCTCTCCCTTAAACGCACACACTTACATACGCTACACAAACACATGTCGGAAGGCCAGTTGAGAGCTTACAGTGTATCCTTATGGTGCAGTGCTCCGCTGGAGAAATACCTGGAGCGGGAAACCCCTACGTGTATTTACGCGCCGGATTTCACGTTCCAGAAGAGAAGGAACACCAACTCCCAACTAATATATATATATATATATATATATATATATATATATATATATATATATATATATATATATATATATATATATATATATGAGATAGAGAAAGGATAACGCAAGTGAATAGCAAATGGGTCATTAACAGCGGAGGAATAGACCGGTGGCCTGGCATTCATGTAGAAACACGCCCTTACCCACAAGGTGGTGTTATGTTTTTCACCGTGGTATGAAAACTTTCTTGCTGATCACTTGTCTTGAATTTTGGATTATCGATTTTGAAAATTTAAAAACACAGTGTTGTCTTTGTCATTGGAAAGTCTTTGACATGTCTTTAACATTGGAAAGTCATGGAATGTATTTAGTGCGCAAGAATGGATATTTCAGGTAATATACGAAACACGTATTATATCCAAAAATACTTCACATGAACCGTAAGTGGGAGGGAAGGATAATTGAATAGATTGCAAGAACACAGTTTCCTATTGGAATGGCGTTGTACATTCATGTTCCAAGATTTCATTTTCTATTTAAGATTTTAATTAATTAATGTGTTAGCAGAATTAGTTAATTCAACTGAAATGGGAAAATATATGCGCTAACATAAAGAGTTTTTTTCCCTTTTACATCCAAAGTACCGTGTTTAATGGTTCAGAATTTGAAACGAAAATATTCATAAATGATAAATGTATTCATTATGTCGAGTGCATGACAGATATTCGCGAGGTTGCTATTTTACATCGTACGACAGTAAAAACCGGTGTGCAATAGCGTATATTACTCAGTTTGCGCCCTTCAGACTTTCATGTTAATTGAATAATATTGTTATGTGCGTCTACGGCTTTCCGCGGACCTTGTGATGTGGCATGTAAAAACCCTGTGAGCTCCAGTATAACATTTTTAAAGGATTGTGAAAAGGAAGGTTTTTCAGTGATGTACAATCTATTTTTGTTTATTCAGCCCGAACGTACCCAAATGAATCTCCGTTTAAATAATTTTTACTTTACATTGTGTAATATACCAGTAATACCACGATGATTTAAATCATTTCTGATTATAGGCTCCAAATGATATAATAAATAAATCAGAAGTGCAACATTTCAACCATGCATTAGCGGCTAAACCATACCAGAGAATTTTTTATCCGAATGTATGAAGGAATTTTTCCTAAATTGATATCAATAAGAAAGATCTAGGGCTACGTTTTACACGACTTAGATGCATCCATCCTCAGGCGGCCATTAAAAAAATATTCTCGTTCAACAAACTTTGTTTTTCGAAGTGGTTAATTATATTATACACAGTTTGAAGCTTTTTGGAAATGGCCTTCCAACGCAGTGCTTTTTATTACTCGAAAGATCATAGTAAATATTAGACTAAATTAAATCAAGCTAGGAGAAAGATCGTTTAAATCTTTAGTACAATTCACAGTTCTCATTTCAGTTTGAATAGGTCTCTGGGATACCTGGATTTGACAATGAGTACACAGTATTACGACCTGGAGTGAAGATAAAGAGCACGGTGTTAAGTGAAGGTTTTGATAAAAAATGTGAGTTATTCGTGTTCATGTCTAATTTACGAGAACTGTATAATACTCATAATTTTCAAAACCTAACTAAATTGTGGATGGAATTTTTTTAAAAACTTACAAATATAATTTAACTTGTCAAATGAATAAAATACAAGTTGAACAAAAAAATACAACGCAGCATTAATAAAATAATAAACATATATACCAGACACACGAGAACCAAATACAAGCCGGAAAAGGTATTTTTTTTGTTATTTAAGATCGCATCAACTACTAGGTCATTAGCGACCACTATTGATTTTAACGGTAAGGTAACTATGAGGATGACATGATATGATGATAGGGGTGTGAAAGGACGAACACAATATAACTATACCCGAGGCGGGACTCGAACCCGCGATCTCGGCCATCTGGACCGTCAAAAGGTACTGGCCAAATGTAAAATAATAAATGTTCTCACTTGACGTTTTCCTGTATGTAAAGTTCTTAAAGCCTAAAAGAAGCTTCTGAACTAAATTCAATAATCGCCTGTTTCGTGACCTGAATGATGCCTTCTTTCTAGATGGTGAAAGGAACATAGAAAAATGTGCGTGATCTGACGGAAGAGCGGGTCTAATTGCCTGACTCTCGCCACATAAAATGGGGCATAATTGATTGACTGGTTGGTTGGTTGGATGGTTTACACACAAACATTTTTGAGAGTGCAACAGACAAATAATTTTTTTGGAAGTATCTGACTAATTTCGACATATCTAACATATCTTATTAAAACACTTCGCAGTGAAATACTACAATAGAAGCCAAATTATCTATAAAATTGGCATCATGATGAAAGCATTGAATACACCTTATTTGGCTTCTAGATAAATATACATGCCAGAATTGTACTAAAAAATTACATTTAAAAATTTTAATAGTTTTATAACATGCAATGTCACAAAACTGAAACCTTTTATTCACCAGTTTAGTTTTTTACCACTGTCATTACGTTGCATGTTGCATTACTCACCAACACCTATGGTAACTTTGACACGGCATATTTTGCATTTACGATAACATTTTATTTAACTCTTCTCACGAACTTAATGTTGAAACGTTAGTCTAGTGAAGAAAAGTAGTTTGCTGAGAACTTGTTTTAGAACTGAATCTGCACTGTGAAACGGTACGAGTTTCACGGTTTAAAAATCTCACTTCATTCATTACTAAAATTTATCCCAATGAATCACCATACCCTGGTTTAATTTCTTCACATTTTAAAATGTATTATGTATATGTTCATTCCTTAATTATTATAGTTTATTACATTTTATCCTTTATTAAAAAATTAACAATCATTGAAATTTTAATATTTATTAAAAATAATATTTGGAATTTATTTTATTTTCGCATCTAGTGCAAAGTGAAAGTGTCTAAAATTGTATTATCTTTTTCCACTTTGAGTTTTGCATTAAACATTTCAATTGCTATATCGAATGGTGATGTTAAACACACACTCACATCCTGTGTGGAAAAGTTAGATCATGTTAAACGTTTTACATTTTTAAACGAAGGTTATGTACGACACTTTTTTCAATACGATCACTATTGCGTATAAAACTAAACATTTACATTCGATAAATATAGTAAAACGTTTTGAGAAAGTGAGTTTTTAATCGTAAATTGAAGTAGAATTGTATTCATTGAAACAGGTATATATCGCAATTTTCACTTTTGCAACTTGTGTCGTCACGCAGATTATTGTTTTCCAATTTGTGGAAGATATGAGTACATTTCGCGTAATTTTGCGGGAAATGTAGACATTTTTTTCGTTCTCAAAACCGGCTGCAATTTTTTTCTTTAACTCTACATCTCGTGTGTATCAAAGGGCGGTAAAAACTGCGACAATTACATTTCGAACGCTCACTGAATTTTCGAAAATTGCAAATTTAGAAGTAATGCGAGAAAGTATGTGTTGTTGGAACACCACTAGTTTATAATTGCAACATATTTTACTACGCAGATCATTGTTTTGAGATGAACTGAGTTCCTAATGTGAATTCAGTGGAACTCCAGTTATTCAAAACACAATTATCCGGATCGCTTTGGAAAAAATAATTTCTTATGTCTGAAATGACTTTATTGAAAGAACGAGTTGATTTTTTTCAACAACTATTTCAGTACATTGTAATTTTATTTATCGTTCTGATCTTGAAGCAAATTATGAATAAAGTTTGCGCGTTGTTGCACGTGCAATACGCACATTGTTGTGTTTGTTACTGCCAGTCGTCAGTGTGACCCACATCATGTGTCATGCCCTTAACCTACACTGAGGTGTCGCTGTGTTGTGCTTTCCGTTTTTTTCTGCGTGTTCTATTTGAAATACGATGGTATTTTAGTTTACAAAGTATGTGTACACAAATTAACATTTTTTAAGAAATGGCCTTTTAAAATTATTTTTCCACTTTTCCGGATACTTGATTATTTGGATTGGGTTCAGTGCCAAATAATCCGGATAACTGGAGTTGAACTATATATGCAGACCACTAGCATTACCTAAAAAAGCAAATTGTAGTCGGAAATTGTCATGAGGAAAGTCACTTAATGGCATGTCGATGCACAGTCTCTTCCGAAAGAGTTTTCTTGAGGCTATTGAGGCGCAGGCGACGTTCGTCCCGTGCTTCACCTCGAGAACACTTCGAGCGGCTCCTCAGGCACACGTCACGGAACCCGCTCTATTGGCGGTTCCCTTCTCGAGGCCTTCGACACTAGCTCGAATCCGGCCACCAGCGGAGCGTGCATTTGCCCTCATGCGTATCTCTTCATGTTGAGTGTTGCACAACCAATAAACTGATGATTCACTCACGTTCGTTCTACTACAGTTGACTATGTATTAGAATACAATGAGAGAGTGGTCCCTTAAGTATACTGATGATGTATTCCTTTCGTGCTGTTGGCAATAAAAATGCAATCCGCAGTCGTTAGAGGTGCACTGCTGGAGATGCAACGCGGGGAAGACGTTTGGCTGATGACCAGTGCCTTTCACTCGTCGAGGAGCAGCAACAGACTATTGACCGCTTTTCTGAGGAAATCACACTTATGTTTCTGCATGAAAACGTCTTCTTTGTACAAT
The DNA here is from genome assembly GCA_038098605.1 of Gryllus longicercus. Classification (NCBI taxonomy): domain Eukaryota; kingdom Metazoa; phylum Arthropoda; class Insecta; order Orthoptera; family Gryllidae; genus Gryllus; species Gryllus longicercus. The sequence goes on along the minus strand of JAZDUA010000018.1, from coordinate 5,600,352 downwards.
CATAGAGGAGAAATATTGCTGTACTCGTATTTTGAGCACTTGAGGTTGAATATACATTCGAGAAAATCATTGAATTACTCTGAAAATATTCTTGAATAATTTGGCTCCTATGGATTATGAAATGTCATTTTGGATAACATTTGGAGTGATATTTTTGTTTTTATTGTTGAAGTGAGGCATGCTATACAATGTTCCATTACAAATTAAAATCAACAGAAAGGCGTGACAATTGAGTAGATTACCGCATTGATTAATAGAATATGTTACAGTGTGTACTGTATGCATTCTTTGTTTGAAATATTACTGAAGTTCAAATCGAATCCATATCTTGTACAACCTTTTGACGTTTATATTTTTTTTAAATGCCTTTAAAAGGAGGGGTTACAGAAGGAAAGTAGGGTATTAATCAAGTCAGGTCATGTTGTGCTATTATTGTACGTGCAGTCGTTATCTTGCTCTTCAAGAGATGCCTCGCGTGACTTGCTTGAGACTCTGCGCCTGCGCTATTGATCTGAGGCGCCCCTATCCTCATCAGGGGAGGACGGGGGGGCGGCGGTGCGTGACGTCCTCAGTCCTCAGCCGCGGCCTCTGCGGGCGACAGGCGGCGCTCGCGCTCCGTCGAACCCCGTCCCCCCCCCCCCGCCCCTCGCGTCTCACGGCTGGCCACACGCGGCCACCGCTGACCTCGCCACCTCCGCCCCCGCGAGCGCAGCAGGCGCAGATCCTTACGCCACCACCGCCACTACTACCAACATCACCACCAACACCATCACCACTACCTACATCACCACCACCACCATCACCACTACCTACATCATCACCACCACCACCACTACCTACATCATCACCACCACCATCACCACTACCTACATCATCACCACCACCTTCACCACCACTACCACCAACACCACCACTGCCACCAACACCACCACTGCCACCAACACCACCACTGCCACCAACACCACCACTACCACCAACACCACCACTACCACCAACACCACCACTACCACCAACACCACCACTACCACCAACACCACCACTACCACCAACACCACCACTGCCACCAACACCTCCACTACCACCAACACCTCCACTACCAACAACACCACCACTACCGCCAACACCTCCACTACCGCCAACACCTCCACTACCACCAACACCTCCACTACCACCAACACCACCACTACCACCAACACCACCACTACCACCAACACCTCCACTACCACCAACACCTCCACTACCACCAACACCTCCACTACCACCAACACCTCCACTACCACCAACACCTCCACTACCACCAACACCTCCACTACCACCAACACCTCCACTACCACCAACACCTCCACTACCACCAACACCACCACTACCACCAACACCACCACTACCACCAACACCACCACTACCACCAACACCACCACTACCACCAACACCTCCACTACCACCAACACCACCACTACCACCAACACCACCACTACCACCAACACCTCCACTACCACCAACACCACCACTACCACCAACACCTCCCCTACCACCAACACCACCACTACCACCAACACCACCACTACCACCAACACCACCACTACCACCAACACCACCACTACCACCAACACCACCACTACCACCAACACCACCACTACCACCAACACCACCACTACCACCAACACCACCACTACCACCAACACCACCACTACCACCAACACCACCACTACCACCAACACCACCACTACCACCAACACCACCACTACCACCAACACCACCACTACCACCAACACCACCACCACCACCAACACCACCACCACCACCAACACCACCACTACCACCAACACCACCACTACCACCAACACCACCACTACCACCAACACCACCACTACCACCAACACCACCACTACCACCAACACCACCACTACCACCAACACCACCACTACCACCAACACCACCACTACCACCAACACCACCACTACCACCAACACCACCACTACCACCAACACCACCACTACCACCAACACCACCACTACCACCAACACCACCACTACCACCAACACCACCACTACCACCAACACCACCACTACCACCAACACCTCCACTACCACCAACACCACCACTACCACCAACACCTCCACTACCACCACCACCACCACTACCACCAACACCACCACTACCACCAACACCACCACTACCACCAACACCACCACTACCACCACCACCACCAACACCACCACTACCACCAACACCACCACTACCACCAACACCACCACTACCACCAACACCACCACTACCACCAACACCACCACTACCAACACCACCACCACCACCACCACCAACACCACCACCAACACCACCACCACCACCACCAACACCACCACCACCACCAACACCACCACCACCACCAACACCACCACCACCACCACCACCAACACCACCACCACCACCACCACCAACACCACCACCACCACCAACACCACCACCACCACCACCAACACCACCACCACCACCACCAACACCACCACCACCACCACCAACACCACCACCACCACCACCAACACCACCACCACCACCAACACCACCACTACCACCAACACCACCACCACCACCAACACCACCACCACCACCAACACCACCACCACCAACACCACCACCACCACCACCAACACCACCACCACCACCACCAACACCACCACCACCACCAACACCACCACCACCACCACCACCAACACCACCACCACCAACACCACCACCACCACCAACACCACCACCACCACCACCAACACCACCACCACCACCACCACCACTACCACCAACACCACCACCCGATGCTGTTGCTTACATTGGTGCAGCCATCCCCACCCACCGCCACGTCCGCCTCCGGTCGGGCAGCTCAGTCGGTTGGGCCGGCAGCTGCAGTTGCGCGCTCCAGCGGTGGGGGCGGCGCGTTGCTGTCCACCTGCGAGGCGTCGAGGGAGCTAAGCCTTGCTCCGCGCCCCACGTCGCGTTGCGGATGACGCGCTACGGGGCGAGACGCCCCTCTGCGGTCGGCCTGCGCACACAGGGGAGCCGGCCCTCGCACACAGCTACACCCACGCCAAATGCTAGAAGGCAACTCTTGATCTTTCTCGCAGACAATTATACAAGCAAAGTGCTTCACGTAACGTAGGTAATTGTTCTTTAAAAACCATATAAGTTCCAATTGCCTTGGAATCAGCTTGACTTTATAAAAAATAATGACCTGCTCGCATTGATCATTGAACCGATGATATTATCATGCAATTTCCTTTAGTATAAATATTATCTTATTAAGTATAACGTTCAACATCATTCTTTCATCTTGAAATGTCTAAAATGTGAAAAATCATGTCTATTTAGTAAATGTACTTGAATAAAATTCGCGATATTAGTAGATATCGCGGATAAGTTGTGAGGATGTGCAGAGCTGGTTGGAGAGGGGTGATCAAAGCAAGTAGGGGCAGCAGGGTCGGAGAGGCTGAGGCTGAGGGAGAGGGGGGACGAGCAGAGATAGGGAGTAGAGACGGTACTAGGCGGGGATGTCAAGGTGGAGCGCGCGATGAGAACGGATTTTGAGGCCGAGAAGACGAAGAGAGATGCTGTGGGGCAATTGGGCTTTGTGGAATGAATAGTCGGGTGTCATATTCAAACGCTAACCGGCTTATATGTTAAACAGGAAAGGACGTTATTTATATGCTTTATACTAGGCAAGACTATGTGTCACAGCGGTATATTTTTTGTTATTCTATTATTTGCTTGCTTTACTACAAACAATATTGTCTATGTTTTAGAATTCATCGACCGACGATCTCCCGGCCTTCCCCATTCTCAGTTTATTTTGCAAAATAGCAATATCACACGCAGGCAAATACTTGCACACGCCCAAAGAACATACACCAGCAGACGCGAAGAAGCGAAGTGAAGTCATAAGTAAAGTGACTGACCGAAGTGACTGAGATGATATACATATTATTTAAACTAGCACATGGCATTACTTTTAGCATAATAGATATACCTGCGTTACCGAGCGTAAACTGCGTCTTCGAAATGATGATAGCATTTGATTGCAGCAGTCATATGTTGATGGTATTTGATTGTCACACGAGCGTGGTTTAGTTACTCCCAGTTTGCACGCTGTCAATGCAGTACGTGTTTGTTTTCTTCCAACAATGCGGCTCCTTTGAGCGCGAAAGGAGGGAGCAGGAGGGGAGAGAGACATGAGACGAACGACTGCGCGCCCCGTGTGTCTGCTGCGCTTCAAAGAACTTCTTAATTCCTCCGCGGCGGCGCTGCCTTCGCCCTCTGAACTCGGCTGCTTTGTGCCTTTGAGGCGCCTGCTGCTCGTCAATTATTCTTTTAGTCAATCGGAAAAGGGAGATGATATACGAGGTTATTTTATTACCTTGAACTATCGAGCGGCTTTCAAAGATTTCGTGATTTCTGAGAGGGAGGAAAGGAAGTTCCGATTTGATTTAGGGCCCTTAACGCTGTCAGGCGCGTAGGGTGGCACGTAAAGGCAACTGACCCATTACATAGGCTCGAATGTACGAAAGAGAAGATCCCGGCAGAGAAACTTCTCATGTTTCGTCTTTCTTTAGTGACGCTACTGATCGATAACCTCGTTTGTAGTTTGAGGGAGTCGTTCAATACCACACATCTCTTCGCTCCCTCAAAGCTCCGTTTACTTGAAATCGAGTAGCTGGTACAGTCGGCTCTGATTACAGTGAACTCAGGCGTAGTAAACTTTCGGTTATAACAAACTTAAGTCGCTGGTTCCGTTCCATTTACATTACAAATAAGCACAAGAAAATTAGTGAACGTTGGATATACGTCCTGGAAATTTTTATGTGAAGTGTATGTAGACAGAGTCGAGCAGGTAGTGAATCCCCTCTAAATCTTGAAGATTTACTTCCAAACGTCTTTCAGTAAGGTGGATGTCGATCATATTGATCTTCAAATGTTCGCGAATATCTAAATGTAAAATTTGCCAGTCACTGTATTGGGTACAGAGGCCGCAATCCTCATTTTATGTCTCGTAAAGAGCGGTTGGCCTGGGCGCCGTTAGATCCCGGGGTTCCTAGACGATCACCCATCCGGTAACTCGCTATGTCTCGAATTCGCTTAACCTTCGTGACTTCACGTATTTAACGAATTCGGGTAGCGACGCTGGTTTTGCGGTCGCGGCCTTTCGATAGACCCATCCCAGCATTCGCCTGGATGATCGAGGGAAAGCACGAAAGCCCCGGTCAGGGTGGAAGAGCGCGGGTCTCCCGAATGCGAATGAGCGCGCCCACTTTCGCTCGCTTTCTCAGCGGCCACTCACTGGTGATGCCCTCGTTTGGCCGCGAGGGGCGCGGTCGGCGGAGCGCCGGGGCTGCCACTGCCATCGAGTCAACGAGTTCGAATATACTACAGACAGTCCAAGTTTGCAGCAAATTGAAGCCATGCTTTTTGCAGTTACAGCAGCTCCCTCTCGAGAAACAGAATATTCTAATTTTCCATTTGGCTCTGGTTAAGACCGGGTGGACGCGGGCCGCCTGTAGTATAAATTTTCTCACTGTGCGTTTGACGACCAAAAACCAATCATTTAAAAACAACATCACAATATGCAAGGAGAAGGAATTGTGAAACTTTAAAAACTCGTCCCTTCCTGTGTCGGTTATTGTCATAAGAAAAGAAGCTGTTGGAATGTTATTGTAGTTACCGAAAATTCTAGGCACTAATATAAATTAAATACATATAAACGAAAAGACCACAATAAAGAAAAAAGATCTGATGCGGACGACACGTCTTCAGTGCAACAGTTCTACATGCCACCATCAGGCATCTGCCATGTTTTGACTGGAAAAAGCAAGGTGGCCCGTAGTTGGGCGAGAGCGCTGAAAGCCCATCTATGTATGCTGTTCTAGCTCGTTGCGTCGAGTGTACGCGTTCGATTTGCTAACTCTCTGAGCACTTGACGTTCAGTTGCCCCAGCGCCTTGCCGCTGGGCGCGTGGCCGCTGCAGATGGCAGCGCTCCCCGCCTGGGGAGAGGCGGCGCCGTCGTGAGGGGCGGGATACTAAGGCTCGAAGCTCCCGACTGGCCTCCCGGCCTGGGAGTTAGTGCAGTACGAACAAGTGTGAGTGTTTAAGATGAGAGGTGGGGGGAAAAGGACGTGGGAAGGAACGATCGCGCGACTCGTGGCTCGTCCGTTAGGGCACTGGTTCGACCTGTGTTTCCACTTTTTTTGTTCTGATCTTATTTTTCTTATCAGATTATTTTTACGATCCACTCCAGTGGCACGTTGAGGGATCTTATCTCCAGAGTAAGGGTTAGGGCAGAGCTAAGTACAGGAGGAAGAGTGGATGACGAAGGGCTCTGAGGGAGGAGGTGGTGCCCCAACCGCGAGTGAGACGGGCAGAGGCGAAGGGTGCCAGGCTGTGCGTCTGAAAAAGTGGCTCTGCCGGGGGAGAAGGACCAACTTTTGGAATAAGCAACGCGATGCGGGGGGAGGGCAGGGGAGCCAACTTCCCCCGGAGTGCGCCACCACAGCGCCCCCTGCTGCCCGGTGGCGAGGAGGCCTTGCTTCCACGGACTTGTTCACACGACAGATGCCTCCCGGGGACGATAATGCGGCAAACGCCACGGCGAAGGGCACGGAACACTCTGAGCGGAGATTCATCTGCGAGGTAAGATGATGCATTCGGTTGCCGTCAGTTTATTCTTTAGTCTCCGTCATTATATTCCTGAAAATTAATCTTTTAATCGACTTTGAGGCAAGAAAGATATTGGTCGCGGGTATTTTTTCGTAAACTCAGTCTTAAAGCTGACATTTCTATATCATATTTCCCTAAAGTGTGTGTCAAGTTAATACTTAAGGACATATGTTAGAGAATAGAAATTTGGTGGTACAATTCGTTTTGAGGTACCAGTAATAAACTACTTATAACTACTAAGACCATTTGATAGCCGGAGAGTTACTTCAAGAACAGGACTCCGCCTGCTCTTTCCCTCTTCATCCATGACTCCTCTTCCCTCTCTCTATACATGTACAAGCATTACACTAGCACATAATGAGGGACAAGTCGGGGGGTTCCTCCAGGCGGTGGCGGTGTCTCCATAGGGGAGACACTAGGAGCAGGGAGGTGCACTGCTTCTTCCCTGACAATAACACGCACTACTCTTACGGGAAGAATGATCTGAAAAGTTGACCACCAACTTGCGCAGTCGGTTACTTATACGGCCATATGCACTATGTGAGCTGGCGAGGCTTTCCGTTAGCTTTTTTGGCACGCAGGTGGACTTTTCAACATGGGGAGAGAGCGCAGCCCCCTACAGTTCATCAGCTGTGCCCTGGAGGAGAGGGGTCCAAAGCCACCTGCGAGGCGCTTCGAGTGATGGGGGGCTTTGCCCCCCTCCCCGAGCCCGCGCGCTCGCATTTGCATCGGTCGTCACCTACAATTTACTCCCTTCTCCACTTTGCGAGTTCTGTTTTATTTCCTTCAGGAAATATCGCTCATTTCGCCCCCTGTTCTTACTTGCAAATTCCCGTGAATAGCGTCGCAGGCATGTATAATTCTGACAGCGGCGAAATAGAGGCAGCGGGGGATGTGGGGGCTGTTCTAGGACGGAGACGGTGGGGGGTTGGGTGCTGCACTCTTAAAATGCTGCCGCAATGCTGTCCCTTGAAGTTGCAAGATTCATGCGCCGGTTAGAATGTAATGGAAGTCATTCAAGTGAACCGAGCGTCCCATTTCCTTACTGAAGTTTACTGTCGGCTGAACCAGCTGCATCTGATACACTACGTATTTTGATCATCTCTGACGTGACTGTAAATTCTATTCTCTTACGTCATATTCTGTGGAATTTACCCCCAAATGTAGTATTTCTGTTTCTTACTCCGTTAGTTTCGTTAATACTTATTTATGAAATGTAATATTTCCTTTGCTACGTGTAGTAGTCAAAAGCGAAAAAGTGTAGATTTGTAGAGTTTCTGCTGAGCTAAGACTAAGCAATGATAGATGGCACGATTCGTCTATTCTTGCAATTCGCTCCTCATAAAAAAATGATACTTAGGATGCGGTATCTCTGTGACAGCCTAGAAACTATTAACTCCTACGGCGGAAGACCACATGCAAAACACCAGAATACAATGTCACAAATTACATTAAATATAATGTGGATTAATGTACGACTGAACATGAATTTTAATTACTTTGTTCATTAAAATGATATGTATCAGTACATTAAATTTAATGCTTAAATTGAAATCAGTTGATTTAATGTACGACTGTAAATGAAAATTAATGATCCTTATACATTACTAGGAAATCAATGTGCTTGTACAGTAAATTTAATGTTTTAATTAAAATCAATGTAGATTTAATGAACATCAGTACATGAAACTTAATACATCTTTGACATTATAGAGAGATTATTGTAATATAATTCGACATATAATTTAATGTTCAACAGCAGAATTGATTAATAATCGTGAAACATAGATATTTTTATAAGAAATGAAATAAATTTCCCCTCAGCAAATTGGGAGAGTAAGACATCCGTTATCCATCACATTTCCCCAAATGCCTTCAAAATGTGCGTATTTATTTTCTGCACATTATTTTAATGTGTCACAACCCTGGCACCAAACCGTTCTCGTCGCGTTGCAATTCCTTAAACAATGTTGTATTTTCATATACCGCCATTGCTCCCATTAACGGCCGATGTAGCGAAAATGCAACATAAATTCATGATTGTATTTTGAAGCAGTTTTATTTCTGATAGACTTGTTTCATATTTGTATAACAGAAAAATGTTATGTTTAAAAGAATGGCTATTTTGTCTAGTTGTTTGAGTTTCATATTTTATTCTGTACAATAATTTATCATTTTTCCACTAAACCATTTAGTTTAATATTGTATTTGAACGTTCAATATTCGCAGTTAGAAAGAAATGTATGCAAGGTAATTTGTACCTTATTTTGGGCTGCGTGTTTCCCAACGCTTTGTTTTGGGAGCATAAAGCGGCTTAGGGAAATCCGAACCCTTTCCCAGAACATGGTACCTTGAAGGCAACAAAGGGGGACGGCAGCCTGCTTATTTCTGGAAATAGAAGGGCCGGCTTATCGTGTTAGGAGTAGAGGAAAGCGTACTTTTAATGTAAAGTATATGAAAGTAATTATCATGAACGCACATTAAATTTAATGTACACTTACAGTAAATGTACATGTACTGTTACTGTACATGTGCAGTAAACTTAATGTAGATGTGTACATTAAATTTAATTGTACACATACTGTAAATTTCATGTACTCGTACTTTAAAGGAACTGTGCGTGTACATTAAATTTAATGTGTGTGCATGATAATTAATTTTATGTACTTTTACATTAGAAGTAATGCAGACATTTCTGACAGTATATTTTAATCGTTGAGTTAGGTCCTTCTGAGAATGAGGGATAGGAGCGATGGTCACATGCGAAGCCTTCTGGCGTCCGTACAACACCAATGGTGGGTGTCAGCCTCCGTAGTAAATTACAATATAATTGGAGGAAAATGATATGTTTAAGAACTAATGTACATGTATTTAATAAATATTACAAAATTTGCTAAATTACAATTATTACATTGTTTATTACAGAATTAAAATGTTACATTGTTCGAAAATATGTATTAAACTATTTTTAATTTCTTAGCTACGGTAAGGTCATATACATTTTGATAATTTTCCGTACCTGTCCTTTACGCGGCGGCACAGATGGCAGTGTCCTTCTTCGTAGAATTATTTCACCATTCACATGTTGCTTTGAATTTCCAACTGTTCTGTACATGACACACCGTAAAATAAAATTTATGTTCAGGCTCGTACGCTAATACGTTACACTGAAATGTCCAAGAAGCAATTGCCCGTGTGTGTGAAGCGATGACGCTTTCGAATTGTTTTGTAAGCATCCAACAAGTATTGAATGACGAAACTATCGTAAAGGATGAGGAACGGTTCCAATAATTCCGAAACGATGAAAAAGTAACTTACACAAAGGTATAGGGGAGAAATACGCGCTGGGGTCCATCTTTGACTCCCTCCCATTGACATGACACAGCAGTCGGGATGAGCATATGTGAGCAAAGTGGTGATCAGTACTCAAGTTACATTCATGTTCATGTATGTTCATAACATACAAACGACTGAAAACAGCGATACGATTCCATGGCAGAATTCTCTAGGTGGTGGCATGTATGGCCAGAATCCTTACAGAGTATCGACTCTCCATTGCTACTAGCGTAGAGCCTAGGAAGGTAGTGGCATGTATGGCCAGAATCCTTACAGAGTATCGAGTTTCCATTGCTACTAGCGTAGAGCCTAGGAAGGTAGTGGCATGTAGGGCCAGAATCCTTACAGAGTATCGACTCTCCATTGCTACTAGCGTAGAGCCTAGGAAGGTAGTGGCATGTATGGCCAGAATCCTTACAGAGTATCGAGTTTCCACTGCTACTAGCGTAGAGCCTAGGAAGGTAGTGGCATGTAGGGCCAGAATCCTTACAGAGTATCGACTCTCCATTGCTACTAGCGTAGAGCCTAGGAAGGTAGTGGCATGTATGGCCAGAATCCTTACAGAGTATCGAGTTTCCACTGCTACTAGCGTAGAGCCTAGGAAGGTAGTGGCATGTAGGGCCAGAATCCTTACTGAGTATCGACTCTCCATTGCTACTAGCGTAGAACCTAGGAAGGTAGTGGCATGTATGGCCAGAATCCTTACAGAGTATCGACTCTCCATTGCTACTAGCGTAGAACCTAGGAAGGTAGTGGCATGTATGGCCAGAATCCTTACAGAGTATCGAGTTTCCACTGCTACTAGCGTAGAGCCTAGGAAGGTCCAGTGGCCACGTCACATTCTGTCGCGGGATCTCGTCACGTGAGAGATTTGTGGTGATTAGAGGCAGGGGCGCCAACGCGTGTGACATCAGTGCTCGCTGCGCTAACAGAACGCGCGGCCCATTACCCGCTCACAAGACCAGGTTTAACGCGATGCGTCTCTCGCTGTGGGCGAAATTCGCTCTGCGCTTCCGGTTGGCCGCCCACTCACTCGAGAGGCAGCGATGGACGGCGCAGCACTTCGGAGAACAGTGGGAAACATTTTGTGGAAAATCAACCCACTAAGTGACTGTGAAAATCACGTTGTATCACAAACACATTTTTTAATGAAGTGGACATTGTGTTATTTGCAACAAACATCGTTATATGTTAAAGGAAAATTAATTACAACTCCAGGCGAAAAATACCCTTAATATTTGTGACTTATTTGCTTAACTAGAAAGAGACACATTCGTCTTTCATTCTTTTGCGTAGATTCCAAGTGAGTTATTTCAAATGTCTAACATGTTGCAGTGCGGGTGATGATGGATTCGCATTATGATGCAATGTGAATGACGCATTCGTCTGAATCTACGGGAGACGCTGATGTTCAGTGACTGAAACAACACTAGTGAAACGAATCAATTGTTTCGGTTGTCATTGTTTTACAGGCAGAGAAAATTCCATCGAAAATTCTTTATTACTAGTTTTCAATGCAGGAAGAAATTGAAATAAAACAATGTATTTTTGTATTTCCGGCCTTTCCTTTGGGAGGTGTCTAAGTGTTCGTTAGATACCCAGAAAGTCGTAAAAATCCAGAAACAATTTAAAAGTTTCCAGTTATAAATGATAAAATATACTAGCCAATAAAACAAGAGGAATCGATATCCCTTTATTTTTTTAAATTGATGTCGAGAAAAAAGCGCCATTCCGGCCCAACTCTTTTTAGACCATCCCTCCTCCCTCTACTGCTGAAGAGGCCAAATGCTCTGCCCTTAGCCTCTGCATTCGTCGTAGTCGAAGTGGGACGGCGAGGGCTGGCGTTGGGGCACGCGCGACCTCGGGCCTCGCCCGCAGAGTGCATGTGGCGGAATTGCGTGATATCGCTCCTAATAAGTGGGAGGGGCTCGTAATGAAACGTCCTCCAAACATGACACTTGGGGCCCACTTCTCGTGCGATGTGTGCGTCTCCTCCGTGTGCCTCGTTCCGCTCCGAACCACGGACTTAGGAAATGTCGCGTTGCGATCTCCGATTGCTCATGGGCCGTTTCTTCAAGGAACTACTAAACGAAATTCGCTGTTGTCATGCTTGCACTTGTGTTTACGTGAATTTGTGTAGTCAGCATCTACAAAAGTACGAGGTGACGAAAGATCAGAACCAATACTTCAGTTATTTACACGACGTTACTCACAACGACAATAGATGGGGGAAACAAATTGACTATGTTATGTCACATATTTTATTCGTGCGTAATTTATTAACGACTTAAAAATATGTATGATATTGTATATTGAATCTCTGATAAGTTGAAGCAATAACGATTTTTTCCGAATGGAATGTAGTTCTTTTTCGGTAAATATATATTTAAGAGGTACTTTTCTTTTGCTTGATAATTATGTCTTTCTACGCCTTAAATGTTTGTAATATTCTGGAATTGATTGTCATGATTTTATTTTTATCTTTGATTGGGATTTGTGAGATTAATGTTTCGTCACTTGAATCTAAACTGAAGCAGACGCATTGTTGTTGTTCTTTTGGCTGACTCTCATTTAGGGCATAAGCACATACGCCCGGTGGAGCCTAGCTAGTGTGAAGACGTTAATACGGAGTTTGACTCAATGGTATTCCACTGTTTCATGACTTTCCAGGTACAACCAGCTACTACGGGATAAGCGTTGTGCATTTTACTTAATTCTCCGTTCCATTTTATACGAAAAACCTTCAATCCTACTTTTTGCTGTTGGTGGTAATGTTTTGCAGACAGGAGGAAATGTACGTCATATTTTTGTAGCTAATTTTTAATGTGAGTCAGAATTTTAAACGGATTCTAGGACAGTCAAAGGTATTGTAAATGTAACGGAGATGCAAAATCTATTTGGTTTGCACCACTGATTTGCACAGAGTGGCTTGTTTTCTTACTAGAAAGCGGTGATAATTTTTGCAGGGTATTGAAGGCGCGACATGGATGTGGACTCCCTCCTGGGCAACGCATTGGTCTCTTTTCTCGCGGAAATTTCGTTTCCTGCCTGAAGCGATGGCCTCATTTTATTTGCTTGTTATTCATAACATTTACTAAATATGAATTTAGTTTAATGCTATATATTTATAAGTATAATCGAATTTAAAATAAGTAAAAATAAATGTTCATTTCTTCCTAATTTATGCGTTGCTGTACCGTCCAGCCGACTGTGATAAAACCGTCAATGATTGCTTGCACTTGCGAAAAGAATATATTAATGTTCTGGTATATATTGCACACATTCTTGCATGTATACATTGTGCAATGGGAATGGACAAGTGTCTGTTGCACATCCGAGTAGACGCGCGTTGACTATGATTTAACGCATTTTTGCTGACTAAAGCTCACCTGAACAGAAGCTCTATGCAACCCGCCGCACACTCAAGTATTAAAGGCATTTTATCTGCGTTTTCTGCCCTTACGTTTGTGAAATATCGGCCGTAATAATTACTTGAACGTTATATCGGGTAAGTAAATCAAATTTCTTCAAAACAGTGTCACAGCGAATGCATGCTCAAGCTTGAGTGAGGATTTTTAAAAATAGGATAGTTGACAACCATCTCCAGATTAGGACATAGCAAGAAAGCTCAAACTCGCCAGAAAGTATTTCATATATTAATTTTTGGTGCAGACCGTAGCGTAAAACGCGATTAACAATCACGTGCCCAGTAGTATATGAATGGCAATACATTGCTATAGCGAAGGATTGCCGGGTTCATTAGTGTAATATAAGTAAATGAATACGATAATTTCATTGAATATGAATAGTAATTAAAATTGCTGTACATTTAATTTCGCAAAATATACACATTTCATATTACTTATATTACTTGTACATGTAACATTCCATACTATTTCTATTACAGAATATATTGTTTTGTTTTATAGCATGTGTTTTGCTTTTGATATTGTAGGACATTTTTAAATATTTAATATTTCTTAAGATGTATTTTTATATCCGTTTTTGAAAAAATACATCATTGCGAAATAATAACTTATAGCATGCTGACAAGTAATTGTTTGACTGCTGGCAGATGTTTTCCATGATTCACGAGAATCCTCATTCGGTGCTCAGTGTCCATCTCTCTTCTCTAAGCGTCTAAGCGAAGCACGCAAACCAAACGTCTTCTTGCCAACAGCCCGTGGATCACACACTCCGCGGATAGTCTGTGAACGGAGACTTCCATCTCGTTGCTCGACGATTTACAGCCGCACAGGGTGCCGCAACTTAAAACGCACAACTCACTTTGGATGGGTCTTCAGCGCCAATAGTTACAAGGCGCGGGAATATTAATTACCAAAAAAACGAGCGGCGAAAGCAACCAACAGCCTTTGTTATCCCGTTGGTGGCGCCGTTAGAGCAGATAAGGCGTGGGCGGGACAGGGGGGTTGTTGAGGCGCCATCCAAAATGCATTAGGAAGCGGAGCCATCAGCCACATTTATTCACGCACTCGCTGCTCAGCCCCCGCCACCCCTTCATCCACACTGACTTTCGAGACCCATTCACCCCTGCCCCTCCGGCTCCACGCCCTCTTAGCCCCCAACGCTTCCACCTACACGCAATTTCTAAAATCCTCCTGCCCGCCCCCAGCGCCTACAACGCCCTCTACCCCACCCCTGAGCGGCCCGCCCATCCACCGCCCCCCTCGCCCCTTCCAACTTTGCCCTCCCAGCGCCCCTCCACCCTTCCACACACGGAATGTGGATGTCTGAAACCGTCGTCCCAGCGCTCATTCTGGACCTCCTGCGCCCTCCTCGCCGCTCTTCCGTCTTCCTTTCTTTCTTATGCGCGCGCGCAGTTCACAGCGCCTTGCTGCTGCTTCAGTTGGCTCCTCGAATTGTCGCGAGTCTTGCCAAAAGTTCCGGCGGCGGCAGCCAGGGGCGCTGCCGCTCTCGAAGTGACGCGCGCCTCGCGTGCCTGCGGGCAGTCCCCTCCCGCAACGGCTCCATTCTCGACAAATGACTGCAGGAATCCGGCGAGGAGAGGGGGGGGGGGGTTGTTCCGGGGTGCGGACTGTCGACGATTCATATTCCGCCGGAATGAAGCGGGCGGGCGGCATTTGTTTTGGACGTGTTCCTGGGCGGGTTGGCGCGCGTCCCGGAAGAGCTCCGATAATTGGGCTTGTTTCATAGAGGTCCAATCGGGCGGCAAAGAGCCGATAGTCGCGGATGTTTTATATTTTTCGTGCTCGCTTGCGCGCTCTCTGGCGCCGCTAGCTGGAAGCTCCGCTGCAAGGATGAAGGGGGAGAAGGGGGAGCGGCGCCTGCGAGCGAGTGCAGGGTTCGAAGGGCTCACAAAGGGCCCCGCAAAGGGCTTTTGCAGCTTCCTCTTTCATGCTGGGACGTCTCCTCTCGTGTTGAGTATTCCTTCATTCTAGGCATGGGAAGTTCTTTAATCTTTATTTAGATGGCTAAAATGATGTAAATTGTATAGAAAAAGTGAAATGTTTTCATTCATGAAACATTCATTATTAAGCATTTAGTGACTTTTTTTTACTGAAATGTAATGTTACCGGCAGCCGGCCAAATAAATAGTGTTGTCAGACAGAAACATCGGTTCGTCTTCACATCACGACATCAGTACATCAGGCATTTCCATATTCAAGGTCCTTGCAAACAGAAATAGACCACTTAAGCTTGGATGGCTGATTGACAAAAAACAACAACGAAGATCGTGAAGCAATATTTATATCGAGAATTAAAACAGGGGGTCGTCTCGGCATTTGCTCAGTAGATCAGGAAGAACTACACGTTTATTTATTTATTTATTTACTTATTTTTTATTTTATTTAGTTTATTTAATTTATTTACTTCATTTAACATAAATAACATGTCTAAAAACTGAACTAAATAAACTATCATCAACATATAACTAATTTTTGTCGCTCTAAATTTTCTAGTATTATTCTTTGCCTACTTCCTACGTGTTTAAATCTTCTGATGCTCACTTTGATAGTGCAATATTCAGAATCGCTCTTTCTTTCATCAAAATTTGATAACCAAGAAATCTAGAAATCTTTTAGCCGCATTGACATTCATATTTCTGTTACTCGTTTTGATACAAAGTTTTGAGGTCGCATATCTACATTTTTCCTCGAATTATATTCATTTCACATTAAATAAAGAATTGTACTGAGAAGTATTCGCGGATGTTTAGGCATTAATATTAGTCGGGAAAGCAATTAACGGCATTCACACAGCAAGCATTCACAAAATTGAACTAAGCGTCTCCAAGATCGCAGTTTATTTCAGTGAACACTGTGAAGGTTTCATCATTCCCTGTGATTCCCAATGTTCACTGTGAGGTTTTCAATTCTTCTAATAACTTGTGACACTATGGGATGAAACAATTTTTGACACATGAAATTTTTCTCATGCAGGCATGTATTGCGAGATGATAAAATGCTAGTGTGAAAAATCACTCAATTATCTATGTAATGCAAGCACAATCTTAATATTAATATTAATATTCTTTAAAGAAAAAAGTTTATTATGATAACAATTGAATAAGGAGGATAGAACACGGCCTCTTCTGGATAGTAGTGGACAGTGTACATCAGTGTATATAGAAGTGTATTTCAGAACATAAAGTTAACCGTGCGCAACACGACATATATATTTTCACTTCGTATTTAGATATTGTAATATATATTATTTTGTTTGTCAAAAGAGCATCTGGCTATGAATGTTTTATTTAACGTTTAAAACAAATGTGTTTTCTCGCAATCTATTCGCATTATTTAAAATCTTCAGAGCTGAATGACGTGAAGACGGTGTTGGAGAAAGTGTGTAGTTCGTCGTGGCGCTTCACCTGCTCCTCGCAATCCTCGAGGGACCGAGTGAGTGCGAGATGGGTTCCCCTTTTGATTTCAGGCGCCGAGCAGAACTCGCCCCCCCCCCTCCGCGAAAGCCATTTGCGCAACGCCGCCACCAATCCCTCACAGCGTGATGGAGATTAATTGTTTTTCATATTATCGACTCTTCATTTCCCCTGTTTATTTTGGCGTCGACACCACACAGACGATTTATGGGCTTTTGGAAATATGTAAATGCCGTGTTCTCATACACTGCAACAAGGAAGGGTGGTCGGACAGCCCCATTTGTCGAAGACCAGCTACGCGTTGTCCGTATTCGTCGTTAAGCAAACACGACTGTTGTTAAGATAATAACATCGTTTTCTGTTCGCATTGTGTAATTCTTTTATTAAAAGACTGCAGTTTAATGCGTAACGGTAGTCATTACGATGCAGCTTCATTATAGTACAATGTTTGGCCATTCACAGTTGTTTTCAAAGCAAGCATTGAGAGGTATTAATTAATATTTGGTCTTTATTATCGTAAATATTTTGTTCTGTTGAGACGACCAGGGGAAGATGACGGTAGACGGCGTTGGCTGAATTCTGCACTCCAGCTCCCTCGTTTTACTTCTCATGGTTATCATCTGTAGCTGAAAATGTTCAGTATAAAACTTGATGTAATGGCTATGAATACGAATATAAAGTTAATGACATCGTTCGTTCGTCACTCGTGTCGTAATATTCTTAATTGCTCTCGTCCTAATAAGCTGCCTGAATGTGTCTGCACTGCGCATGCGTTCTGTTGAGCTCTCCTTGGGGAGGAGTAGATCCGGGGACGTAGGGCTACTATTTTGTTTCCAGTGCTACGAAATAAAATCAGTAGTTAATTTACTGATCCAAATATGTTTTCAACAACTTGGGAGCGGAAATGTCTGGTTTTCAAATGTTGCTAACCACGTGTTGTTGGTTCTTTATTCGTCATTCAACTAAACAGTATATGCACTCAAAGAGTGGAATAGGGATTTTGAAGCTAAAAATAACCACTACTCTTGTATACTTTTTTGACGAAAAAATACACAAAAGCTTAGTACTGGCATAAAAAAATAAATCAAATACTTCATACCCATAATTGCGCCATTTCATACGATACTGTGTTTCACGGAAATTCAATATTTCAGGGAGTACGATTAAAACACTTTTTGGTTTATTAGGCTGAAACTGAGGTGACTTACAGCATAGAATTTTAATTTTGCACTTCTGTGTTCAAGATTGAAATCTACATAATTTTATTTGTACATCATTTTAATGTGTTTGATTTCAAGTTAATGAAGAATTTTCAATAACAGTTTGTTTCATTTTTATTGTTCCTTTAATGTATTTATTACTTCTTTTTTCAAACTTAGAACATATTTCATTTTATATTAAGGAAGTATTAACGATCTTTTTGTAATTAGATTTTTTGCAGTTGTATTTCTTAATATGCTGTTATTTTATCTGGCATGCAGACCCAGATTTTTGAATTAAAGACGATCGCAATGAAACCAAAATTGCATTTTAATTAAATACTCCTGTATGATGAAACTCGGTCACTTTGACCCGGCAAACTACAAAGAGGCGGAACTTTAGTTTCTTACACATTTTAAAGGAAGATGCCTGTTTATGAGGTCGGTGCGCTCTCAACCGCCATAGAGTCGCTTAGGAAGTAATTTCGACTGCTTTCTCACTCGCTTCCCGCTGCACTCAACTTGGCCGAACTCAACCGTCGTTACCTCTTCAACCTCTCTTTGAATTTAAACAGTTGTACACCGCATTGATTTTCTGTTCCCAGAACCCTCAGGCTCTCCCAGGTACATTTCTGACAGCACTTGCAATTACTTCGCAAAATAACAAACAAGTGTTCCCTATTTCCGAGAACGGAGCAAATAAACATTTTCCCTTTGATATTTTCGTCCCTTGGGTGAACGTCCTGCTCCTCTTCTGAGATTTGCACATATCTTCCTCCTCGGCGCTCGAGTTCCCGATTTCAGTATTCAGGAGAGCTCGCTCTCTCCACTCTCTGGGGAGGGCCACTTCGGGGCCCCGCTCTAGCCACTCACCTGCGTTGGCAGTTTCACGGAAAGGCGCGGAATTCGGAGATCCTAAAACTAGTGTACAGTGTGCTGCAATAAATGTTCTTTCCTTTGTAGAAGAAACTCATAAAGGCAGCTATTAAATGCATGTCTCACATTAACATTCCTAGAAACAGACACTCCAAATTTTCGCCATTACTTGGAAATTGCGAAAACCCTTGTCGCATTTCTTTCTCTCTCTTGAGTACTCTCTGGGGGCAACGTAAAGAGTGAAGTAAAAATCAATACTCTAGAAGTCATGAATCCGCTCTGTCGCGAAGACACTATTTCATGTAACTAGGGGAACATAATTCAAATAAGAAGATTAACACGTAAAATATATTATATTATGGAAAGAAGAAAAAACTGAAATAAGTGCATATGTGGATACGAAGACTAGACTTTCTACAGAATAGCATACATAGTCTCGCACTTGTTAATTTTCTTTTCTTTTTAGTCCATTCTAGCTTTTTGGAATTCCACACCCTCTTTCCAGCTGTCATCGATTGTCGCCTAAAGGTCGTTTTTCACATATTTGTTTTTCAAATTTTAAGTCCTACGAGCAAATTTTCTTGCTCCTACGTACAAATTTTCAATGAATCATTTGGAGCAGTTTTTGAGAGTCGTTTGAGCATTTGTGAAAATGCACTGATTTGAGTTCATTTGCATAGATAACTTTTGAGTTTTTGAGAACCTTCGTGAGAAATCATTTCACGCCCTTTTGCGCACAAATGTAATTTTGATGAGAAATGCCAGGAATGTGATGATACAGACACACACACATACACACACACACACACACACACACATATATATATATATATATATACACACATACACATATACATATATGTATATAAGATATATATATATATATATATATATATATATCTTATATACATATATGTATTGCAGATTTTTCAAAATTACACAAATATAAGTTTTATATATATGTATATATATATAAAACTTATATTTGTGTAATTTTGAAAAATCTGCAATACATCAAAAGGGATTTTATGTCATGTTATTTAGTACTTTCGGCATTATTCGCATAAAAAGTTTAAAAGGCTCCAAATATTTTTTGAGAAAATCTTTTTAAAATTGCTTTTATTTCACTCAAACTTTTGCGGACGCTATTTATATTTTTGAAAACATTGTACATGACCTTATTAAAGATGTGTGTTTGAAGAACATATATCATTTCGAATAAAATTTATTTTTCCAGTATTATAGTGAAAAGTGATAAATCCTGACGAGTAAAATGAATTTGTCGAATGGAATATTTAATTCTCATTGGTAGATAGTTCCGGCTTTGGAAATAATCAGTTAGAAGCACTTGGATAATTCTTTTTTGGTGTTTGAAAGTGAGCTACGCCTCAAACGCATCGTTTACCAGATGAAGCGCCCTCCAACTCCTCCCTTCCTTCCTCGCTGCCCTTCAGTTGAGCCGCATCGTGTAACGTGCGTGGCGGGGGGAGGGGAGGGCGCTTTCAGAAATCGCGCGCTCCATTTGATGGTTGCGAGTGTTTTAAGGCTTCGGGCAACTCCTGAACACGCGGCGCCTGCAAACTCCGTAACTGGCGTCGGGCAGCTACGCGCGTTCGGGCGCTGGCAACTCTTTTCAGTTCGTTCGTAGAAAGAGCCACAGAGACCAGAAAAGACGTAAAACTCTATGTCGATGTACTTACGAAATTCGTCGCTAATGAAAACAGCGTTCATGTTGGTAATTAAAATCACCACAGACTTCTGTGCGGTCGGGATGCGAACAGAAACTTGGGGCACGTCTGTAGAGGGACAGAATAGACGAGCCGATGATACATTGAAGAAGCTAATTATCATAAAGAGAAATGACTAATATGTACAAAAATGGGTAGGCAAGTGAGAAGGTGGAAGGCAAAGTGACTGAAAGGATACTTACTGCTCTACCTACTTCTCCTCCCCGTCTTCCAGAGCCTCTGCTCCAGTCTTTCCGCAGCCACCACATACCGCCCCCCCCGTCCGCCGCCAGTCTCCGCCAGAAGCTCCTCTTGGCCTAACATTGAGGCGCGGGGGGAGGCGGCAGGGAGGAGAGAGGGGCGTGGTCATTCAGTCTTTGGTAGCCTCAGCCTCCGCCGCAGACTTGTGTGCGCCCTTGCAAGCGGGCGGAAACTTTCCCGCAGCCCCGCGTGCTCGCCTTCGCCTTCTGCCTTGGAAGCCAGGGCGATCGGTCCAAATTCCTAAAATAGCCTTTTATGGATGCCGATTCTCAAAATGGTTTAACGCATAAGAGATGAACTTTCGGGAAGAGAAACGAAAGTGTGAAAATGTTGGAAATTGTTAGGATGAGTGGTTAAAACGTCGAAATGTTTGATGGCAGTGCTCAAAAACAGAAAACGAAATTGTAGAAGTTTACATTGAAAACTATTTCTCTGAAGAGTAGTCCACATCGAAGGAAATATTAGCATTACGTTGTAAAATGCAATAGTTGAAAAATGTAAGAATAATTACTATAGTGTCGCAATATTCAATTACCTCTACTGGAGAAAATCATCCTTTCTTAATACATCAATAAAAATATAACAAAATGATAATTTGCCACTTTCACAAATGGGTAATTCAGAAAGATGTATGGTTGTGGCCAGTTGTGTTTCACATTATGAATTTATTGCATCGCATTGAATGCATTGTAGAACATGCATTTTAAAAAAATGACAAGAAATGTTCTCAATTCTGGCCTCTACTGATGCTTTGTACAGTAATTAGAGAAAATGCTGCACCTCTTTTTTAAACATACAGAGTGACTTGTAGACTGAGGCATGTAGACGCGTCGACTATTGTAACTTGTTACCAATGAATAAATAATGGAAAGTTCCATATAACAGGATTATACACATGGTATTTGCTTCTGAAATCTAGACAACTTACGCACAGGTCACCTACTGACAGTCAAGGAGACTTCATTTACACGCAGCACAACTGTGCATTAAGGATTGCCTAACGTTCAAGGTTTATCATTGTGTAACTACAATATATGAAATTTCCCACTATATGTTCACTGGCAAAAGGTTGTTATTTTTGACATCTCGAGGACACAGAGGTTTGTAACATTTATTATAAGACAGCTTGTAAAACACAATCTTCCTTTCGAACTATTCTTTCATCTATGTTTCATTAGCTTGAATCCAGAACGCATATAGGTGCGAGTGGCATAGGGCCACTATAAATAAACCTGTGGTGCCCTATTGGGGCTGAAGAGTAGTGCTCGGCGTATCCGCCGGGGCGCTGAAATCGCGAGGGCAGCGGAGGGTTTGACTACGCATCCGCACGTGGAGAGTTGGAGGGGAGGGAAGTTAGCATTTATTGAGAAAGTTGCTCTGCAGAAAAAACTCGAAATGGTGTCGTACTGTGGCCCTTTTGATGCTCACTCGACGTCTCTTCGTAACACCATTGCCAACACCCCCACAACATATCCAACCCCGCCATGCTCCGCGCCTCCCCGCCTCTTCATTCCTCTTCATTCACCTCTTCTCGCCTCGATTCGCCACACCTGTTTCGCCCTGCCTGGCACCTCCCTGCCTCTTCCTCTCCCCACCTCACCTCGCCCCCATTTCCACCCCGCTTCGCCCGTCTTCGTACCTCCCCACCTCTCCCCGCTTCGACACCCTCCATCCTCACCGCGTCGCCGCGTTTGTTTCTTGTGCATAAAACTTAACTCCTGGTGATACTTTAAATACTTGTTTAAAAAATAAAATACGAGATAAGAATGATAAAAATTATTCTGCATTTCTTCGTTGGTGTAAAAGATAATAATAATAATAATAATAATAATAATAATAATAATAATAATAATAATAATAATAATAATCTCAAGTTACTCATGTTGTTTTCGCTTGCCATATTCTAATTTACTGTATGCAAGTTAGAAAACTACAAAACACAAATTGACATAACACTCTTACCATACACACAATACTAAAGTAGTTTCAGATTGTTGATCATCGTCTTTTGTTGCAGGTGAGTGGAGAAAATAAGCAGTTGCAACCTTGAGCATTGTCAGCGTGCTTCAGCCCCGGTTAGTCTTATTTACTTCATATAGCCAACACTATCTTCAAACAAACGAGTCATTTCTCCATCCTTAGAAGTGAAAAATCTTGTTCTATTTTGTAAAATCAACATGTATAAAGATACAGTCTATTTCTTGGAAGTAATTCACATATACTATTAGAGATATGAATATTGATGTGAAAATTATGTGAAAATGGTCTGAGGGGAATGCATAATGGACATGAACGGGTGTAGGTGACCAGATAGGATGTTTGCGTACGTGTCAGCTGTAAGAGATAGTTCTAGATGTTTCAGGGTCCCATACCATCACAGAGCCTCCACCAGTTTGAACAGTCCCCTGTTGATACATGAGGTTGTCGCTCATATTTGTACTCCTCCATCCGCTCGAAACAAAGTGAAACGAGAATCCTGAGATCAGGCAACGTGTTTCCAGTCGTCAACAGTCCAATGTCGGTGTTGACGGGCCCAGGTCAGGCGTACAGCCTTTTGTCGTGCAGTCATCAAGGGTAGACGAGCGAGCCTTCGGCTCCGAAACCCCATATCGATACTGTCTCATTGAATGTTTCGCACGCTGATACTTTTTGATGGCCCACCATTGAAATCTGTAGCAATTTGCAGAAGGGTTGCACGTGTAATGATTCTCCGCAGACGTCGTCGGTCCCCTTCTTGCACGACCTTTTCCTGATGGCAGCGATACCGGAGGTTTGATGTTTTACCGGATTCCCGATATTCGCGGTACACTCGTGAAATGTTTCTACGGGAAAATCCGAATTTCATCACAACCACGGAGATTAGACCTTTCTTGCACGGACTATAACACCACGTTCAAACTCACTTACACCGCAATAACCCGCCATTGTAGCAGTAACCGATCTAACAACTGTGCCAGATTCTAGTTATCTTATAAAGTCTGCCGACCAAAGCGCCGTATTCTAACAGCTTCCAGATCTCTTTATGCATGTCTGTACCAGTTTTTCTTGGCTTTTCTGTATATTTCTCTCTCTCTCTCTCTCTCTCTCTCTCTCTCTCTAATATATATATGCGCCCAACAACGGTTTGGAGACGTGATGCGTCAAAAAATTTCTCAGGCACAAGGGAGAGGTTGCATCATCCTCAAACAACCGGGGGGGGGGGGGGGGGGCGGCTGCCCGGAGTGCGCTGCTCGCGCATTGTCTCCATCGCGCGCCGACAGATGAATCACGCGGACGAGCCCCCCCCCCCCCAACGCTGACATTTTGTTCGCTAATCGCCTCCGCGAGCGCGCGCGTTTTGTTTCCGCGCGAGGAGCTTTCGAGAGAGACGCATCGACTCCTCCTGAGCTCCGCCTGAAGAAGCGCCGCTGCGCGAATGGCGGCGGGAAGGGATTAAACAAACGATGCGCGTTATTCCTCCGAGAGCAGCAGAAGAAGGGGGCTGATGTGGAAATACTTCTTGCTCCGCGAGGTCGTTGTTCAAGAAGATCGTTGGGTCTTCGTTGCTTTCTTTTCGAGTGGCATTAGGCGCTTGTTCTCCCGTAATGTCGCCGTGCGTCTATTTGCCAGTTGCTGTGGAGACTGACGAAATGGACCTATGTTTCAAAGTATTGGAAAATGCTTTTCTCTTATTGCGATGAGAATCTACGCAGTAAATCTGTTTTTCACTCAGTGAGATATTCCTTAAAAATCGTCCAACTTTCTGTAACTAATTGATGCTTTTGCCGAAAGATTTTTGTAGTGCTTGGCAGATGCTGGGAGATAAAGTTCAAACTCTTTCGCTGCTGTGTGTTGTAATCTCGAATTACTTTAGACGATTGCTGTTGCACTAATCCAGTCTACCGTGGAAACAATTTCGATAGATTAGCTTTAATAATCTTCTTGTTAATCTTTTAATTTACCCTCTTTCTTTTTCTTCATCATTCAATTTTTAATTCATCTTGAATATTTTAAAAATTCTTTTTCGTGAAAAAAATTGTATGAGATGTACGACTTAAACATAAAAGATTTAAGTAATTGACATTTAACTGAACAATGGATGTAGAAACAATGGGGTAGACACGGTTTAGATTTTATTTCCTTATTTATACTTATGAGGGGGAAATTTTGTTGCCACATAATGTTCATACGAAGTACACAGTGCAACATAACAGACGCCAAGTGCGCTATGATGCCATGGGATTTTAAAGTAGAGTAGCGGCGTCACAACGGTGAACGCGTCACGAGAACTTTTGTTGGATCCTCAGAGTCATCGCTTAGATTAGGAAAGTTTTACTCTTAGTGGCGTCAGATTGGCGACCTGTAGGGGTGGTTATCAAAAGGTATTTCACCATGAAACGCGTCTTTTTTCTCCGGCTAAAATCGCTTAAACTTTTTTGAGGGCAGAAAATTACACAAATCTTATTATGCAGCTCTCTTTCAAAAGTTTAAGATTTAAGAATTGTCCATATACAGGCTGATTTTTCAACCACATGAAAATGTTGCTATTAAAAATAAAATACTTTGTTAACATATTTATTCATTTAATTCAATAATGACGGTTTTTGATGAATTTGGTTTTCCTGTTCATAGCCAACTGTTGTTTGGTAATGAGCTTTATTGTTTTGGTCTCATGAACTGCAAGATCATTAGCGACCTTATGTACAATTCTTTACAGAGCATCAAAAACATTTATATCCTATGGAAATTTGAAAACATTATGGATGTTACATGTAAGAAATTTGGGGAGACAATTTGACAGTAAAAGTGCGATACGTGAGTCTGACTGACACTGAGCAATCAATTAAGATACGTTGGGTAGTTATGGGGATGTTTCAATGCGTAGAAAATGTCTTTCTCCGTGAACAACCAGCTGTGAAGTGTGCGCAAGGCGTAATGGAGTGGTGGAGAAGCTGCATCTGCTCTGTTCGGGGGGCGGCGGCGTGCGGAGGGGCAGGCGATGAAGTTGCTCTGGCGAGTGGCTGAGGGGTGGGGGTGAGGGGGTGGTGTTTGCCTGCGCATAATAGCAGCGCGAGAGGCAGAGGGTTCGCGCCGCAGACGATAGAGCGCTGCCGAGTTCATCGCGCTACCTCAGGGAGCCGGTGCGGCAACGATCTCCCTTCTCCTCTGTGTACACTCTAGGTCAGGCATATCACAGTCGCGGGCTGGAAACTAGCTTACTAGAGCTCGCGGGCTCTATGTTCCGAGCAAATGGCCGGAGATTTAAAAGTAAGGGTTGTATAAATCGCTCCGGAATGTCGGTACGTAACTGGTATCTGGCCTATGACGGTGTTTTCAAGAAGTCAGTTGACAGTTATTGCTCCAAATTTAATTATGTTAATTCCAAAATTTTCTACTAGAGCAAAGAAGTGATTAAAATACAATACATCAGACTGGTTTTAAATTGCCAATTGGGAGTGAAATTAAAATTTTTGAATGGAAAATTTCTTGACTTCGTTATATATTTACGTAAAAGGGAAGGGATTACATTTACCACGTACTTGTGCATCTTCAATATTCTTTAACAGTCTGTTAAAAGAGTTCCCTTCCGTAAGCGAGAATCGTTAACTTACTGATATCTATTTATAATATAATATATAATATTACAACATTCATAAGTAAGTGAACGATTTAGTAAAATATAGCACAAAACGAAAACAAAAATAATTTGCCATATGGCAACCATGTTTGCACAGAGCTGAATTTAGGAAGAGAGTGAGCATCCCAGCGGGGAAGTCTACAGGAGGAAGAAAACGTTGCAAATCCTGAAGAGAACTTGTCCGCATCACTCCAAGGGAACTCCAAAGGGAGAGGAACACGTCCGCCTTCCATTACATGACTTGCGCTTACAGGACTAACAATCAATCAGACATGCTTACTTAGTCTTGAGTATAAGTAAAAATTTGCAAAGCGCTGTTTTCGGAATGAAAGAAATAACGCCAAGGGGCTGTCAAAAATTAAACGACCAACCAGTGTATATTTCTTTCTTTCTTTCTATCTTTTTTTATGGTTGATTAAAAACGTTGAATATTTATTTTGATATAATATGACTATTAACAATCTAGATTATACTTTTATACTCTATATAATATTAATACATTTTATATTCTAGATAATATCAATACATTTATATATTTTAGAAAATATTTATATATGTTTTATATTCTGTGGAAAAATGAAATATCTGGGACATCCTATCCCTTTCTTTGCTCATCACCTAAATGTTTCGGGCACATTCTATTTATTGTTTGTTCTTTGGAAAATACATTGAAACTATGCAGGCACATCTATGATGCATTTTTCACATAATAGGGGAATTATGTCTTCAGTCATTTCTAGGTTATAAAAAGCACATGTGTGTGGGTGGGTGTAAGCGCCTGCTCGCATGTTTGCGCTTGGAAACCACCAGTAGTAAATTTGTTCAATATTCAGAATAACCTGAAGATTACCATAAAACGAGAATAAAACGGGAATGAAACACATGTTCCCGAAAATCCGCCGGAAGCTATTGAAAAAACATGAAACTCTCCTGAATGTTTTCTCTGGTAATCCCGCTCGCGCAAATCGGTTTTTCTTGAAAAGGAACTTGATTTATTATTTGTTTCTGCAAATCCCTTAATTACAGCGCGGGTGGGTGGGTGGGAGGTCATTGAACTCCAGTCGCCCCTCCCCCTTCCCCGCAACCTCCCGAAGCGACCTGCCGACCACCCACCTCGCAGCCCCTCCTCCTTATCCAGCCCGCTTCCATTGCCTCTCGCCAAGATAATACTTCCCTCCACACACGCCTCCGTCTCACCACAGTTACGTCGCTCCGTTTCCTCCACGCCCCATTCCAGTCACAATGTGCCACCACCTGCCACCCCGTCATGTTCACCAGTACATGCTCGACAGTAGACACTGGAGACCGGACCTGCGTAACCGATGCCCACTCACTACAGCTGCGCCCCCGCTTCCCTTGTTCCCCTTCTCTCCACCGCCTCCTTCCTGCCCCCGGTCTCCTTCTGCCGTTAAACATGGCGATAGTACTGGTCATCCTGCTGCCTCAACGCCGTCCCGTTGTCACTTTGTGAGTTGCTACCACCGCTTCAGCAGCCCTCACCACCTTTTCCCCTCCTCTGCCCCTCCGCCACCAGCATTAACACACTACCGCCCCCATTGCGCCCTCCTCTCTCACACGTCTACTCCACCCCAACCCCCGCACGCCCCACCCACGCGCCCACCGCACGCGCCTAATTCGGCCGTTTTTCACTTTTACGGCGCTCAATGGCCCCACACGGTCCATCCGCCCACGCGGTCGCCAGCATCACCCCTCCCGCGCACAACGCCACTCACGCTCTCGCTGCGCTGCGGCCGCCGAGGGAACTAAACACTAGGAAAGCACAGCGGCGACCCCGTAGGGCCTGCCGACGGCGAATATCTTTGAAATATCGCGCGACTAGCCGTATAACACATGCAAAACAAAACAATACAATGACTGCATGTGCACTCTTGTTACTGTCATCAACATAAAGTCATTTTAGAAAGACCGACCAACAATAATTATTGTTATTTTAAATTTATCTTTTCCGTTGACAATAAGTTATGAGAAACATGTTAAAATGGTCATACATGTAATGAAATGCTTCCACGGTTCAGGGATGTGAAGTATTAGTTGAGGTGATAGAGCGACGATGGAATGAGAGGCTAGACGGGCGAGCCCCGAGGATAACCGTGGGAATTTGGTCTCGCCCCGAGAGAAGTAGCTCAGTGCATCAACCGATGTCACTGCAGTGCCTCTACCGGAAAAAAAGTAAGCGTGTAAATTGTGGACGAAAACACGGCCAGTTTTCGGATATCCCCGGTAGGTCCTCCTCACATCAGGGCAGCCAACTTGTCAGGGAAGTTTTAATTGCAAGCGAAAGCAGCCAAGGCGCACGCGAGCCCCGCCGCGCAGTTGGCACTCCGCGGGGGGGGGTTGCCTGCGCCCGGCGCCGCCAGATGGCAGAGCGGAGCGCTCCGGCTCGCGGCGTTCGCCCCACCCTCCTCAATAAGCATCAGGAGTATCACTTCAGCTCCCGTCCACACTATTAATCCTGGGATGGCATGATGACACGATGTGCGCGTTATGGTATGACATATTATATTATCAAGCTTAGACGGTGGATTGCAATATCATATGTATGATTTATTGTATTTTAATTATGATGCCTCTTTTTTAAGGAAAATATCTTAGTTCATCATTCTCTTATGTGTTATTAGGCTTTTATGTAATACATCAAACTTGAATGGAGTAACAGCGTTAATATGGGTCCCAAAGCCGTGATGACGGAACAATAAAGTCCAAAACGTTGGCAAACTAGATGTTTTTCAATTAAATGATCAACAACCATTAACTATTCCTGGAGTTAGAAATATTACTTATTATAAAGGCATCTGGGAGAGTAGAAGTTCACTCTTTGCCAATGAACATATGGTGGTAAATTTCATACAACGAAGTACATGTGACTTTTCTCCTTATCGGTGGGACACTATTTCTGCAGTGTTATTCGACAGGTACCGTTCTCACGTAGTGCAACAATTTTCGTGTATCTGCTAAAAGTCAGTGAATGAAGAGTTGCTTGACAAAAATAGGAGGTGCAATATTGACACAACAAACTCGCTGTGAGAATTATCATTAACAAAGTTACTCGAGTCATTTTCTACATGGCGTTCATAATTGTAACATCTAAATTGGCAAGTTGTCCTGGATTGATGTTTGGTAGGATCACAAACTTCAGAGAACAAACTGTCCGCTGTTTTAGTTCATACATGGAATGAAACGTTTCGATTGTTGAGAGGTGTGAGGTATTAGTTGAGACGACAGAGCGACGATGGAATGAGAGCCCAGACGACCGAACCCCGAGAATAACTGTCGGAATTTGAGCAGTCTCACAGCGGGAGAGGTAGCTCTGCCCTACCACACATGCCGGGAGACCGGTCGAGAAGTTAAAGCTTGTCCCGACTGGGAAGGTGCTCCGTTGGCGAAAAGCCCGCTAGCCGACGGTACGTTGACGTGGATCACACTATCCAGTGGCGGATGACACCTCCAACGCCTGAGGGAATGCCCTGCAATTACGGGAGTAATGGCCCTAGCCGTTTACTCGCCCCAAAACACCAATCCTTCAGTGCGCGGTCTCATCTGTGCAAAGCGCGGCCCCCTCTCAACGGATAAACTGCACAGAACAGGACAGTAACTTACTCCAGGTGTAGGACACACGTGTTATCCAAAATGGTAGCAAATGCTTACTGAAATTTCGTCTTCGCTATTTAGTTTCACAATATTTAAATTTTACTTTAAGAAAACTGCAATGATTTGCATTATTTGCTTCTAAGAAACCAATAAAAAAACTGTTTACATTATCTTCGTGATAATGTTTATCATTCCAAAATATTTCATTGCAGACCGGTTCGTATGTTATTTTAATGGCTTGCTACAACCCTACAAACTTGAAACGTCTGTTATTTTATCAGAAAACCAAGGAATATATATTTTACAAATACTTAAACTATTAAAATGCATAAAAATAATGTAACTCTTCAAAATATTTTCTTCTTTCTTCCTACAAATCATATATTATTCTTCGAAACTTTCTCGTAAAGTTATCCGCAATCGACATTATTCGTTAAATAGGTATGCGAAATAGGTTAATATCAAACTTTAATAGTTTGTGATAATGAATTGTGGGCGAAAACTATCCGTTGCTTCTAGCCAACTGGCAAACTTTATATTTGGACATTTTCCTGCGGGAAAACATTTCCATGAAAATGTTTTTGTGTACTTTTCATCGAACTAGGTGCGACATCGGCGGCTTATCAAGCATTCTGAATCACCTGCTCGATAACCATTAACTATCGATGACCACACTTCTCCCCCACACAACCCCCGTCCCACAACACGTCCTCCCCAGCCCAAGTGTCAGCAACAAACCTCTAAGCACAACCAGCCACGCAGCGCATCCCCGCCGAGTAATTGATAACCCCGAAGGTAACAAATCGCCGCTAAACCAGGCGGCTGGCGAGAATGAAACTCCCGTCGGGCGCTGTTGCGAGCGCGATCCATCGGCCGGGCCGCCAACTAATTATCCTTCGAACTGCTGCACTTCCGGTGCCGGCCATCGACATCCGGGACATCATTCCGCTTCGCCCCGCCAGGGGCAGCACTTGTGATAAACAACTGCCTTCCATCCCTCCCTGAATTCAAAGCACGCGAGCCCGAAGCACGGGACAAAGTTGGAAAATAAGAATAACGGTTCTGCTGAAGTTCTTCCTCTGGATTAAGTTTCCTCGCGTTCAATTTGGGCCCTCACGCAGCTCTCTTTATGGACTGGAGACTTTTCCCTTTTTCCTTCATCTCGGTTTTTAACACGGCAACACACTGCTTGGTAATAAACAGCAATCCGTCTTTGTTATCTTGAAAATTGTTTCCATATTTTTACAGGAGATGCTAATTACTAGGAGGAAATTCCACGAAATGTACATAAAAGTTGTTAATGCGTGAATGAAGAATCAGAACAAAAATAACAAATGAATAGCGAGCAATTTTTAAGTTTTTTACTTCTTCAGTAGGGTTACGACAGTTGAAAATGAGTACCCGTATAAAAGTTAAGTATTTAGTGAAACTGCTGAATAATGCAAAATGAAACTGAATAAAATTTGAAATTCCTTGATATCTATCCAAAGGACATAAGTCGTTGCGAAGACTGTGTGTTGAAGACAAAAAGCTTTCAATATTAGGAATGTGTGTTGTTGACAATAATAAACGTAACAAGGGCCAATAATTACGTAAATAATGTCTTGTACATCCTAAAAAAATGAAGTGTGTGTGATGAAACTGTCTGAAAACCATTGCAGAGTATCAGTCTGTAAAAATGGTCTCGTGAATTAATTTCTCATGATCAGATAATTTAAATATACATATTGTCTGTTACTTTGGTATTATTTTTTTTCATTTTTTCTGGGACTTGTATATTTGAGAGTAAAATTCCTTAAAAAATGATTTTATCAATACCAGGGTACATGTGTAAACGTGCTTAAAATTTCATTTTGAAATATTCTTAATGAAAACCTAAAGACGAAATTCATTCTCTTAATGAAATTCATTCTTTGCAGCCTTGAATACTCTTCCCACTTCAAGACTATCCAGGATGGGAACAGGCATAACCGAGGAAAGGTGTGCAAACGCCTCCCCCGCCCAAAAGCTAACTTTTTGGACTTAATTTTATTCCATTTAATCAACACGTATTGATCGCGTTGCAAACAAAAAAAGTATTCCAATAATGAGTATACATATTTTTACGTATCTACATAAGTTTTTTTTAAAATTATTATTTCAAAAATATTCATGGAAGAGATACTAAAAGAAACTGGCCTCGTTCTCAGACCACTTCCTGCGTCCATCTTTGGCTCTAGGAGAGATTTAGAGGACTTTAATGATGATAAATATCTTGTAAAGTTATATTATATTTAAAGAGTTAATAAGAATAATTTCGTTTAAATTGTTTTACCGTCTTGGAAGTTTCAATATTATTTTGCTTCTCAGAGATATGATTTTTTTCGTATGTGTGTAAGCATGTGCTTTCAATCATGAAACATCCAATTAAGACAGCTTAAAACGTGTATCTGTGTTGATGTAGGAGAATCCAAAAGTAACATTTTGACGCAGACGTAAAAGCCTTGAAATTGATTGGAAATTTAAATTTCATCACACTTTTTATTATCATATCGTTAATAAAAAAAATCATAACTTAGCCTGTCGTTTTTTGCAATTCATTTCATGGTATCGGTCCACGAATGAACATTTTATTCTGGTTATACCATTTTCATTGAGAGTGTGCAGGGAGGAAACATCTGCAATTTCAGAGCGAGAATAGCTGAGAAGCAGCTTCTACTCAAAATGCAGTTCAGGAAAAGCGAATATTTAAGAGAGATCTGCACAGTGATAGATTTTGAAAAAAATTTTGGCTGTGAGAAGAATTGGAATAAAGACGTTGAGCTGTCAAAATGTAGTTGAAATATAAAAAGCAGTGTTTTCGTTCTTACATGTATTTTTGTCGAAGTTATTTTGTTGAGCGGATATGTATGCGGAATTTACGTAGCTCTGGTCCATATCACATTAGTCAATACTGTTCATTCCAACGTCCTATTTTTATGAGAGAGATAGAGCATGAGAAACATATTCTATCACATAAACAGATGTCTATATAACTTCTCCCATGTTTAAACATTGTACTAATATATAGCACATTTTTGAAGTTTTATTTGGCCGAAGGAGGAGATCTGTTCAAAAGTTCCATTTCTTATCTTAAAACTAAATAGAAAGTTTGCTTGCGTGCCTCCACATTACAACCTTTGATATTTCTAAAGACTTTTATTTCGTAAACTTGCAGTGACTGCGAGTTCCGGAAGTGTCCTCCTCGCCCACTTCCGGTTTGCAAGAGTTTGGAGATGCCCTAACCGCCTTTTATTGCTCGCGGGAGATGTTTTCGGAGTTGGCGAAGCGAACTCGACTTGGCAGCGCCGCCGGCCCGCGGAGTCCCTCGCTGAGCCTCGTGCGGCGTGTTCTGCCATCCAGAACCTCGCTATGGTCAGGCTATGCGTAGGAGTAGGGTGGCGATGATTCATATCCTTTATTTTAATTCATGATGTATATCATTCTAATCAGTCATTCAAATCAAGGATCGTTTTTCAGTTTCTCGTACACGTACGTATACACGGAGTAAAATGCGTAACGTAGAAATCGTAATGTAATACTGCGGAAAATGAGTTTCGAGATTTTAACGAAAATTCACAGTGTGGGGTCCTTTAATATCCAAAAATATATTTTTTCAAACCGTCCGTCCAACGGTCCATCTGCCCGTCCGTCCGGCTGTCTGTCTCTATATGTGAAAAATACTAACGCTTAATCTATTTATTAGTTTTTCCCCCAAAATTAATATTCCATGTATTTGGCCGGCCAAATCGATGTAACAGAGCTTGAGTTGTCTGTTCTTTCTACTAATTCTAAGTGCTGGTGTTGTCTTCTTAAAACGTTTTGTGCAAGTATATTTACAGACATAAACATTTTAAAAATACTCAATTACTAGTAGCTTGCAGCAGCAAAAAGCTGATCCTTTTAGTATAAACAACTTCATTTAGACTGTGATTTTACATTGTTTAGCCGTTCGACTCTTTGTGTTGTTAGGTGAAGCACACGAAATAACACAACACTACACTGACAGGCACGGGGAGGACCATAACACAGTTTAATATCAGTAGGGGAAACTCAATTGAACTCACCTCCCCGTCCCCGGATCGCACACTTTAACAGGATAAAACCACAGCCACTTCCAGGAAAGACCTCTGCAGTGATGGGGCTCATTCAGATGTCGTGACCAGAAAGTTCAACGAATTAAGGGCACCCTATCTCCCGTTCCGGCAACCTCATGAGGTATAGCATGAACAACACTTACAGGATAAAAGTTCTTACAGTTGACAAACTAAATACTCAATGAACATGCACACTAGGTCCTCGGGGCATTGTTGTCTCTGCGTCTGTCGTGTTTGTCTGTCTGTCTGTCTCTCTCTCTCGCCCTCGCTCTGTGCGCGCGGCGAAGGCGTTCGTCCGAGCAGAAGCGACCTGTCCCGCACTGTGCGGCCGCGGGGCGTAACACCGCATTTAAACGCTGCGGCGCCGGCGGCTCTCGTTAACGGCCGCGGATTTGCATCTCATTTGCATGGCATCTCGGGCCTCTGCGCAAAAGAGCGCTGGCGATGGATTCGCGGGGAGCTCGGCCGATGGCGCCACCGTCGCCGCGGTCTCTGCAGCCGCGAGGACGCGCTACCAATGCCTTCCGCGATCGAGACGACGGAGTTTGTGACGAAACGGATAGCATTTCAGGATAGCTGGGTTCCATGTGCGGCCCACGATCAATGTATGTTCAACTTGTGGTGGTCAAAACGGCGTCGCCACAAAGGTTCATTCCATATTCCCCGCCTCTCATTTCACCCTCTGCATCACCCCCATCATTTATTATCATATACTTGCTCGAATATCAGTCATGAGGCTCCATGATTGGCAGATGAATGAGTCCCAAACTCAAATAAATGAATAAATATTTTGTCTTCCACAGTTGAAGCCAGGATTGGGGGCCGGGGGGCGTCCGCATTACTGATGTGCACGACACACCACTGTCGAACAGGAGACTAAAGGTTAATGCTCGTTTTTAGACTTCTCAGGCACATTTCCATTGTACTACTTACGACAAATGTGAAATAAATGAAGTTTTAAAAATACAGAAACTATCATAGACGTTGGTAAATGTTTTTTTATATCCACTCTCAAGTGAAGAGAAAGGCATCTTGAGCAGACTATTGAACCTTTGCTTTGGGTGGCTTTCCGACTGTGATGTGTCGCCACCTCCCTGCACTCACAGCCTGGCCTCAGTCTTTGAACGCATTGTTGCTGGCGGTGAGACCAGTCACAGCCACAATGGGGATTAATGACAACACGTTGCCGGATACTAACTGCTTCTGAAGTGCGATTGAAGCAAAGTGATATTACTGGTGAGGAAAAGTACTGCTACAGGGAGTAAGCCACGAAAGGTATCGGGCCACTTTGTGGCATTCGATTTCGAGTCTAGAAAAAGATGTACATAAATATGTAAAGAAAAATACAATTTGTAACAAATATGTAAAATCAGATTTAATATTTAGGATCAAAGTTCACTAAAAATTTAGTCGTACACTTATTATGCACTACTACTGGTATAATTTGTTTTAATGTTCACCGTTTAAAATTACGTTAATGAAGTATTTATTAAGCCAGTTTTAAAAATAAAACTTGCTTGACTTTCTGTATTGAAATTGTCATTGGAGAGTGCAGTTTCATCTTTGGCTGCAACGATACAGACGTGGAAACTCAATAACCAGCAGAGAATCACTGTAACATTCTTTTGGAAGTAATTCGCGTTTGCGACAACTAGTAGTTGGATCCGTGAGCCTAGCTCAAAGTGAATTTAAGTTTAGTATCTATGTTTCGTATGTTAGTGTGTATTTTCTGAGCTGGCCATTTAATTTACGAGAAGACGGCGTCAGTGACTCTTTCGAATCTGAAGCTGATGCGCTCAGCGCCGTTGCGCAACCTCAAGCGCCTGCGCGGTGTCGGGCCGTCTCTCGCCGGCGCCGAGGCGAGCGTCGACGCTCCTGGCTTGAATGAGAGAGACTCAAATATTCCCCTTATCTACTTATACAAATACATATTCGTCGTAAAATTCTATAATCAAGGACTCTAATGCATTCCACCAAGGATTACGTCCACAAGGTAGATCTTTCTTCCTTTTAGCAGTAGTTTGAATTTAAGTTAGAGTGGGCAAAAATTCTTTGAAGTTTTTTTTAGTTCAAAAGTTAAAGCTACGTCGCATTTAGATATGTGATACAAAATTATGTTTTTGAAATTAATTAATCAAAAAATATTCCTTTCATTCCCCCACTAATTCGTCGTTTCCCAATACCCCCTTCCCGACATCAATTTTTGATGCACCGTCTTAATTTTATTTGTTTTTAATGGAAAGAACAAGAGATAATACCGTTGCTGAGAATTGTGAGGAGAATTCTATCATATCTCGCAAGAAATTTCGCAAACAAATGAAGATATGTTTCGAGGCTAACTTAACCAGGTGTTAACCTTTTTTCGAGCCTAACTTAACCAACCACTCCATTCTCAAATAAGACTATTAAAATAATAAAAATAACGAAAAAGTATTGATGGTAATAATACGAATAATAATATTAAAATAAACTTACGTGTCTTCCATAAATTTAGAAGAACATCAAAATGCTTCGATATCAGTAATGAATAGAGGTACTTACATGAACGTATGACATCATCTGCAACGTTATAATCTTAAAACTCCAATTACATTTCTTTAAAAACACTTTTCATTTATTGAAAAGATGAGAAAAGCAGTAGAGGAAATCAAAATATTCGCACAATTGATTTACAACTATAAAACTCGATTATATGTGTACGGTCATTCTATAATTCAAGTTTTTACCTCCCGTTCTCTTCACAGATTACTTTTTACGAGTACATGAAACAAATTTTATGATCATTGATGCTCGTGTGAAGTTCTTTCTTATCTCTTTTTGTCTGCCCACGAAGACAAGAGCTTTTCATTACCATATCTCTGTTTAATGTTCAAAACTCGACGATCTGAGCAAGAACATTGTCATAGTAAACTGCAAAATGCCACGTTTCTTGCTTTATTCTTCTTTCTCCTGAGCTGTCAAGTTTCAGCGAGGTCGTTCTGCCTACAGGGGCCCCTACAACTCAAGAAGAGGAAAAGAAAGTATTAATGTGGATTTTGCAGTTATAAATTAGGCAGAATTCTGTTACAACTTTGATGAGAAAGTTGTTCAACCGAATACCCGAAACTCTAGAAACTTTCCTCATGCACACAGTGTTATCTTGACATAATGTGAGCTATGTTCTCTGTTATATCAGTGTGCGCAAGAGCACGTGAAATATTGTGAACTTTTAGTAGCCAGTTTATAATGTAAATAACTCATCGATTTTTCTTGCTAACAAAATTGTAAGCGGGTTAGAATGCCTATGTAACCATTATTCCGCAAGCAATGAATTGTAGGCTGGTAGGTCCTGGATTCGAGTACCAGTGGCAGTGAACGTTTTTCTTTAGAGGAGTTCGCACATTGTAACAGCGTGGATGGGGTATGCAAGGTGGAATTTGTTTTATTTCCGGAACCTTTATGAAGTCAATACACTCAAATCATTTGCTGGAGAATTGCAGTGTATTACGAGCTCCGTATCGAAGGCAAATACAATCTACAGTGTAAAAGTAAAAAATTTAAAAAAATTAATTCCCCTTTTCAAATCTTACATTATACATTAGCCAATAAGCAGTATTTAATATTTTACAACACAACAAAGGATATGTTGCATGTTGAACTGATTGACGAGTTCCTCGTTAGATTTGTTTCAGAAAGGCAATGTAGCATACTATACATCAGAAAATACTTTTCCGTGAAAAATAGCTTTCCAAAGAGTCGTATAGACTACTTCTGCAGAAGCTATTATCTAGAATTTCTCAGATAAAAAATAGTGTAAACAAGATGAATTTCACACAATAATATTTATTTTAGTTAATATGTCTTAATGTATAGCTAATTTTATTTCATGTGGAGTTTTATAGTTTTTGTAAAGATAGACCAATTTTTAGATTTGTAGTTATTCCATTTATACTCCTTTGCAAGAAGCTATTTTTCACATATACAGTTGAAAGCTCTTTCATAACAAAGAGAGATTTATTTTTGAAACGGATTGATGAATATTTCGATTAACGCTTACCAACGAGTCGTATATATATTGAGGCCCATCTGTGACATTGACACATGGAGAAGGCATACCTCGCGCAAGACATTGACATACGCTCAGGCAAGACTTGACAAATGCGTCGGGGAACCACATAACTTAACACGACTGACGCACACGTCGCTGGCGGGATTTCACCGACAACCGTGGGATTCGACCAGCGGCAGCGATTTCAGAAGGCGGAGACCAATTGCACCAAGGCGATGCGAATCAGGAGGCAAGAGAAGGGGGAGACTGGTGAAGGTGAATAGCAAAGAGACGAAATGGAAGAAGCATTCACAGGAGGTCCTCAGAGGAGAAACACGTATTCTCCCAGAGATGAGAAACATCCGGAGAGATGTGCTCGGGCTCTTGGTGACAAGCAACACTCGGGCGCCTCTAGCAGCGAAGCAGTCAGGTTGTCGGGCGAGGAAACGCGAGACAATGTGCACAGGCGGGAGGTGGCGAGTGGCGCGTGACCCATCTGCCTCTTGTCCCGCTGTCTTCTGTCGCGTTTTATCCTGCCTTCCTCCCTACACCCTCCTCCGCGTCACTTACATCACCATTAGCGCTTCTGTCGTTGGCAGTGTTCTTTTACAGTCTCATCCCTTTTTATCCTTTTCTAACGACTCTGATCCTGCTCTAATCTTCTCAGTTCCCATCTCCACCTTTCCTTCTCCGTGTCTCAACCACCGCCAAATAGACCTCTCTTTCGTATCCTCCAATAATTTTTTCTTCCGTGTTTCCTTCCTTCCTCTTTTCTCGTACTCGTACCTTCCTCTGCTGCGCCGTACACGCCCCCTGCTGACTCTCCCCTCCCCTCTCCTCCTCGCCAGCGACGTTGCTTTAAAATGTCGTGGAATGTTCGGCGCCGCAACAGCGCTAGCGGGGTAGAGCGGGGGAGGGTATCCCACGCGGCCCCTGTTTCCAATTACCTGCGCCGTTTCATTATTAAGGCTGATATGAAACTGTTAACGGCAGCGACCGGCTTTTAATTAGAGCCCACTCGACGGCGCCGCTAGGGCGGAGCGTGGACGGGGGGGGAGGGGGGTGCGGGTTGCATGGCGCTGTGAGGCGCAGAGTTGGGATCCAGTTGTTTTGCAGCGGAGTTGAGTCAAAATCGGCGATTGTTCTGGGGATGATTGATGTACATGAGGCTGCGTTCCTGTGAGAGCGTTTTTGTTGCCGCAGCCTTCAGGTACGAACAGCCATACTCTGTCCCGATTGCGCAACAGAATAGATATTATTGAATGTTGAGGGCTTTGAGTGCTTTGAATCCTTCCATTATTATTATTATTATTATTATTATTATTATTATTATTATTATTATTATTAAAGTTATAAAACGTGAGTCCTCTCTACCAATTCATTTTTTCCTTATCTTTGTCAAGAAAGGAATTAATGCTGTGTCTGACGAATGCCATTAGAACAAAATGTTAAAACGTGACGCAGGATGCATAAAATGATTTGAACCATGTGCAAGACGTGTAGGCAGGGGAGGCTGGGCGGAGCGGGCGGGGCGATGGCACGGGTGGGGATGGGGGAGGCTCGCGGGGCGCGTGTCACATATTGCTCGTTGGCGCCTTCTGGCGAGAAGCTCATCTCCACGCAGATGGACTGCCAGTTGCTCACTCGCGGTTGCCGCCGGTGAAAATAGCTTAGCACTTCAAACGCCTAGGCTTTGCACCAAGCGTCGTAACATTACTTGCCCGATTGATTCATTGACTCCGGACGCGTCAAGTTCACGTTTTATTGCAGGAGGTGGGGCATTTCCTCCTCCAGGGCATCGCCCCAAGGGAACAGGGTCTGCGCTCCCGACTCGTCGCGCCACATTGCGAGGCCGTGAGTGTGTAAGTGCAATGGAATTAGGGGACAAGGGCGATGAAAGATGGATTACATGTTGTCCGTGGCCCTTTTGTTAGGATACTGCAGAGACAGCAACAATACTGACACTGAGCTAAGTATGCAGGTTTATTTTGTAATTTGGTCATTATTTTTTGCACCAGCATGGCTTACTTGATAATAACGCATAACGCTAGACTAAGAATTAAAATTGAATATGCTATGCCTTCTTGAATTCTCTACTTTTCGTCCATTTTCAGCAAAATTGTAGATTAGCTTTTTGTATAACATAATTTGAATAACGTTTTGCTTATTAGCATTATTATATCTGTAAACAAATGTTTGCGGAAGTTTTGTTTCTATTTTTCAAATATGTGATTAATTACATCGTGTCCGTTTTGGCCTTCAGAATAGTTATATAGAATTAATATTATTTTTGATAATTTGGAATTCATATGCCATGCTTAGGTAAATATAAATATTGTAATATATAATTTGAAGTAGTTGATTAAACAATTAGCCTGCATTTTTATGTAAATATTTAGAAACAGAATTAATAAGACTTTTTGTTTGTTTGTGGGAAATTAGAAATAGTATAATATCGCTATCATATAATAGTTCAATATTGAGGTTGTTCATAAAACAATAATTCCAGAAAGAGATAATGTTCCCAACTATAAACATTTTACAGCGGAGCATTACGAAATTTATAAAGATCATATTTGTAATTTTCAGATACATTTTTATGACTACAAGTTCCTGGTTAAATAAAATCATACGAGATTCTATAAAGGCAACTTAATCAATGGGAAACATTTTGTATTATTCCGGGGTTGCACGTGGATGCAGTTCCTTAGCAAACTCTTTTTTTTACTTGGAAGCAAGTCCGGTTCTAGATCTAATTTCAGTATACTTTTGGCACTGCGTGCGAACGTCCGAAACACAGAATGTGTCCCTCGTCCTGCAAACATTACTTCAGGGGAGCCAATACTTCCTTTTTCCTGTGATCACGCCCATTCAGTTCACCCGACGGGCACAAGTGAGGCAGTGAGGGCACAATGCAACGAAGAGTGCTGAACAAATCAATTGATGAAAAACGGCCCAGCCAGTGCACAACCAATTAGTGAAAGCTCAGCAAATGCGCAAATGTCAATAATTCATCAAGTCAGCGAAGGTCAGTGAAGTCAAGTTCGTGTGTGATTGAGCAGTGTACTCCCAGAAAGTGCTGACCACTAGCAAATAAATTTCATCAAAACTAAACCTAATTTTATTTTAAAAAACTGTCTTCTCCTTATAGCAGGAATCGACATTGTTTTGGAATTGTACGTACTTAAACAACCTTCATGATTTTGAAGGCGTTTAAACTCCGAAACATTGAAATTCCAACAAAGCTGAAATTTGATGAGTTTTATTCCAATCCAAACGCCGTGCGTCTAGCGGTGACGTACTTCACCACACGGAAACAGTGTTGCCACATTGTTCACAAAGGGATACCTTATCAGGCTATCCGTTTCCATCGTACAATTATCGTACGTAAATAATACGAGGTAAACTACTGAAATAGGTTGCGTTTGATATATGTAATCGATTTTCTTGTTATATAAACCCGTTCCTCTGATAAATGTATTTGTCCTCTTCACTGAACACTTTCCTTGGTTTATTTACTTTCATCTTATTTTATCTGAAAAATAAAAAAAAGGGACATGAAGAAAAAAAGTTAGAGAGTTGCATTGCGAGCATTTCCATGTGAAAACGTAATTTTAAAGAGTGGTTGCTCAATTCCAGACAACAGTGTTTCTTTCGATTTTAATAAGAGTGTATTATCTGGTAATGCATAGAAATATAAAGAGAAAATAAGAGGAGTTTAGTGCAAGCAAGGGCGTTCAACATCTAGCAAATTGCCATGTTCCTGCCTTGTTTTAATTAAATGGCATCAAATATTGCAGGGCCTTATTCTCTGAAGAGACTAATAACCCGCAGGAAGTTTAATCCGTCTTGGCTTGCGCCGTGGAAGAGACCTTCGTAGCGAGCGAGGAGAGCTCTGCGCCCTGTTCCTTGCTCGTCCGGGCCCCGCGAGGGCAGCGCGGCCAATGCAAATGCGGCACCACAATGCACACCGCTCCCTCTTTTTATTTTATCCCGCCCTGCCGCCAAACAATAAAGCAATTTTGCCGCCACACCGCCACGGGCGCTGCCGTCGCCGCCGCTGCTGTGGTCGCAGCCTGTCACGCGGTTGACCACCCACACCAACACGTTCGGCAAGCTGAAGCATCCATTATAGCACAATCACATGAAACCGTTTTGAATATTTATTACCCAAAACGTTTTGGCTGTTGTTTATTGAATACAAGCAGTTGTGCTAGCTTGACAGTTCAGCTGTCACAACCAAATTTTAGAAACCTGCGGTATTGGATATTGCTATTAGTTTGATTTGTTTGTGCCAGCTTG
Source organism: Gryllus longicercus (assembly GCA_038098605.1). Lineage (NCBI taxonomy): Eukaryota > Metazoa > Arthropoda > Insecta > Orthoptera > Gryllidae > Gryllus > Gryllus longicercus. The sequence continues at coordinate 5,557,724 of JAZDUA010000018.1, read as the reverse complement.
GCCGTCAACACACGACCTCCCGCCACTTGCCCCGCCACCCACGCGTCTGCCTGCGCAGGCCCTCGACCTTCACCCCCCCCCCCCCGCACGCCCACAGGCCACCCCATCCCCCACACGCCTGCCGTCTGGTCCGGCGCACTTCCGACACGCGAACCCTTTCCAACACATGCCTCCCCTCGCGAGACTCGTCCCCCACGCCCTGCTCGCTCTTCCACTTCCTTTCTCCTCGCCACCGCTGCCATCATACGTACTTCTGATCACCCTCCCCATTCCCTCCTCCCTCGCTCCCACACTTCCATCTCGATCTCCTCCCTATCCGTTTTCTCTTACGCACCCCTTGCTCCCGTCTCAGCCGCCCCATCGCCTCGCCACCTCTACCTCCCTCGTCTGTCGCCCTCTGTGTACCCCCGAGACCGTACCTCTCCGCCGAATGCTGAGCGCGTGTTCCCAAACGAGGATGGGCTAATTGCTCCTACCTCCGGATTTCCGCTCGTAGATCGGCGACCGCCGCGGCGAGGCGGGATGGCGCCCTCTTGCCGCCGCTTAATGAACTACCGCCAATATTTCTCGAGTATTTTAATCCCATTTAGGGTAATCCGCGTGTGCTTTATTCGGAGGGGCGGTCTGCGGCAGGGAGGGCGGAGCGGTATGTCAGGATTTCGTATCCAATTTCGGGGAGATTACTTGGTCGCCTCCGCTGTGCCTTCGCTGGCGGAGCGTGGAGTGGGCCCAGGGCAAGAAAAAGAGCTTCCACTGCAGCGACGAAGTCCGCGTTCGAGTCCCGACGGCGGCGGATTTCAGAGGAGCTGAAACTCGAAGTCGAGCTGTTCACTGTCTGGAGGAGAATCTTCCTTATGTATTTTATCCCTTTGCTCACGCACACGTACACTTCCATACTCTCCGCTGCGGGCGGGGGACGAGTCGGAGCTTCGAACGCGTCCAAGCCACTTGGCACGGAAACTCCAGCCAGCAGGGACTCCGCCAACACCTCTCTACAGCGTCCACTCTATTTACGGGACAGGCCGCTGGCGTCGACGCGAGCTCTCCCCTGAAGGCGGGTGCGCGATAGGCAAAGGGGTTGGGGATGCGCGCGAGGACGGAGGCCAAGAGGGCGGTGCAGGGTGTCCGGGCGGGTGTTGCACACGAGGCGACGGAATGGTGTCACGTGACAGTCAACATGAGGGCGAGAGAAGGGGCTGGGACGAGAGCGAGGGAGGCAGAGGGCAGGTGTAAGAATGAGAGGGAAGACGGCAAGGGCGTGGGGTGGACGGGGGCGAGGGCGTGTGAGGCGAGGGCGGAGGTGAAGCCAGAGGGGCGAGGAGGAAAACGGCGAGTCCGAGGCCGGCGATGGCAGGAGGAGAGCGAGATGGCCGTGGAATGCGTGAGGATGCGCCGTCTATCAGCTGACAACTTAACCACACACCACAGGCGCTCCGCTGCCTCTTCCGCTCCTTATCTGCCGCTATCGGCGCTGAAGGCCACTCCGCGAAGACTCTCCTCCTCCACGGACAGAGACAACCTGCGGGCGGCGCTAATGAGGCAGGGTGCGGAAGCCCCAGAGCGGAAATGGGAAGAACTTACAAGCAAGATAGGCATCATGCAGTTTGTCATCCTCTGTAGAGTTTCATGTTGAACATTGCAGTGAAGAGAGCACATTTCCCTCGATTAACAACAAATTGTTATCAAGCTCCAGTGAACAGACAAACTGAGTCATAGTGTTCTTGTTTGCAATTGACGCTGAGGAGGAGAGCTGTGAAGGTGGCTTGCAGGAGCTTGACGTGCCCGATTTATGGAATACTCTGCAGGTTTTTTGATGACATGAGTCATTAAGACAGTCAACTGAAGATATGGTAGTATATGTAAAGACAGTTTGTATGAAGACAGTGTCTCAATCGCGTAAAGACAGACGCGTTTATTCTGCAGGTAACGTGTTCTAGGAGATTATAAACTTATTTATCGGAAAATAGTTTTCATCTTCTGTCGTATATATTGATTTCCAGAAGAAAATAACTTTTTTATTGCACACGCCGTGAGTGAAACGCGGTTTTTCGTACTTGTTTTCCGTGAAAGAAACAGATAATTTTTTCTCAACGTGCGAAACATCGCGAAACGTGTTCAAAATATCTGTAACGATCCGCAATTGTCTTTCATCATTACGAAGTTGTTTATTATTTACAAACAATAGTGTTACAACACTGACTGGAATCCATTTACTTTTTGTACAAGTAAGGTTTTTTAGTAATTTGATATTTCATGTATTCCCTTACTTGACGCTTTGCGTTTTGCTCACAGGGTGTTAAAAATAGTGTACGCAACACGGGCGCGAGTTAATTCTCACACGTCTCTTTGTCGTCCTGGCTACGCTCGGAACACAGACTCAACTCGTTCGTGATCCACCTGTTTCGCGCCCTTGTTGCGTAAACTACTATTCTCGTAGAATCTTAACGTATGTTCATGTATTACACAAGTGACCTAAGATGCTTAATTGTCGTAACTGTTTAAAAACGCTACGAGAATATTAACAAAGTTTAGAAATGTAAACGTTTTTTTTCGATCGTGTTCGTGTCCAGCTATCCACCAAGTGATTCCAAAATATTTCGAAATTGCTGATCTTTTCAGCATCATAATCAGTATCAATTACTCCCATCCAAATCGTAAATGGCATTAATGTATGCATGTTGAACGATATTGTTAAACTGTTCGTATCTAATAATGAGACTATCATTAACGAACCATGTTTGTTGTTTATATGAAAATAACCTGCAGTCTTTCCTCATACAGATTGTGGAAGACAATGGCAAGCCATCAACGGGCTTACCTGTTCCGAAAAGGGTGTAAAGAATTGTAATGTTCCATTAGCTCACTCCACCCGAGTGCAACAGCAGTAATTCCAAGAAAATTGTCATATTGTCCCCAATTTACTTTCCTGACAGTCCGCGAAACGTATGGCATCATACTTAGAGATATGGTGCTCAGGTAGGATGCTCAAAGAGTTGAAGACATTATTAGATGTGTTTACACCGGCGATGTGTCAATTTTCGTATATAACGTTACATTTATCAATGTGTGAAGATATCTAAGTATGTTTATTGTATTTATTATTGTCCGCGTCATCATTAACATGCATCAGTGTTGTAATGTATGTTGGCCAAACAGCGAAGTGTAGTCTGTTTTCTTTCGCTCGACCCCGTAGCCACCTGTAGGTGGCCTTGAGCAAGCGGGTGGGTTCTCAGCCACACCGACCGTCGACTGTTCGGAGCAGTTGCCTTGGGGGAGGGGAGGGGAGGGAAAGGAGGGGCGATGGCTAGTGGCACCTGCCGCCGATTCACCCTTCCCTCTGCGCATGAGCAAAGAAAGTGGACTGTGATTGGTGCAGATTTTGAATGCGTTTCCTCCTTCGCATTCCAACCGTTCCGTTAGTAAAGAACTCCTGTGTGCTTTCGTGGGTGATGATGCTTAGAAGAACTTGGTTTCATTTTGTGAGTTAATTACGTTTATTTTTTAATTTCCTGTTAAAGCATGTGCATTTTTAATCTCTGTTGTTGTGATAGTTCATTGGCTAAAGTAATAATGCATTAATCAAATCACTGAAAGAGAAAAAGGTGTAAGTAATACCTGATGTGCATTTTCTGCCATAGCAGCCATGTTGGAAACTTCGTCGTTGCAAGAATGTAAATACTAGCGTTTCTAATATACATAGTATACTCAAATAAAAAAAAAATTGAATTACTAAATCAATTATAGTGAATGATTGTGTAAAAATATTATGGTCTGATAACTGCGCAGTTTTGGAAAGGCACGCTTTGTTGCTTACGTGTGATTAGAATAATATTCTACATTTTATGAAGTGAAGTGGAAATATTTTGAACCACTTCCTCATCAATTAATTATTTAAATTAATCAATGAAAGTAAAGATGTAAACATTGTTTGTGGTACTACACACTATCAGTCGTGTTGAAAACCTCCGATATTCTCAGAAACTACTCAGTATGAATCTTATCCATCCAAACCTTTAATGATACTAACGTATGCATGTCGAACGATCTTTTGAAACAATTTGTATCTGATAATCAAATTCTATCATTTAAAAAAAGATCCGTTATTGTTTTACATGAAACATATCTGAGGGTTGTAGGTATTAATTATAGCAGTGATGTATAGTCTTCCTATTTTTTAATAATAGGTGAAAGGAATGAAGTTTTGTAGTCCTGTCTACGATACTCATAAAGTCAGCCATGTTAAAATGTATTGCTGGTTTTAACAGTATAAGGATCGGTATTCTTTAAATGAGGCTCTCCAATTTCAGAAATTCAATTGAAATTACTATTAATAAAATTGTGCTAAAGTGTAAAACTGTTCTCTTATGATGGTTATTTCTGTTATAAGAAATGTCTGGATCGTTTGCTATGAGTGGTGAATGTGATATACATGCAGTGCAGAAGTACTTGCACCGTGTCAATTCAAAATTTCAGATAGCTATTGTGAAATGATAATGTAAGTGCATTTAACACAATTGTAGGATATGCTCGGAATGAAAGCGAATTCCATAAATAGTAAATGTGAAATAAACTTCAATCCCAATTGATATTCAAAGGAAATGTATTATATAGATTTTACAAACTTCTTACCTCTTTTGAAACATAGCTTTAATACAAATTATTTAATGCTAGATTAAAGTATCATATCTGACAAGACTCTTTCATGTTATAAAATTTTATATTGTTAATTTTTCAGGTAGGAGCAATTAACACTTCTGTGCAGTCTCGTTCTGGTGATTTACTGTTCGAACCTGTAAATGTGAGTTAATCCTCTTAAGATTAATATTTTTTTAAATCTGTATTTACTCCTAAATGTTAGTTTGAAGACTTATCTGATATATTATTGAAAATGTGTGGATCGGATTTATATGCTCTAGCTTTCAAGAGTGAAGTTTTGCGTCACATAATTATCTTAGACGCCATTGAGAATTTCTGAATTAATGTGGTACCTACATATTATATACCTTTTAAAGCAATGAAATAATCACTGAAATTGGGGAATGTGAGGGAAAGCATGAAAGTGAACAAACAAAAAATATACACAGGGAACGTTGTATCATCTCCTTGATCCTTGAAATTGGTTAAAAATATATAAGAATCAGTGGCATTTTAAGAGGTGATATAAATTATGTAAACAGTTTCACATTTACAATGACAAATGACAAATGTGTACGTATGTATTTGGCATTTACGATCGCGAAAATCCGACATTTCCAGTTTGCAGTGTTACCAGTTCTGAGTCTTATAAAAATACATTCGTTCGTAAATTTATTTTCTTCTCAAGTGATTACGTTTTCATGCAAATTTTCTGTACGATGACCCTTCCAAGAGATATGTTGACTTTCTGCTAGTGAACTGGTGAATGCATAACGGAAAATACCGCTAAGGTCTATCTACAATGACGCAAAGACTTCTTTCTGCCAATTCCATCATTATTCTCATTTAACATTTTTCATGAAAAAATTCGTACTCACTCACCCATTTGATAAAGTTTTTCCGTCTTCCAGTTTCAAACCTCCTTTAAACACTTTTACCTCGTGTTCTATTTCTCGGTCGTCCGTTAAATTAAGCAGAGCATTTTCTTCCGTCGTTTCTTACATCTTACTCATTCTCAACAGTGTTGCGCTGCTCGCCTCGGCTGATTGGAGATTCTCGGAGAATATTCCATCTTCTCACCGCCCCTCGACCTCAATCTCATCACGGCTCGCGCCGCGCTTTTGTTTCCGCAACGCGATCCGCCGCCGCCGCCGCGAGGCACCGTCGTCGCGTCATTCGATACTTCGCCACCAGGGCGCTGCGGTCGGGTTTCTTAATTCCACGGCCCCAGCAACACTGGATATTTTCTTCATCTCGCGACGGCGGGAGAAAAGATGTCATCAGTTCCCTTCGACGGAGACAAGTCTGGATCATTCTCACTTGTGACGGAATCTGATCGCCGAAGTCTAGGTAACCCGCTAATAAAAATATTGATAAATAATAGTAATAATAATAATAATAGTAATAGTAACATATCGTACGGAAGGAAGAACTTTAGAAACTATATTATTAATGCACTATATGGAAAATAGAAAACTTCAAAAATGTTTTTTCTTGATGTTGGATATTTTCTCTCCAATAGTAATGGTATGAAAAAGGTTAAGGTTTTTAAAACCTTACAATCACTCTTTTTGTGAACAAAGAGTTGTCAAACATGTCGCCGAAAATGTAATTGAAATGTTTATTTTCCAAGATCTATATATGTGGGCCTTAGTTGACAATTGAAAGATATCTTGTTATCTACCTTAAATTAAAAATGGAATGCATCACTATAATGACTATCACTAAATATTTTTGTACTTGTAGAAACTTTTACTAGTACTTTATCTACTTTTACAAAGAATATAAAAACAATATGTATCTAGTGAATCTAGGCATCACTTGCATACCGTGTAGGCTGTAATATCTAATTTCGATTATTACGTGTATTGCAGCATAACGCATGTTGCAAATTTCCATGTGTTGCAGATGGCCTACACTTTTGCTGATTTCTTCAGAGCATTATCTACAACATTTTTATTTATTAATTATTCTTACTTTAAGTTGTAGGGTTTTTGCACTGCATAACCAAATACAGAAAACCCCATTTTGATCCGTTTAAAAATCGGGACTCTAGCCGCTAACTAATCCAGAACTGATATCTGCGTCTAAAAACAGTCGACTCAGGTTATAGTCAACTTGGATATAGTGAACCCCTCGATTATAATGAACTTGTGTCACTAGTCCCATTTTACTTACATTACAAATAAGCATAAGGATACTCGTTTACAGCGAACGTGAACCTCGGCTATAGTAAACGTAGGAAATAATTCGTGAAAATTACTAATTGCATCTCGTATATTATTAGGCGAGTATGAAGGGTGTCAAGACTGCATTACGATACTTCGAGACAGTGGACAGTGCAGGATCAAGTATGGAGAAAGCACGAAGTCTCGAGAAGGATGTAGATTCTAGAGAAATTTCTAATGAAAAATATACGAAGAAAACAATTGAAAATAATTGATTTTTTAAGGACAATAAAGATATTGGAATGTTCATTTCGTGCTGTTAGTAAATTTTTCTGTATCTTTATATAACTAATATAAATAATTGTGGAGAAATTCTATTTAATTTTTCCACAATTGCTTTCTCCATACTTGATCCTGCATTGTCCACTGTCTCGAAGTTCTAAATTGAACCTACAGATTTATTTTTTGAAACATTTTACTGTTGGTATAATTTAGGAAAATCAAATACTTTGATTCTTCCTTCTCTATCTGCACGGTTCAAACATTGAAACCATTTGCAATCGTCTTCGTCTTGAATTGTTTGTTTATAATTTACATACAATAGAGATGCAATCTTGCCTTCAATCCATTTACTTCGTAAAATATTTTGCACTAGTGTTAAAAGTGAAATGATGGTCAGGTATCAATATAAAACTGTGAATGATACAAAGAAAAACAAAATACTTTCATCTGTCTGCATCAGCTACTATTAGGGTTTCCAGATGTAATCAAAAGAAAAACCCGTCAACTTTTTATTTTTTATTACCTCATAAAAATTACTGAAAATGAAAGAAAGTCTACAGTCCACTTTTATATATATATATATATATATATATATATATATATATATATATATATATATATATAGCATTAGATGCCACTGCTTTTAATAAATGTTTGTTGCTTGATAGGACATCTTCTAATTCAGTGCTAGTGTAGTTTATATTCAAAGATACGCACAATTCCCTTTTTACAGTGTTTTGGCGAGACGATTTCTTTCGTCAGTTCATATATTTCTCATTGTGCTACAGATTCGTTACACCAAAGCATTAGATACAGGAATACTACAGACAAACATACGTCGCGGCCAGAGTCATGTTCTGGGCTGCCCGGGCGACACCGCGTGAAAGGACACCGCGGACAGCCCACACCTGAGGGTCACATTTTCAAACCACATAAGTCTGCTTTGAGTAATTTTACAGGAGCGCATAAATAAACCACCTTTGAAGACACTTTATTTATTTTTTTGTTTTCTTTCTATTGTTTGTGCCCTTATTTGTAGGCATTAACTTGCGATATTTCAATATATGATAAGCAATTGTGTAATGTCTCTGAAGTAGTCTTATTTAAATATGATTCTTCACATAAACGAGACTAACGAGGTTTTAAACTCTGACCGATTTTGTTTAGTTCGCAGGACATGTTCCACCCGGCGTTTGTCACTCGTATCAGAAATAACTATTGCAGTTAAGTTCCTAAAGGGTTTCGCTCATAGGAAACAATAGATGCGCGACATGTGCGCGCATCTCTCGTTCGCTCGCTCAAAATTTACGTAACTTAACTATTTTGCTTTTTTTACGCTTATCTAGTAAAACACCCAGAAATTCTTACACTTAAATAACGAAACGGGAAATTAGCACTTTATATATTGCAGTTGTTGTTTTATGACTTGTGTAAAACGATAGAAAATTTGACAACGTATTTTAAGTTTTGAGATATATTAATTTAAAATGATCGTGCATGGGACAAACACAATCTGTCTCAACATTTTTAAGTCAACTTTCAACACTGACGCCAGGGCAGCAAATATTTGCTGTGATACACAACAGAATTGTCAAGCGCATATAACCTTTTCCGGCTAGATAAACCTGCGAAAACCACCCAAACGGAATGATACATAATAGCAATTAATTATTTAATGTTTACTATCTGTTATATTTGTGTCTATACACTAATATATTGAACTACGTATGTCCACACGCACCGCAGCGCTGGCATTGCCCCGTTCCGCACATCCGGTCTGAGGCCGGCGCCTTCGTTTGCTTTCCTTCGCGCGGCTGCCCTCTGGGAAGATGCGTTGGCAGCGACTGCGCCAAGGTGTGTTCGGAAAGAAAGTTTTTGTTTTCGCGGTAACGACGGCAACCCGGCGCATTGCGGCTCTGCTGACGTACAGCCTGAGGTAAAATTTATATGTACTTCAGCAGGGAGTGAAATGGAGTTTTCAGAGTTGTTATAAAATTGTCCCCGCTAAGAAACGAAGCGTCCCCTGTCCGTATGGTGCACGCGATGCTACTCTGCATGTGTCGGTGTGCTAATACACCTGAATATCACGTGCGATTTACGTTCAGAAATATTGTTGTACATGACAATACATAAGAGCAATGAAATTATTGCTCGCCATTTCGCAACGAACTGAATAAAACATTTTCTTCTCTTTCCACGAACTTTAAACCCGGAGGCCGACATTTCGTCTCTGAAAGAAATTTTATCATCAAGAGAGCTACTACACACGACAATCCACCATACAACCAACAATGTCCGTGTAGTTTGAGGGGAGAATTACCCGGTAGGTCAATTGGGTAAAGAATAATATAACCAATACAAAGATGAAAGGAACCTAAAATGGCCATCTGGGTATTCAGGATTTTGGGAGGAAAAATGTCTGATATTAACACTTCAGGTAAGATGAACGCTCCTAGATTAAAGCAAAAAATATGTGCACGGAAAATCATTATCATAACTACTCCAGTTGTGCTGAAAATACCATCATCTATACTCAGATAATAAAGAATCCCCCTTACGATTTCACTCACGGAGGAAACAAGGCCAGAGACGAGAAGTAATATCTTACGTCCCAAACGATCACAAAGTGTTAGTCCAAATAGATTACCCATAATTGCTATAAATCCTTCAAAAACTGGCTTCGAATTGTAACTGATCGTCGTGCGTGACCACCAGTCTAGCAGCACTGCTTGCGAGAGCGAGCCGTAACTCCCGAGAGCAACGCGCAAGAAGTAGAACCCAATTGCTACGCAGGTAAATTTCAATGTGCGCCGATGAATGCACTCCTCAAAAACACTGGTAGTGGTTTGTGCATCGGATCGCGTGGCTTTGAGGAGCTTCTTTCTGCTGGCGATCACTCGAGACACGTTTTCATCGCTGCCGTGCAAAATCGTCAGCGATTGTTTCGCGCCCGCCGAGTCGTCCCTGCGAAGGAAATAGATGGGACTCTCAGGTACAGCGAAGTAAGCGAAAAGAGCAACAATTACACTTGTTACTATTGAGATACAGGAGTAATGAAGATACTTTAACCGAACATCAAATGAAAACATGAACTCGGGGAGGCATTCGCTCAAAAAAACAAAAAGATGCTGAATTGTCACCAAAGCACCTCGAATCTCATCCGGTGCGATCTCGCTCACGTAAATGACACAAAACATCCCCGCCCCGACGTCGCTGACGGCCGAGGCAGCTTTGCTGACGTGGAGCAGCCAGTAGGAGTTGGTGCAGATGTGGAGGGCGGACGTGGCCGCCTGCGAGATGCACACCACGAACAAACAGGTCCTGCGCCGACAGTTCTCGAAGAGGACGGCGAACAGGGCGTAGGACAGGACGCCCGCAGCGACGTACGACAGCTGCGTCATTCGTTGCATCGCGGCCAGCACTTCCCAGTCGTCGCTTCCAGTGATCTCGTGCGCCAGTTCAAAACCTGTCAAGACGTTTAGGAAGCGCGGAACGATCACGAGGTGCACTGAAACAAATTGCATTTTTATAAACTCAGTGAATTACGCAGAAATATTGGGGAACTTTATTATTGTAATATAATTGGAGGAAAAGAAATAATCTTACACAAAGGAATTTATTAAAAAACTATTTCAGTGTACCGTTCAATAGAAGGTTATAGATGAAGGGGAATGTCTACAACACTATAATAATCTTATGGTAGAACCAACTATAAGAAAAGGAAGACCACGACTAAATTGAATACATTTATTAGTGGAAGATTATTTCTTTTTCTCCTGTCATATTACAATAAATGACATATGACTAGAAATACCAAGTTGGGGGAGGGCAAGAGACCCATCGTTGAGATTTTTAAGTATCAACTTTTTAAGAAGCTGAAAATCATTGATGCATTTGAAGTACTTTTTGATGAAAATATGATGCCTTTGTCACTACTGTTGGTTTTAATTTGAGTTATTACAACATTTGGGTATGGATACAAGTTCAAGTCTATTCTCTCCAAAATTGAGCGTTCAGAATACTTTTTTGGAAACATTTGTAGTATTTTAAGTTTTAGTATAATATATAGAAATACTTTATTATGTTAAGAAGATATATTGGAGTTTTTATCACAAATATGTAATAGGTTTTGCCATTAAAAACAAATATGGTGAGATCGGGTGCGAGAAAGTCGGTTATATTTTAATTTGTAGGGCCATTAATTGAACAATTTTGTTTTAAATTAATGCATTTCTATGTTATTAGCTATATTAATTTATCAAAATCTTAAAAATATCAATAGAATGAGAATTTAAGCGGTGGACACTAAAACCCTCCGCTTTGGTAATGCACGTAACCATTTGTACCTTGCTGTTGCTAGGGTTAAAATATGCTTATAGATGATACTTCATTTCACTTGGGATTGATGAATTGATTGATAATATCGTGTATACGCGCGCATCAGCTGCTGCAGTCATTAGTCTCGTAAGAGTTTCCTTATCGCGGGAGGCGGCGGTGCACTTCCACCGCTGGACGGCGAGATCGGGCGCCGTCCTGCCGTCGGCTGCAGGGATCTCCCCAACCAGGTGTCTCCCACTGGTCTCCCAACAACTGTGCTCGTGTAGCGCGTGTGAGGGGAAGGAAGGAGTGAGGTGTTGCTTCCGTGGGCACTCGGGGTCTAGGACCTCCCGGTCGTAGGCCCATCAGTTGATGCCCTGAGCCACCAAAGCCCGTCTAGAGGTTGGTTGGTTTTCTCCCCAGTTAGGTCAAGAAATGTTTCTTTTGCCATTTTGCTGAAAATCGCGTTGCGTCTGCAGAGCAGCTTTTGGACGATTTCTCTTCTCTAGCGGCAAGAAGATTATTGTAGAAGCGAGTCGAAGTAACTATGTCATTTCTTAAGGCAATTCATTATTGAAAAATTTAGAGCGGTTTCTGAGAAAATGATTTTTCAGAATTTCTGAAAATGCGCAATTTTGAGCTCATTTTTATAGAAAAGTTTTGAGTTTTGAAAAATTTCAGAAGAAACCGTTTCAAGCACTCGGATGAAATGAGGTATAAAAACGTCGGTAATGTAAATATTAACAACGTGAGAGATATTACAGTATTATAATATTTGTCTAATGTTTGAAGAATAAAAACAATACAAAAATATGGAATTTTTAGACAGCCATTTGTATAAGCGGTTACTTTTGGGGCATACCCAACATGCTAAAATTGAGACGTTGAACAATTGTTCAGATCAGAATGTGAATGCAACAAAGATATTACAAAACTTTTGTCTGGCCTTATCAGCTAGCTAGCTATGCAATTTGTTTACTCGAATTAAAATGAAAGGAAGGTTGTCGTATATATGTTACACGTGGTAAAAGTGATTTTAGTTTGAGATTTACGTGATCCTAATTTTTATTGACTGAAAATTAAACTGAAGCACAGTTTAATTATACGTGTTACACATGTATTTAAAATTCTCAGATACTCGTCATACACCATAGAGTTCCCTGACTTCAGAGAGAGTTCTTCGTCTTCAGGTACTGCAAAAATATAGTTTAAATCACATTTGTTAAATTAAATTATCGTTGTATACATTTAAAACTATTATAATTGTAAACATTAACACATCATTGTTCAAACATTTTATTAAGATTATTCCTTTGGTAGGACTAGAAGAAGCGCCAAACACGGAAATTAAAATTAGCACAATTCATTTAAAATAAATAATTTTTAATAAACATTTTAATTATATCTGCCCTGAGACAAAATAGTAGAGGCGTAACTTTGATGCTGTTATTCCAGGGTTATTCAAAAGGGACGCTTAACGGACGCCAGTGTTATGCTGCGTTTCCTTTAACCGAAATGTCTCGTCTGCAGAACACTGAGGGAGAAGCGCATGGCCGATTCATGAAGAAAAGTGGAAGGGGGCGGGGAAAGAGGGTTTGGCACGGTGCGGAAAGGGAGGAGGTAATTGATGTAAGGGTTGATACGTGATGGCAAATTATACTTTGACATTATTATTCTTTGAGTTTATATAGAATACTCGTAACTGCTCGTTATTAGCAATTATATACTGTCGCTCCAAAATCTTAAAAATCTTGCCGCTCCACTCCGGCAAATTGCCCTAATTCAATAACAGACGACAGAGAGCGCCGTAGTACCGCCAGTACCGCGTAGACCCTGATGACCGTAAATTGGTCAGCTCAGCAAATTTCGTGGTGTGATATGCGAATTTCGCGGTGAGCCTGAAACACTCGACCGTTTTGCAAGGGACTCCAGGGAGGGGCCGGCGGAAGGCAGAAGAGCGTTACCCAAGAGCGTGTCAGGCACGTCGAACAGAAGCTCGGAAGGATGGAATTTAACTTCTTAATTATGCAGGTTTCACAATGATCTCCACTTTAATTGAGAGAAGAGGGAGTAATACAAATCTGAATTTAGAAGTGGATGTTTTGTTATATTTTACATTTTTGAAGGTACGACGAATATACTAAAAGCACTAAACTTAAAATGTGTAAAATAAGAAACTAACAAGTATTTCTGTTGGGGAGTTTTTGCTATATTTATAATTTCTTTGAAATTTTATCACGATATCGGCTTTGTGCGTGGGAAATTAATTAGTTTGAAAAGGACACGTGGCACAACTCCAGGGCTCTCCTACGCCAAGTGGGTAAGTATTGGAGCCAAGGAGCGCCGGTATCCCAAACCACATGCATTACTCCGTCTTATGTCTTAAATATGACATTCATGGAGCCACAATTCAAACCTTGTCGCAGCGTTTCCAAATGACAGTAAATCGGGATAAAATGTAGGATAGTGTTCTTGACGTAGTTTTATCCGAGTTTCCTTTGTAGTTTAAGATAATATGTGGCCAATGATATCTGTTAGTCTTGTATATTTAATATTCATGTTGGTACTAAACATAAATCTCTGTGAGTAGCATTTCGTGGCAGACTGCTCCATGCGCAGAAACTAAAAAGAGCAAAGAAGTGCGAAGTCACCTGCGACGGCGATGGAAGCCGTCCGGCCGTACGGCGCCCTGCGGCCACCACCCGCCCCCTCGCCTGCGCCGCCCTCCATGGCTGCAACAGCAACAACGCACCACGATAAGGCGGAGTGGGATTTAGGATGTTCCCATGGGACAACAGGCGTGACTTAATCAATGAGCACCGGCTTTCGACAGCCTTGCAGGAAGCATCTGCGTGATACAACAACAACAATAATAATAATAGTAATAATAATAATAATAATAATAATAATAATTATAATAGTGGTGAGATAATAATTAACAACCGTAATAGTTATAAAAGGACTAATAATATTATCAATAATAATAATGATATCAATAATAATGGTAGTGGTAGTGAAAGCTAAATTGTTGCTGTGCAATAAAATAATGGCGGGTACGTTACCGGCCTCCGATGGCAGACGCCCAAAGTCAGCGAGAGAAGTTCCGACTCCGTCTGGGCGGTCAGGTCCCAGCAGAGGCCGAGTGATAACTGGGTGTTAGGCCACGGTCTCATTCAAGGTCCTGCGTGTGGGGCGCGGACGTCACGCACGCGATAAAGACGCAGCGCTCCAGGAGGCTCTGGCGGGGGCACTTCGCGGATGAGCCACAGCGGTGCAGCTTGCGTACTCGCCACACTCGTAACGGATGCGGGAAGTGTTTCCCAGTCATTTGCTTGCTACCAGCTTAAACGCAATTTTTAATAGGAGGCCCTGATTCGCCTCGGCGCGGAGACGCGTTTCGAGCGCACACCACTTGTTTATATTCCTGATAGGGAGGCGTAACGATTAAAGGCAAATAAACCTATACTTGACACAGTTTTCTTCTTAATGTATCTTCATAACACTTCATTAATATAACCTGCAAAGTTAAGTGTTCTGTACATTCTTTAAGCAAACAGAAGTATACACATGCCTTGGGAAAATATTTTTGATGTACTCGAAGATACAAAACTTTACGGAAATTCATTTACTTATATTTTTGTTTATAATGTCGAACAAAACATTATTAAACTAATGGTTTTTTGTGACTCTTCTTTCCTTTTGTGTTAAAATTGAAAATCGTATCTACCGTACTACAATTGAAGTTTCGTTTTGGAATGCTTATTACGACCTATATAAAGTAACGTCCGTACAAAAGTATATAAATAAAATGAGATATGACTAGTGGTGGAACAGAATGGCAAAGACTTTCCCGTTTTCATTTTCTGTTTCCTTTGGTCTCGGCTAGCTACTCGGACTTGCCACATACTCTTGTTAGGTGCCATCTCTCGCCTCCCTAAGTACATTTTTTAAATGTTCTTAATTTTTCGGTTTCCTAGTAGTAGAACGGAAATAGTATTTTAAGAATAGTAAAGAACAGTAAAACCTCGTCCTAAATGGCAATTTTATTTGAAAAATTTGAAGCCGTTTTTATGAACTTTATCCAGCGTCCACTTAACTTTTATCCAGCCTCCTCCTACAATTAAAATATTGAAGATATCGATTTTCTTCTTCAGTAAAATCTGTTCTTTAAAAACAGATTTTTAATTTAAGTCCTATACAATTTTTCGTAAATTTGGGTATTTATCGCGTAGTTTTGCAAAAAATATAAGCAAATTTTAATTTTCTAAACAATTTCTCAAAAAACGGCACTAAATTTAATTTTTAAATTTTGACCTCCTAATCTGTAAAGGACGCGTAAGAGAATGGCGCAGGTCTCATTGCAAAACTTGAAAATTTCATCCACATCTTCCTAAGGCTACAATTAAGTTTTTTTATTGAAATGTATTAACCAAAAACATGTCTTCAAATAAAGTTATATTCAATTTTTGGAAAATATGAGATCTTTTTGCGTAATTTGGCGTCAAATATGCAATGTTTAGATTTTACACACATATTTCCTCAGACATTGCTCCAAGTGTTTTCTTTATGTTTCCCCCCCGAAAGAACAGTGAAGACAGTGGTCGCAATTTTGGCGCTGTCTCTGCATTTTCAAAAAGTGGGAAATAATTGAAATGGTAAATTCGAATTTCTAGCGTAAGTGAAGCTTGGTTGAAGACTACTTCAGTTTTTAGATTACTTGACAGTTATGGGGGATTACGGTGCTTTGAATCGAACTTTGGGATACCTGGATTTAATACGTGGGTATACAGCATTGGGACCTAGACTGAAGATTAAGTAGCAAGGGGGAGAATGAAGGTTTTGATAAACATTTTGAGCTATTTGTATCATGTGGTCGCTTAATGAAGGTAGTTTTAATTTTTCGAATCTGGATGTTTGAAATGAACCAGGGACATTTAAAGTTATTCTTAAAAATATATTTTGAATGACTGTTATTTTTTGGAGATTGCTAGGGGAAGCACATTCCCGAACTGGACATGCGTAAGTCATGGTTGGTAGAATTACGGTCTTAAGTAAGAACAATCGGTGCTGAACTTTCATTGAACAACGTGCATAAACTAGAGAGTAGAGTTTTTATGTTTTTGCATATACTTTATTGGCTATTGCTTTTACGTAAGGTTTCCATGTTAATCTTTGCCAAGCAACACTTCTAAGTATTTTATCGGCGAGGAGGTGCACGGAATATATGTACTGTGAAGATTTAATTCGCCAGGATTTTTGGGGCGACGTAACGTGAAAACATTTTAATGACAACTGCAGCAACGGTGTGCGGGTTAGAGGTGGAAGAATTGATTTTACAACAATCGATCTGTTAGTGAGAAAACTTTGGATAAACTTTTGGAACTCCGGAACCCAGTTGCCACATTTTATTAATGACCCCGAGTGCAAGACTCTGTCGTACGCCTGACTACACGTCTCAGTTTGCTTGTGAATGACTATCTCTGACTTTTTTCACATTATTACTCTCGATCTTAACCTTTGTTGCACTTTTATTACCCTATGTATAAACGTGTTTAAAGAATATATCCTTTGAGCTTCTTTATTATTTTCTCAATTTACTGCACTTTCTGAAATTGACTTTCTTTCCTAATTATAAAGTCTAGCAACTTTTAACACTGGTAGATTTAAACGAAGTTCATCTTTAATGTTTTTTTTTTGTAACTTGAAGGTTAGTCATTCGTTATCAGTGATAGGGGCTTTTGGGTTGGGTCTCTGAAACTGAATGTTTTGTTCATTACAATAATTTATGAAACTGCGAAAGTCTTCAATAGAAGTGACCATTATTTTGACTGAATTTTTGTTAAGTTTAGTGGTGAAGTCTGCTTTGGCTATATTTTTTCTGATATTACTATTTTATAATCATCTACTTCGTGAACATTAATGGATGGGATTTGCACTTGCACTGGTTGTAATTGGCTGTGCTTTTTGGGATCACTTTCAGTATTTTCTAACAACGTATATATGTAGTATTTCAGTATTTTCTAACAACGTATCTAACAACAATATATATATATATATATATATATATATATATATATATATATTCTAACACCCCCTTTACCACACACAAACTGTATACCTTCTGCACACACAGCCGCGTGTACTGTAAGCGGGTTGTTAAGATATTATGCTCGTGAAGCGAGCTTAGAATCTCAGGAAGCAGGATCTTTGGGGTACGAGAAAAGTCTGAACCCTTGACACAATAAAAGTCACACAAATCACACATAAACGAGCATGTAATTCACTCAAAATTCTGTGGCATGAGTTGATAACAACGAAAAACAAATCAAAAATAGAATTACACTTTCAAAAATGATCAAATAAATACAAATAAGCAACCTTTACAGCCTATTCAATAAATGAACACTTAATTTTGTTCAGAACTAATTTTCTGAAGCAATTTCTCTAACCAGTACTGGGAATTCCCTTTGAAAATTCAATACGCCTAAATTTAAGTTATTCTAGTTACAATTGCACGTGAAATTAAACTTAATTTACAATATCTTGCCTTTCTTTACAATATTACATACAATGAATAATATGTGGGCAAGCGCACTACTCTCAGTTTATCTTTTAATTATAACTGCTAATAACAGAATAATGACTGCTCCAATAGAATGGTTTAAGGCAAGCAATAAAGCATTAAATCTCCCACTACAAAGCTGCAAATTATTACCACCCGAGTCCTCAGTTTCTAACACTTCTGAAACTATTCTTTCCCTGCCGACGTGAACTTGACCTAATTTCACAGTTCTACAGGTTACCTCGAAATTGTCCACTTTCCAACCTTGAAGTCGCGTGCTGGATTGCGCACCGCGTTGCTCGATTCCGAAGTTTTGCGTTGCCTGCGATGTCCTCTTGCGTCTTTTTCTTTCTTCCTGAACGGCGTCTTCTCCCCGGTCGACTCCCGTATTCTTCCGTCTCGCTAATCGGCTTCTTCTCCTCCCACGGCTGCTACCGCCTTCGATTACGCCCAATTGGTAGAAAATGTCCCTTGCACTTCCCTGACTGCTAGTGCAAGTACTTCGCTCGTTCCTAACTTTTACTCCGTTAATCAAGAACTTTCAGAGCTTTCCTCACAACGGGCAACTTTTTTTTACTTCCCGCATTAGTTAATAGAAGAATACTTCACTAATTCCTCACTACCGCGCGGACGACTAGCTAGACGTCTTTGCAACGCCGGAAACTCCTATCTAAACAGTCGTTGCGGCGGCAATTACTACCTAACCTGACGAGCGCTGATGAAAATCTGCTTACTTGCCGAGCGGTGACTTACTAGAAGAACTGCTGCCCCGACGCGTGCTGGCAGAAGAGAGATGTTGACTCCATGCGTGATGGCTAGGAAAAGAGGTCTTCTGCTTGCGCGCCCGCCTATTTATTGGCGTTGCCTGGAGAAATTCTCCGTGGCGGGGGTAACTTCTCCTCCTTCAACCCTTCACCAGTAAAAACGTGGCTTGATAGTTCGTGGCGACTAGTACGAGCAACGGATACCAGGCTGCGCGTTTTGCTACTCTGGTTTTTCGGCCGCTCTTTTCGCTGCCTGTGAGCGTTCATGCCGATGAAACGGTGGTGTTATGGGGTTGTATAATCCCATATCGCCACAATATATATATATATATATATATATATATATATATATATATATATATATGGATGGGGAGTCGAGCAAAGTGGACTGGTTTGAAATAATCAAGTTTCGACTCTTCCCAAACATTCCTGCCATAGCCCAGGTTAATTGGATTAATTAGATTAATTTCGAAGGACCACCCAGATTCCTGTAAGGAAAGAACAGGTTGTAACCACTCTTGCAGATCTGGGACTGCAAGGATGGGGAGATGACAGGAGAGTGCTTGTTACCATAAGAGAGTTGTAGTCTAAGGCATGTAAACATATATTCTAAAAACAAATACATAAAAATATATCTTAAACTATACGGGGCAGGGGAACAAAGGGGGTGGAACACACAAATCACAATGTAAATACAATATCAGCGCGGTAGCACAAAAACTTGCTCCTCTTGTTCTTGTTGAAGTTGTTGTGTCTGCGGGCGGCTAATTAGGCCAGGCCCGACAGGGGCAGATGCAGTTCGTGGAATTGTAGTGCCGTAAGTAGCACCAGAGGGAACAAGAAACACCAGTTAGATACGTAGTGTCGGCAACACAACCTTGTGGAACAGTTACACGGGCGCCACGTGGATGTGAATACAAAGTTATCTGAACACGTGGCAGCAATAGTTTATTGAATAGCTGGTTACAGGCAGCACAAACGTGAATACAAAGTTATCTGAACACGTGGCAGCAATAGTTTGTTGAATAGCTAATTATGCAGCACAAACGTGAATACAAAGTTGGCTGAACACGTGGCAGCAATAGTTTGTTGAAGCTAATTGTGTGCAACACATGAATCGTGAGCACAGGGTGCGATTGAGCACGTAGCAGTAGTAGAGGCGCAATAGTCACCAGTACATGAGTTGAGTGTAGACGACAAGAATGGCCGCCAAGTTGAGGCAGCGCCATCCGCAGCATGGGGCCCAGGTGATGACGCCAGAAGAGCAGCGCCGCCCGTTCGCACAATCGCGAACTCGGACGAGCACGGAGAAAACTGCTACAGGGAGAGCAGCGTGGAGCATGTCTGCCCAAGACATGGGACAGAGCAAAAACTGAGTGCGCACCGCAAGGAAGGCAGTGCAGAGCCCATCCGCTCAGCAAGGAGGCGAGATGAGTGCTGATAGACACGCAGCGGAGCGGCGCGGAGCACGTCTGTTCAGCAAGGAGACGAGACGAAGACTGATTTTTCTTCCGTTGCAACGCCGCACGGCGAGAGCGGTTGCGCCGCCGGCGTGTCGTGTGCAAACGAAGTCTTTCCAGGAATCCCAAGCGCGGTGGTGGGGAGCCTTGGCAGCGTCAGAGAGAAAATTCCAGAAGTTCCCGGGAGGCCTTGCGTCGGCCAGAGGCGGCGAGGCGGGAGTGGGGGAACCGTCGGCCGCGTGGAGCAGCGGCAGCTTGCAAGCACCGGCGAGGGGGGGGCCCCCCTCTCCGGCGTGAGCACTCAGGGAAGGGAGCGCTGGCGGCCGCCGCCCGCGGGCAGCGCAGCGGTGCGGTGGCAGCTGGTATCATCAGCTGCGTGATGCGAGAGCAGAAGAGTGCCGTGAGCTGCCGCACTCTGCTGGTAGGAGGAGAAATTAATACAAAGCATCGGCGCCGAGGCAACGGTTGCACACGTGCCGTGTGCAAACGGAGCCCGTTATTGCGAGTGGAATTTTCTGAGAATTTTAAGCGCGCAGCTGCGCGATTGCTGTCGATTCTAGGAGTCCCAGCTGCACGGTAGCTGCCGTGCGGTGGTGGGGGTTTCCAGCGAAGCGAGTCGGTTGGATCTTGTGGCGTGAGGAAAATTCCAAGGAACTGAGGCTCTGCTACACGTGCTAATCTGCGGGCTTACACAAAGCATGATTGCGAGAAATTGCACCATTGTTTTAGAACTTCAAAGAGTTGCATCATTGTGTAAGAGCTTCAAAAGATGTACGTCTTTTTAAATGTACAAAAAAATATAATTATAAGAATAAAAATAGCTTGCACTGACATACACCCCCACAGAACGATTAGGTCGTTCGACAAAAAAAGATGTTAGGGCAAGCTAGGTAGTTAGGTATAAGATGGGAGTGGTAGGGTGTATGGAGATATGTGGCAAGGATGTTGAATGTAGGCGTTGGTAAGGAAGGTATAATAAACCTTAAACAAGTGAGCACCTCGAAGAGGTGTGAAGTGCGATGGCACACGATGTAGTAAGTAATCTGACATATTGCATAATAATAAGTAATTTCGAATGAGCTTGAACACCTTGTAAAGGTGGTAAAAGGGATGTTGACAACTAAAATGGCAACGGGTGCCTTGCGAGGTGGCAAACGCGGAAGTGCAGTAAGTAGCAAATCTGAACACAGTTAAGCGAACTCGAATGAGATTGAGCACCTCGGAGAGGTGGCAAGATGTTGTCTAAAGAAACAACTACAAGCAAACGCGAGTGGCGGAAAATGGCGAATCTTAAAACAATTAAGTGATCTCGAATGAGATCGGGCACCCCAAAGGGTGACAGAAATGAAGATAAAATGAATTACGAGTGCCTACCAAGGTGGCAGAGGCAGATGGTAGTCTTGACGACTAACTAGTACACAATATAATAACACAAACAACCTTATAACTAATGCAATAGTAAGCAAGCAAAGACAATGATTTAAAATCAGCACTGAACAACTATGACTTAGTAACTATGAAGTAACTCAAATGAGGATACTGTCCTTGCGTAAACTGTGTACCTCGGAGAGGTGGCGTGTGTAAATGCAGCGTTTTAGCATATTAAGATTGATAAAGGGCATCTCGAAGGAGATGGGGCACCTCGGAGAGGTGACAAGTGCGGTGATGCGACACCTGTCTCGGACGAGACGTTGCACCTCAGGGAGGTAGTGAGTGCACCTCGGAGAGGTGACAGAAATGACAATGAATGCCTAACATGGTTCAGCTCAGAATTAGCGCGGAGTAGTGAACACTACTCCGAATAACGATCAGCTCAGAACTGGCGCTAAATGACTATAAGTCGTTGAGCGCCTCAAACACATGGAGAAAGGCAAGATGTTGTACGATTTTGATTCATGTTAGAATGCACCTCGAAGAGGTTGCGAATGCAGTAATGCAAAATGGTGCCATAGCGAAGCTAATGAGGCAATATCTCGGATGAGATGTTGTATGTTGGCGAGGTGTTAAATTGGAAAAGGGAAAGTGTTGCCATAGCAAAAAGGCTAATGAGGCATGAGATGTGAGAAAGTGCACCTCGGAGAGGTGTCGGGTGCAACAATGCACAAATCCTAACATAATGCAGAATCCTAACTACTAACCTTAACATAATCTTAATTACTAACATATTTACAATATAGTACAATGAATCTTGCAAATAAATAGTTTTAAATAACCAGCACTAGACAGCAGTGTTGCCATAGCGAGGCTAATAAGGCAATATCTCGGATGAGATGTGAGTACCTCGGAGAGGTAGCAAATGCAGAAATGCAAAAATGTTGCCATAGCGAAGCTAATAAGGCAATATCTCGGATGAGATGTTTGGGGTTGCACCTCGGAGAGGTGGCAAATGCAAAGGTGCAAGAAATCTTAATACAGTAAGACATTGTGAGTGACATGGTAAGACCTCGGAGAGGCGTAAGTGTAACAATGCAAAATCTTAATGTGACACAGAATCCTAAATACTAACAAATTTACAATACGACACAGCGAATCTTACAACTAACAAAGCAATAAACAACTAACTACAAATAACCAATGGAAGATGACTATGAAAGACATGTACTAATCATGAATGGGTAGAGGACACAGGCGATGGATGTGCCTCACAAAGGAGCCTGCCTTGGTTTGAACTTGTACAGTTCGAGTGCGACCATCACGACCGGGAAAAGTTTGGGTGATTACCCCTAACCTCCACTCAAGAGGAGGGAGATTGTCATCAATCAACAAAACGGGAGTGCCCGATTTGATGTTGGGAGAGACAGCTGTCCATTTGGAGCGTTGTTGAAGGGATAACAGATACTCCTTCGTCCAGCGCGTCCAAATGTTGGCAAGTGCATTTTGAGTTTGATTCCAATGACAGCGTACAGATTGCTGCTGTAGTGCATTGGGATCGGGCAAGGCTGTAAGAGGTCTGCCAATTAAGAAATGAGCAGGTGTGAGATAATTAAACTCAGCTGCGTCATCCGATGGACGTATGAGAGGTCTGGAATTTAAGATCGCCTCAACATGTGTGACAGTAGTTAACAATTCTTCATAAGAAAGCACGGCTTCACCTATTTCACGTAGCAAGTGACGTTTTAGGATTTTGATGCCGGCTTCCCAGATGCCGCCAACGTGAGGGGACCTGGGTGGAATGAATGTCCAATCAATGGAGGAATTAGAGCAAAAATCAATAATTTGTTTTTGAAAGGCTAAAGATTTGAAAAGGTTGTAAAGGGCATGCAGCCGTGTGTTCGCTCCCACAAAGGTAGTAGCGTTATCCGAAAAAATCTTAGTTGGAATGCCGCGACGTGATACAAATCGCTTAAGGGCCATTAAAAAAGCTTCTGTAGTTAAAGAGGAGACTATTTCGATGTGTACGGCTTTGGTGACCATGCACACGAAAAGCGCAAGATACACCTTGGTGCGGGATTTGCCGCGAATTCCGTGTTTAAGCCAAAAATGCCCTGTATAATCCACCCCCACAATGCCAAAGGTGGGAGATGGGGTCACACGTATAGCTGGGAGGTTTCCCATAAGCTGTTGTGCTGATGTAGGAGCATGGCGAAAACATGTGATACACTTACGTATCACAGATTTGATTGTCTTCCTAATGGAAAGTATCCAATAGGATTGTCGCAAATGGACGGTTAGAAGCTGAACATTGGCATGGGCCAGTTTTAAGTGGGCGTCATTAATAAGTGCCCTGGTAAAGTGATGCTTAGAAGGTAAAATTAGAGGGTGGAGAGTGTCAAAGGACAGCTCGGCCTCTGAGATTCTGCCACCTACGCGCAGGCAGCCATCATTGTCAATAAAAGGATTGAGCGAAAGGAGGCCACTGCTAGAGGGACATGTGGCTCCGTCGTTGAGCGCCTTAAACACAGGGAGAAAGGCATGATGTTGTACAATTTTGATGCATGTTAATTTTGCATGATTAAGCTGGTGAGCAGAGAGAGATTTAGTGGAACTAGTGGGGTCCGAAGCTAGTCCTGACTTGGCGGATTTAAGACATGTGATAAAGTGAAGAACATATGCCATAACGCGAAGTGATTTTTGAAAAGAGCTGTAGTAAGAGCATACTCTTTCGTTGAGGTACGAGTCGCAAGGCTTGCAGACTAGCACAGGTGCGTTGTTGACAGTTACAGAAATGCCATTTGGCCATGAGGCTGACTCAAGAGCTAAGAAATGTGGACCGTGCCACCAAACGTCCGAATTTAACAAATCTTTGGGCTTGACGCCACGTGAAAGTAAATCGGCAGGATTGAGAGAAGATTGAATGTAACGCCAAGTGAAGCCGTTTGCATTTTCTCTAATGAACTGGGCACGATTGCGCGCAAACACGTTACCCTTGAGAGGTGGTGAGTGAATCCAGTCCAACACTATCCTGGAGTCAGTCCACAATAGGACAGCATTGGGAGAAAGTTCATGAGAAAGAATTTTAATAGTTTTAATCATAAGCTTGGTCAGAAGGACGGCAGCACAGAGCTCTAAGCGAGGAATAGTTAACGCGGTGTCATCCTTACACTTCATATTAGAGGGCACTACTTTAGATTTGGCACAGAGTAAATTTACAGTGTATGTACCGTGTTCATTTACAGAGCGTACATAAATGGCTGCTCCGTAGGCTATTAGGCTGCTGTCGGAAAAGCCATGCAGTTCAATGGAAGAGTAATCAGATGGCAGAATGCATCGTGGAACATTAATTGTGGGAATGTCAATTAGTGACGTAAAGACCTCTTGCCATTTAAGGGCAATGTCAGGTGGGAGTGATTGGTCCCAATTGAGGGAATATTCCCAGAGTCCTTGAAACAACAGTTTGCAAACAATTATACAGGGGGCCAGTAGGCCTAGTGGGTCGAATAAAGAACATATCACAGACAGCATGGTTCTTTTAGTAAACTTTGTAACATTAAAATTGATTTTGTCTGACAGCACTAGAGTGAACATGTCAGTCACAGTGTTCCAAGAAATACCTAGAGTGGATACTGCTTCGGGGGCTTTGGACTCGAAAATTTTGTGGCCTGACTTGGCCAGCAAGTGATCTGGAAGATCTGACAAAACAGACTTGTCATTCGAAGCCCATTTACGTAAAAGAAACCCACCCTTTGCCAACAAACTGTTTAATTCAGAGATAGTTTGCTTGGCAGCATGCAGATTGGGAGATGAATGTAAAAAATCATCAACATAAAAATTGGACGTTAGCACATGTGAGCCGATAGGGAAGTCAGTGCCCTCGTCGGTAGCTAGCTGATGCAAGGTGCGAACAGCAAGAAAAGTGGCTGGTTTTAAACCATACGTCACCGTAGTTAAGGCAAAATCCTGAATAGGTTGTGAAGGAGAGTCCCTCCATAAAACACGTTGTAGGTTCCAGTCAGATGGGTCTACATTAACTTGGCGAAACATCATTTTGAGGTCGGCAGCAATGCCAATTTTGTGAGTTCTAAATTTAAGTAAAAGATCAAAGAGATCGTCTTGAATTTTGCTACCATTTAATAGCGCATCATTGAGTGAAATACCAGTAGTGGTTTTAGCTGAAGCGTCAAACACAACCCTAGTTTTAGTAGTGGAGCTGGAAGGTTTGAACACTGGGTGATGAGGAATGTAATAACTAACAAGGCTGCCACAGCTGGGTGCTGGTTGCATATGTCCTAATTGAATATACTCGTTAATAAACTCATGGTAGTCCCGTTTCAATTCGGGATCCTTCTCAAGCCTTTTTTCAATTGCCAGAAAGCGTTTGATTGCCTGAGGTTTGGACTCGCCTAATGAATTTAATTTAGAATTAACAGGGAGCTTGACCGAGTATCTGCCAGAGGCGTCCCTCGAGTGAGTAGCTACGAAGTGAGATTCTGCTATTTCTTCCTCATGTAAAATTGGATGGAGAGGCGAGACTTCCTCTACCTCCCAAAAGTGTTTGATCTGATCAGGTAACTCAAAGGGCGTCTGAATCAGATTACAAGGGGCTTGCGAGGGCGCAGTGGAGCGTGGGGTGCGACCCGCAACAATCCAACCTAATTTGGTGTGCTGTAGCACAGGATAGACACCATCGGATCTGGTTAGCTTATCTGGCAGTAAAATGTCAAAGAAAACATCCGCACCAAGCAAGAGATCGATGGGCTTAATATTATCAAAGTGAGGGTCTGCATAGACTAGATCTGTGGGCAAATTCCAATTGTCGCAATTAAAACTATGTGAAAGAGTGCCAGGAATGCTATGCACAATTGAACAGTTTATCTTACAAGACCAGCTATCAGGAACATTACAAGGTCTAATTGTTAGAGTGGCACTGTGAGTGCTTGTTAAAGCTTCCGGACCAATACCAGAAATAGTCACAGGCATTTTCGTTGTAGGTAACTTGAGAGATTTTACCGTGCTCCAAGTAATTAAGTTAATACCACTTCCAGTATCGAGAAGAGCAACAAAAGGCTTAGACCTGCCATTATTAGAAGAACAGCTTACTAAAGCTGTTGGAATGAGAGTTGAAGTGGTTGCCTTGGCAGCACTGGTTGCAACAGCTGATGCAGCTTGCTGATTAACAGGAGGCTTATCACCAAAATGCAAAAGTTTGTGGTGATTTTTATCGCAAATGGCACATTTTATAGCACAAGAGTGACTATGGGTCTTCGGGTGAAAACATCTAGAACATCTACCTTGCTTGACAATGAAGTCGTGGCGAGCCTTAGGTGACAATTGTAGAAATGAAGGACAGTCCTTAATCAAATGTTCAGAATTGCATTTAGGACAAATTAGTGACTTGCTTTTTCCCGTGTTGTTGACGTTGCCTGCCCTGGCGGTGTGAGGCTTGTCATTAACGTGAGAGTTTGAAGCGCATACATTAGGATTGTCAAAGACTCTTAAGCTTCGTTGATGTAGTTCTAGATATTGTAACAAAGAATCGAAAGTGGGGAGCTCACTGCTATTCAAGGACAGTTCCCATTGCTTGAGAATGTCAGTGGGAAGACTTTTGGAAATTAGTGCAACGAGCAACAAATCTGACAAATCAGTATCAACGTTGATGCCCTTAATTGCATTCACATGTAATCTAAAGTAGTCAATTAAATTTTGCAAGGAAGAAGCGGAGCCCTTTGCTAATGCAGGAGGATTTAAAATCGAATTTAAGTGAATGCTGACGATAGCCCTGGGAGAGTCATACCGTTGCTTCAGTAATTCCCATGCAACTGTAAAGTTGTCATCGGTAATAGGCAAGTTGTGCAATAAGTCTTTGGCCTGTCCCACAAGTGAACCTGATAAGTAATAAAATTTATTAGAATTAGGCATGTCATCTTGACATATAAGGCCTTCGAAAATGTTTTTAAATGTAAGCCAGTTGGCTTGGTTGCCATCAAATGTGGGCAATTTAATTTCAGGTAATTTGATGTTGCATTTAGAACTTCTAGAGGTACAGTCAGAATGGCTTGATCTGTTAGAAACAGAATCATTGTCAGCGAGAGTTGACTTGTAATTAGATACTGCCACATTAACTGCAGCGAGAACATCATAATATCCATTGAGAATGTCATCTATTTGAGAAGAGGTCTCATCAGATCGATCAACATTGTCAGTGAGATCGTTAAGTTTATCAAAAATTTTAATGAGCGGTTCCTTTCTTAAAGTTAATTGTTCACACGTGAGCACGGTGAGTGGCTCATTTTCTGTGAGAAAATTTGAAATGGAGGTACAACCATCCTTTAACTTGGCCATTAAGTTAATAACCTTTTTAGGAAGGGTTTGTGATGCCATCTTGGATGCGCAATTGGCAATTGATGGGCACAGAATAATACAGGAATGTTGAGGGATCAGAAGGGAGCCCTAACCTAATAGCAATTAACACTGGACCTTCCCCAAAAATACATAAACACTAAACAAAGCACACTGTATGTACATGTGACACATAAAGAGCAAGTAATAACACTGATGTGTATACATGAGAGATTTAAAAAAATTGCAGTAAAGGCACAAATGTGTATGTATGTGACACAATAAACACATGAAATTGAGAAAGCACATAAAAATGTAAAAAAACACAAATGTATACAAGTAACACTTGGAAGCGAATAAGCAGTGTGTACAAATTAAAGAGATACACACGTGGAGCGTAAATACAAGTGTACATATGAGATTAAAGACCACACGTAATGTGAGTCCACAGATGTACATGTAACACTTGCAAACAGAAGTGCAGAAATGCATACACATGAAGTTAAGGTAGCAATCAGTGATTGTAATCTTTTCACGAGCAAGCAAGCAAGCTAAACTGAGTAGACGCACATCTATGAAGCTATTACACTTACAAATTTGTTGAAAAGGGAAACAGCTGAGTGGTGCAACATCAGTAGTGGAACAGCGTACAGCTTCGTTACACGATACAGGAGCAAACAGCCACGTTACACGATACAGGAACACAGCCTCGTTACACGATACAGGACAGTAAGTACATGTAACATTTTGAATCAGGCATCAGTGTGTTGCATAAAAAACAAGCACATTGACAAAGCAAATACAATTAACACAAATATGTTACAAAAAAAGGTACATTGATGAAATGAATGCAATTAACACTTGATTTGTATGTATATGGTAACAAGCACACTCAGTGATGAAATATGATGGCTCGGAAAGCACATACAAAGTGAATGCTGATGTAGGTATCAGCTTTAATGCCTGGTAGACATTGACAATGGAAGTACAAAAGGGAATGTGCTGATGTGAATATCAGCTTGGTACCTGGAAGGCATTAAAAATAGAAATTAGGCATATATAGGCATATGTAAATTTACTGGTAAAAATCCGAAGCTCGAAGGAACAAAATGGATGGGGAGTCGAGCAAAGTGGACTGGTTTGAAATAATCAAGTTTCGACTCTTCCCAAACATTCCTGCCATAGCCCAGGTTAATTGGATTAATTAGATTAATTTCGAAGGACCACCCAGATTCCTGTAAGGAAAGAACAGGTTGTAACCACTCTTGCAGATCTGGGACTGCAAGGATGGGGAGATGACAGGAGAGTGCTTGTTACCATAAGAGAGTTGTAGTCTAAGGCATGTAAACATATATTCTAAAAACAAATACATAAAAATATATCTTAAACTATACGGGGCAGGGGAACAAAGGGGGTGGAACACACAAATCACAATGTAAATACAATATCAGCGCGGTAGCACAAAAACTTGCTCCTCTTGTTCTTGTTGAAGTTGTTGTGTCTGCGGGCGGCTAATTAGGCCAGGCCCGACAGGGGCAGATGCAGTTCGTGGAATTGTAGTGCCGTAAGTAGCACCAGAGGGAACAAGAAACACCAGTTAGATACGTAGTGTCGGCAACACAACCTTGTGGAACAGTTACACGGGCGCCACGTGGATGTGAATACAAAGTTATCTGAACACGTGGCAGCAATAGTTTATTGAATAGCTGGTTACAGGCAGCACAAACGTGAATACAAAGTTATCTGAACACGTGGCAGCAATAGTTTGTTGAATAGCTAATTATGCAGCACAAACGTGAATACAAAGTTGGCTGAACACGTGGCAGCAATAGTTTGTTGAAGCTAATTGTGTGCAACACATGAATCGTGAGCACAGGGTGCGATTGAGCACGTAGCAGTAGTAGAGGCGCAATAGTCACCAGTACATGAGTTGAGTGTAGACGACAAGAATGGCCGCCAAGTTGAGGCAGCGCCATCCGCAGCATGGGGCCCAGGTGATGACGCCAGAAGAGCAGCGCCGCCCGTTCGCACAATCGCGAACTCGGACGAGCACGGAGAAAACTGCTACAGGGAGAGCAGCGTGGAGCATGTCTGCCCAAGACATGGGACAGAGCAAAAACTGAGTGCGCACCGCAAGGAAGGCAGTGCAGAGCCCATCCGCTCAGCAAGGAGGCGAGATGAGTGCTGATAGACACGCAGCGGAGCGGCGCGGAGCACGTCTGTTCAGCAAGGAGACGAGACGAAGACTGATTTTTCTTCCGTTGCAACGCCGCACGGCGAGAGCGGTTGCGCCGCCGGCGTGTCGTGTGCAAACGAAGTCTTTCCAGGAATCCCAAGCGCGGTGGTGGGGAGCCTTGGCAGCGTCAGAGAGAAAATTCCAGAAGTTCCCGGGAGGCCTTGCGTCGGCCAGAGGCGGCGAGGCGGGAGTGGGGGAACCGTCGGCCGCGTGGAGCAGCGGCAGCTTGCAAGCACCGGCGAGGGGGGGGCCCCCCTCTCCGGCGTGAGCACTCAGGGAAGGGAGCGCTGGCGGCCGCCGCCCGCGGGCAGCGCAGCGGTGCGGTGGCAGCTGGTATCATCAGCTGCGTGATGCGAGAGCAGAAGAGTGCCGTGAGCTGCCGCACTCTGCTGGTAGGAGGAGAAATTAATACAAAGCATCGGCGCCGAGGCAACGGTTGCACACGTGCCGTGTGCAAACGGAGCCCGTTATTGCGAGTGGAATTTTCTGAGAATTTTAAGCGCGCAGCTGCGCGATTGCTGTCGATTCTAGGAGTCCCAGCTGCACGGTAGCTGCCGTGCGGTGGTGGGGGTTTCCAGCGAAGCGAGTCGGTTGGATCTTGTGGCGTGAGGAAAATTCCAAGGAACTGAGGCTCTGCTACACGTGCTAATCTGCGGGCTTACACAAAGCATGATTGCGAGAAATTGCACCATTGTTTTAGAACTTCAAAGAGTTGCATCATTGTGTAAGAGCTTCAAAAGATGTACGTCTTTTTAAATGTACAAAAAAATATAATTATAAGAATAAAAATAGCTTGCACTGACAATATATATATATATATATATATATATATATATATATATATATATATATATATATATATATAGCTCGGTACTTAACTGATTCAAGAAAGTCACAAAATAAATAAACTTGGCTCGTTCCGGACTGCGTATCGGACGATCACCACCTGAACGCATATCTTGATTTCCATTACCGAGCGGAAGGTAAGCGCTGCCGCGCAACCCCAGCTGTGGAACGAAATGCACTTTAGGATGAAAATATTTCCGTGAATTTCGTGGGGGCAGAATAGATATTAATATAATTTCTTGTTAACTATATTTGTTTATCCATTTTCTTCTCTATTGAGCCAATGACGGGATAATCGAAACAATATACGAATATATAATATACGAAACCTGGTGTGGCAAAATAACATTTAATATTAAATATATTTTTAAATAAACTTTGTGGTTGATACTTCCCGGATCCGTATCATCACGGAAATGTTTGTTCTGTACTCTATGGCGAGGGACGGCACATTCAAGTTTTCTTTCTTTTTCTCTTCCCGTATGAACTAAATGTGGCGTAAGACTATGTAGGGCAAAGTCTTTTCTTGAGGAAACCCTACGAGTGAAGGGCATTTGATCTGACCCCCTTCTCTGACGCTCTCAGTGGTAAGGCAAGTTCGCTTCTGCGCGCGCAGCCTTGTTTTCCTGCTGCGCTCCTCCGCTGGAGCCTCAAGGGCCCAAGGGCTCGAGGGAAGCGCTGCTCCGCGCCGCTGAGGGCTAATTAGGGCGCCAAGGGCATAAGACTATGTAGGGCAAAGTCTTTTCTTGAGGAAACCCTAGGAAGGGCATTTGATCTGTCCCCCTTCTCTGACGCTCTCAGTGGTAAGGCAATTTCGCTTCTGCGCGCGCAGCCTTGTTTTCCTGCTTCGCTCCTCCGCTGTAGCCTCAAGGGCCCAAGGGCCTTGAGGGAAACGCTGCTCCGCGCCGCTGAGGGCTAATTAGGGCGCCAAGGGCCGCGTGCGCAGCCAATGACACAGGGCTGCCCCACGAGGTCGCGGAAGACAACGGGCGAGCTGCCGAGACCGTTTTCTCGGAGAGACTGGCACATGCGAAAATAGGGAAGTGGAGATCCGAATTTCAGAACTCTTACTAGATTATTTTCTTATTCGAATGTTATTTAGTGCACCAGGAAAATCTCTCCGCATAGAGCCGAATTAGGGCCTCCTATTATAAGTTGCATTGATGTTCGTAGCAATCAGATCACTGACAAAAAAGTGAAAGGGATAGCACTTCCAGCTTCTGGTATGATCGTGGCGAGAGCGAAGATCGTTTTCGCTTGTGGATAATTTGCTGTTTTTATTAAGTAAAACTTGGAATATCTCGGTCCTACGCATGGGAGTCACGGAGACACCATTCTCAAGCTTTATTTAATAATAATTTATACGTAACTTTTCCCATTGTTTACACATATCCGGCCAAGTTACCTCAAAGTGGGCGCCTACTCAAGAATGTAAACCATTATTCCCATTCTTTGGGACGAATTAAGGGCGAAGGGGCGCCGATCGGGTGGCCGAGAGGCCGAGAGGCCGTCAAGGCAGTTGTGCCGTAGCGATCTCGGACTGAAGGATCGCGGGTTCGAGTCCTGCCTCGGGCATGGTTGTAATTGTGTTCCTCCTTTCACCCTCTATCATCATCATTATCGTGCCATCCTCACAGTTACCATACCGTTACAAGCAATAGTGGTCGCTAGTGACCTAGTAGTTGATGATACCTTAAATAACAAAGGAAAAAAAGCGAAGGGCATACATTTCAAACGTGCGCCGCAGATAGCTTACCCCCCCCAAAAGCAACAACAACCGCCGAATGCATTGCAGAGAGAAAACATTAATTTTTTTCACATTCTATTATCTCTTAATTGGCATCCGTCACTTTATTATTGAACGCTTTTTTCAGGTCTGCGGCGATTTAACTAGTGTTTTATTTTCGTCTCTTCTTCAGTTGCTTAACAGACACTGTGCCACTTTCGGGGTCACATATTTACATTTTAAAATTATTGTTGACGTGTCTGCATGGATTGTCATAGTACATAATTTACGCTTTCATTTGTTGGAAGCTGCAGTTCGTGCTACGAACGTAGTTTGTGATACTTGAATCCTCAAAGGCAATGGTACCGTTGCTGAGTGACTTTCCTGGCGTACTGTAGAACCTTATTTTATTTACTTCATAAAATATCTTTAACCATGTAAAGCATAAAGTTTTATTTTCTCGACTACATATGTACGTTCAGTCTTTCTAGGGGGATTCACTTTCCTGGCTTACGGTACCGTGGATCGCGGCAGTTTACCCGACTGCTCTGAAACGGGAGGGGGAGGGGGAATGGAACCATGCGTGATATGTAACATGTAAACCAACTAGAGTTTTACATATATGATAAAGTAGGGAGATAGCTGTTTCTGTAAAACCAGTTTATTGTGCTTTTCCAGCTATTAGTTGCTATACAAAAGCCACTGTCCTTTCATACAATAACAATACCAAGTGTATCACTCGCCAGCAAAGAGCGCACCAAGTTCGAAGCCATTTGCCGTACCAGAAGATGAACCAGTTTGTAGCTCAATCAACGAATATTAAAACGGAATAAACGAGGTAGTTGGCGTGGTCCAAGTGACGAGCACAATCTGTCACCAACTATTCTGTCTTTCCGGACGCCAGGCCACCTTTTACATAGCGGTCGCCGCGGCTGCCCCAGACCCGCTCTCGCCCTCGCCCTCGCCCTCGCCCTCGCCCTCGCCCTCGCCCTCGCCCTCGCCCTCGCCCTCGCCCTCGCCCTCGCTCTCGTGGATCGTTGTCCGGTGAGGCGGGCGTTGTCTCGTTGCTCCGCATACTTCAACATAGAGCGCACGCCGTCTCGTGCGCGCGCATTAAAGTCAAAGTCAGTAGTGCACTCAGCAAGGAAAATCACTAATTTTTACACTGTATTTTTTAAGACAAAACAAACTGTCGAATTGCTTTCATGAAAATCCCTCCTTACATAATCTTAAATTATACAAACCTTAGGAGAAAACAAAAAAAAAATAGTCAAAATTAGAAAAGGATTTTGTAATAATTTATTTTGTGTTTTCTTGTTGATGTAAATCGTCCAATATTCTCACTTTTCTGAAACATGTTTGTTAAAATTTATTTCATGAATTCAATTTACGATTTTCCGGCGTCAGTCGTTTTATCTAATTTTTTAAGGGTTTTTAATTCTAAGAACTTCGGCGTACCCGGCCGGGGTGTTTCGCAGTTTAACTCGAATAAATTAGTTCTACTCGATTACTACAACACTTGAGCCTCATCGATGCTTTTAACAGCCGTGTTCTACATTAGATTATTCTGGAAATGCGCACAATTGAATGCCGTTCGACCTGTCACTGTGCGGCTGTTGTAAATCCTCGGAGCGACGGTTGGGCCAAAGCAACAAATCCAATGGCTGATTTACAGCGGGCAAATTTCCTTTGGGGCAGCGTATGAAATCAGTTGCTGCCCTCTGAGCATAAAAAGCTGTGCAGCGGCACTAGCGGTGGGCTTTTGAACTACTGAGCGCTTTGGGAGCGTCGCAGCTCCTTTGGGATTCGTTTATTGCTCTCCGTCGAAGAACAATAGAATGTCGGCGCATTGAAAACAGCCGAACCTCCCTGAAACAAACCTTCAATAAAACCTCGCAAAAAGAAAATTAATTCCGAATGGGAAAAATTTTCTGAGTTAAATAGACCGTTCAAATAAAATAAAA
Source organism: Gryllus longicercus (assembly GCA_038098605.1). Taxonomy (NCBI): domain Eukaryota; kingdom Metazoa; phylum Arthropoda; class Insecta; order Orthoptera; family Gryllidae; genus Gryllus; species Gryllus longicercus. Next base: position 5,523,048 of record JAZDUA010000018.1, on the reverse strand, counting down.
CATTGAGGAATTAAAATAATTCATAGAAATATTAGTTTAAAATCTCCTCCATAGGCAAATATGCCAATTTTGAGCCAGTTAAGAGGGCGTCGTAGACACAACGTCGTAAATGTGCAACTTATGAGTAGTAAAGTGTACTTCAAGTGCATTGAATATATTTGGGACGGAAAACGTCGCGCAGCAAAGACCTCGCAGATTATGATACACGTAAAACTGCAAGCGCACATGCGACCCGCAAAAAACGTTTGTTTCACCACGCGTATTCATCGTCCATAATCAGCAAAGGCGACACTTGCGTTGACCGGACAATTCTGTTTCGTAATTTCTCTCGCATTAGAGTGCGCATGGTGACTAGTGTCACTGAGGTGATGTGCCTTATCCATAAACGACCACGCGGCAACGTCATTTTACGAGTTATATGGTCTAACTAGCATTCTAATGTGAGATAGCTTCGATCTCTAAGAGTATTTGTTTAATTTTCAAAGATTCGACAACCGAATTGATTTACGCAGAAATGACATCATCGTGGATTACCGAAGACTCTCCCTGCGGGTCTAAAGGCAACTTTGAACCAACCTCCATTACATATACCTGTTATTTTCGTGTTTTAGGAATCTAGTTCAGTGTTTAATATTTAAGATTTTCGAGCATAAATATCGAAGTTCAAGTAGAAAGCCACGTCTCGGGAGTCTGTGTTTTGGATCGAGATGGGGTTGGCATCCTCAGGAAGGAAGTTGATGATGGAGACGACAAAAGAGAAGATCGCGAGTCGGCAGTTAAGGGGTGCAAAAAGGTTGTCATAAAATTGATACAGTTACGAAGTTATTAGTTTAAGAGAATATAGATTTTATTTACGTCTATTGAAGACATTAGTCATTTGTTTAGATTTCTTTTCACATATAAACAAAAATATTTTCTGTATTTGTAGTTCTGTTTGCGAGAACTCGTGTGACGATGTCACTCTTAAAGAAAACGTTGAACACAATATATATTGATCCAACTACAGACCAGTTGTCTCCATCGACGTATACTAAAATTAGATGGCAACGTGTTATGCAATGAGCAGGTCTGAGAGAACAGCGCCGAATGTTCCACAAATCTTCATTTCCACTCCTGGCGGCGGGTGGTTGGTTGTTAGGGCTTCCGGGCGCGTCAACTACTCAGATTATTAGCCTCGAAGGTGAAGTGACCGTTTTCCCTCGGGAGGTGGCGGTGATCTTCCCCCGCTGGATGGATAGATCCGGCGCCGACCGACCGTCGGCCAGCGGGGTATCCCTCAACCGGGAATCTCCCACCAGCGGGGCACCGCCTCTTCCCCAACAAGCGCTCAGCATACCTCTCAGCGCTCAGTGGCCAGAAGAGGAAGCGTTTTTTAATAGAGCTATTCGACAAGAGGGGAGGTGTTTCTACTCAGATTATTAGCCCCGAAGGTGAAGTGACCGTTTTCCCTCGGGAGGTGGCGGTGATCTTCCCCCGCTGGATGGATAGATCCGGCGCCGACCGACCGTCGGCCAGCGGGGTATCCCTCAACCGGGAATCTCCCACCAGCGGGGCACCGCCTCTTCCGCAACAAGCGCTCAGCATACCTCTCAGCGCTCAGTGGCCAGAAGAGGAAGCGTTTTTTAATAGAGCTGTACAAGAGGGGAGGTGTTTCTACTCAGATTATTAGCCCCGAAGGTGAAGTGACCGTTTTCCCTCGGGAGGTGGCGGTGATCTTCCCCCGCTGGATGGATAGATCCGGCGCCGACCGACCGTCGGCCAGCGGGGTATCCCTCAACCGGGAATCTCCCACCAGCGGGGCACCGCCTCTTCCGCAACAAGCGCTCAGCATACCTCTCAGCGCTCAGTGGCCAGAAGAGGAAGCGTTTTTTAATAGAGCTATTCGACAAGAGGGGAGGTGTTTCTACTCAGACTATTAGCCCCGAAGGTGAAGTGACCGTTTTCCCTCGGGAGGTGGCGGTGATCTTCCCCCGCTGGATGGATAGATCCGGCGCCGACCGACCGTCGGCCAGCGGGGTATCCCTCAACCGGGAATCTCCCACCAGCAGGGCACCGCCTCTTCCGGAACAAGCGCTCAGCATACCTCTCAGCGCTCAGTGGCCAGAAGAGGAAGCGTTTTTTAATAGAGCTATACGACAAGAGGGGAGGTGTTTCTACTCAGATTATTAGCCCCGAAGGTGAAGTGACCGTTTTCCCTCGGGAGGTGGCGGTGATCTTCCCCCGCTGGATGGATAGATCCGGCGCCGACCGACCGTCGGCCAGCGGGGTATCCCTCAACCGGGAATCTCCCACCAGCGGGGCACCGCCTCTTCCGCAACAAGCGCTGAGCATACCTCTCAGCGCTCAGTGGCCAGAAGAGGAAGCGTTTTTTAATAGAGCTATTCGACAAGAGGGGAGGTGTTTCTACTCAGATTATTAGCCCCGAAGGTGAAGTGACCGCTTTCCCTCGGGAGGTGGCGGTGATCTTCCCCCGCTGGATGGATAGATCCGGCGCCGACCGACCGTCGGCCAGCGGGGTATCCCTCAACCGGGAATCTCCCACCAGCGGGGCACCGCCTCTTCCGCAACAAGCGCTCAGCATACCTCTCAGCGCTCAGTGGCCAGAAGAGGAAGCGTTTTTTAATAGAGCTATTCGACAAGAGGGGAGGTGTTTCTACTCAGATTATTAGCCCCGAAGGTGAAGTGACCGCTTTCCCTCGGGAGGTGGCGGTGATCTTCCCCCGCTGGATGGATAGATCCGGCGCCGACCGACCGTCGGCCAGCGGGGTTTCCCTCAACCGGGAATCTCCCACCAGCGAGGCACCTCGGCCGTAACTAGCTCTAAGTTCCCAATCGGTCTCCCGGCATGTCTAGTAGTGTGGTGCATATTAGAGTAAGTGAGTGTTAGGGGTGAGGATTAGGGCAAGGAAGAGGAAGGAAAGATCGCCCGCGGTTTGTGGCCCCTCTGATAGGGTACTGTTTTACCATTCACCAGGTTATGATCGGAGAAACCACGGAAAACTACCGATCAGAGCTGTGGGCCTCTAGAGTTTTCCTTCAGACCGCAAATGAATTCGATCTAGCTGACAAGCTAGAGTCAAAAGTCCAGCCACTGTCGGGACACGAACCGAGAACCTTCCGGTCAGAGGGACTGCAGTGACATCAGTTGGTGCCCTGAGCCACCTCTCCCTGCCCTGGTTTGGTGGATGCAAAGAAAAGGAAGTAGTGCCCTACCTGTGCAGCTGTTCGACTGCAGGCGGCGTCTGGCGCGCGGAAGACCGCAATGCTCACGCATGCACGCACGCGCCGAGGGACAGACAGAGGCGAGGGGGCGGGGCGGGGAGGGGGAGGCGAAGCGGGACAGAGCAGAGTGGGGGGGGGGGAGGGGAGGGGCGCCTCATCGCTTCGCTTCGCGGGCGCTGGGGCGCGGGTTCGCCGCCCGCTCGCGGTTGCGGTGCGGCGTTGCCACTCTGAGCGCACTCGACCGTTGCACCAGACGAATTACAAAAACATCTCTGACACTAACAGAAAGTATTCTAGTGTACGCCATTTCGTGCTGGATATAGACCCTGATCCCGCCCTTGTAGGCCTTCGTAATCCGCGCGACCGCAGAATCTGCTCAAATGGCGGTTGAATTTGAGCTCCGAGATTAAATGTTGGTGTTTGAAAGCCTTATCCTCTGCACTGATGCATTGATGAATAATTTTGCAGAGTGGAAAGGATACCTTTTATACGGGACTGAAATAATTGAATTTGTGACATTTTTATGAATTAATAATATACAGCCATCCTCAGTTCTTGTACATCATTTTATTCACTAGCACTTCCTAAATGGGTGCAAAAAAATCAAAATAATTAAACAAACCTGTGTACATAGTAAAAAGGAAAATACCTTCCATTGTTTTAATGATTTCACTGAGGTGAAAATAAATGAAGGTGTAAGTGAAAAATGATTAGAAAATCCTCAGATGAAACAATTCATTCATACTTTAAAACAATTTGCGAATACTAGAAACAGTTCCATCCCAGATTTCAAATTTATTTCGACCCGGCCCATTACTCCAGTTGCAATTTGTATTCATAGTTCAGTTTGTTTTCTACACAATACTTTTAATTTCTACTTCTCCCCTGATGGAGTGGCTGAATCGTCCTGCAATCACGTTTCTCTCGCCTTTGATTGATTTATTGATTGATTTTTAGTGATTGCGCTCGTGTCAATGTCTAAGATAATTGATTCTGTAAGTGCAGTGCATTTTTTATTGCAAGAGGTGGCTGTAATCTTGCCCCGCTGAATTGTGAGATCCGGCGCCGACCTACCGTCGGCAAGCGGGGTTTTCCGTAGCCAGGTGTCTCCCTCCATCGGGGAACCGCCCCAGACGGGACAAGCTCTAAGCTTCCGGCATGTGTAGTGATGTAGAGCATGTAAGTAACTGCGTGTATGGGGTGAGAAAGAGAAACGAAATATCGCGCGAGGGCCGTGGCCCTTTTGCTAGAGTTCTACTCTAGCATTCGCCTGGTGTCGATCGGAGAAACCACGGAAAACTATCGATCACAGCAGCCGGCTGCTAGAATTCGCCTCCAGACAGCGACTGAATCCGACCTGGCTGAGAAGATAGTGTCGAAAACCCTGCCACAATCGGAAATCGAACCTAGGACCTCCCAGCAGAGGGACTGCAATGACATCAGTCGGTGATCTGAGCCACCTCTCCCGGTCTCTCTCATTTGAAAATGTACAAAATTAAAAAAATATAAATAAAACGATAATTATTACGGTAACACATCGTCAATGCGTACTTGCTCAGTGAACATTTTACTATAACAAAAAATCTTGGTTTCAGCCTAGAAAGCATAAAAATACAGATGTATAACAAGATGTATAAGAGATGTATAACACATTTTAATAACACAATTATTTCATCTCCGTGGAATTCGTATTACCCAGGGGTTTCTATATAGAAAATAATGTGTTATTTCTGATTTTATTTTAATGCAATTGTTCAAATTAAAAAAGAAAGAAAAAACTACTAGGGCACCGAGTTTAAAGATAAATTAAAGTCCAGCAGCACAAATTTACTGAATGTAACCACGCAGAATGGTTTTCGTGAGGAAGAAAGGTTGCTGCTCAAGATTAACAAATAAAATACACACAACGCTGTAATACATTAACTATTTTAGGGAAATACATCTTTTCGATCTCTGCAACAACATAGAACCTTTGCAATAGTTGTTTACACTATAGTAATATCAAGAACGTTGGTGTTTCAATACCCAACACGTGAACACAAAATGTTCAATGGTAAGCGGTCTTTTCGTTGGACCCTTGCTGTCGCACTTCATTCGTTGTGACGCACTGTGTAGGAGAATTCACGTGGTTCAAGAGTGGATGAAATAACAAAAAAAATGCATTTTCATCAGAAGCAAAATGCTTCTATTCTTTTGGATTTTTTTACGAGTTCCTGAATAACCAACGAATCCAAAGACGTCTCTCAAATGTTCGATGGCTGCATAGTTTTCTCGTACATTGGAAATTAGTAATAAACGTCATAGTAATTTCTAGTAGAAAATATAGTAATGGTAGAACGACGAATAAAAACATTATTTTTATGTTTTCTTCCAAACTCTGTTATAAATTAAATTGTGTAATCTGAAAGTAACACGTAAATTGCATAATTATTACCATAAATGAACGGAAATGAAAAAAACCTTTACTGTTGAAAAGGCGAATCTCCCTAAATATTTTCCGAGACCGTCCTTGCCTCATTTTTCATGAAGGAAGCTTTTCATCAGGGTTTTCAGCGTTTCCTTTTCCCGTTTATTATTTTAGAGCCTTCATAACCTGCATTCATAGCGCTATACGCGTTCGTTCCCCGCACAGATAACACAGGAACACACGCGCGCGCGCGCTCTCACACACACACACACACACACACTCGCTCACTAAAGTTGTCAGACGCAAATACTTGACACATGTTTCTGTATTAATGTCGACGCGCTGAATAGGAATCTGAAGTCAGAATTACGCCACCACCCTCCATTTTTTAGAAGAAAAAATCCTCCGTGAAATTGTATTTTTTTTCAGTAATTGCCACCACCCTCCATTTTTTATCGCAAAAAAATCACCGTAAATATATAATGTACAATTTCACCGTGTTGTTTTCGCGATTAAGAAAACTGGACGGTGGGGGCGCAATTCTGGCTTGAGATTCGATTCAGCGCATAGTCATTCTTGGAGAAACATGTGTCAAGTCCTTGGGTGCGAGGTTCTCTTACTGTGAAACTATGGGCCGTCTCGCCGCGCGCCGGCGCTCGCGTTTGCGCTCACAGCAGGCGTCGGAGCCCCCGCGGGGTGCGGTGGGGGGGGGGGGGGGGCAGCTCACGATGACACGTCTAGCGTCCCATCGTTTCGATTCTGCTTTCTATGACGCTCGTTGACAGCCCTCCCCTCCCTCCTCTTCGATCTCAATCCAGCTTTGTCTCGTCATCTACTCGTATTACTCATGTAGCCCTTGCCCTGGTATCTCGTTTTTCCTCTGCTACATAATTTTATTGAATTAAAACATCTTTAATCGAACAAGTATTACGTTGAGATTTTCTTTCGATTTTTCGTTGGAAATCCACTATTACGCCTCTGATCTCTATATTGGGCAATAGGTCTCGATAATTGCATTTTAATCACTTTAATTGGGATGTGGTTATACCTATAGGTTTTGAATTAGATAAGAGCATGAATACATTGTAACAAGGACATTGGTTCCTAATAACATTTAAAAAATGTTAACGATTTGGTGTGATTGCTAATGTATGTGTAAAAATTTAGATTAAATTCATGTTCTAAAACTCAAGAGAGTTATAGTCAAAACTACGAAATATGCCGTATGTATTATTCTTATGAGCGTATTCCAAAATTAGTAGGAGTGAGCTGTAATGACAACAGAAAAACGTATGTTAAGGAATTCGTTTTCGACGATATCATTAAGAACGTTTCAAAGGTATGTTAGTTTCAACTTTTGAGACACATTTCATTACAGTTTTTGAATCTTGAGGTGCAGATGTGTGGCTACTTGAGACCAGAAACGATTCCTTACACTGTATTGGTGGAGCGTAATATGCTTTCTTCCAGAAAACGCGCAACATCTGGCTCTTCTCTGATGCTGGACAACGTGCAACATTTGAGGCTTGTTCCTTTGTTCATAAATCAAAATTCTAAAACATTATCTTTAACACTCAAAAGTTCATACTGATTTGGAAAACGGTCTTCGTATTAATTATACCAACCCAAGGAATAGGAGAACTCACTCGGTGTCTCGCGATGAAGTACGCTCTGATAACTGTAATAGCACCTGATCAGTCCGACCTGGTCAACGACCCCCGCTCAGTTCCCTCTTTCTGTGGAGCCCTCCCTCGCTGGATGGCACTCTGCGCCTCGCCCGTCGCCGCCGTCTGCCGCTCGGCCCAGCTTTCTCGTTGGAACGCACGGCTAAAAGCGACCGCTGTCGGTGGCGCAGCCTGGCGGAGCGCCGTGACATCCGGCGCCGTCTCAACTCCGCGCGAACCTTCCGCTGTGGAGGGGCGGGGAAGGGGGAGAGCGAGGTGTGAAGGGTGGGCGGGGGGTTTCATGGCGAGGATAGCGAGGACGAGGCCGGGCGCGGTGAGGAGAGACGGGGTGGGCAGGGCTGGGAGAGGGGCGGGGGGCGGAGGGCGAGGCCCTGCGGCTGCGAGGGCGCCAACTATTCGCCGCAGCCCCGCGCCCCCTGGCCTCCGCCTGGCATTCCTCCCTTGCGAGGGCGCTCCCCTCCCCCTCCCCCTCCACACACGCAGCCTGACGCCAACAACAGCACGCAACTTCTCCGCCGTGCAAGTAGTTCTTTTCATTGATGCTCATCAATGATGAACCATACACAGCAAAGATCAACGGATATACTACTTTTTATACTACTACTACTTTGGAACAATGTAATATAATAATGCAGCACCATTCCATTCCATTCGGCGATGGAATAATTTAAAAAATGATATTTTGGACATAGTATTTAAGTCATTTGGGATTACTTAAGGCAACGGAGGGTGGCTTTGCAGCAAGAGCCACTTTCAAGAATGTCAAATTAAATGTTGGAATGTGTATTTTCAGTTGCTTTAACCAGTACTCGATTCTAGAACGTTGAACATGCCAAACGGCATCACCAATCTGCTCGTGTTTTTTATTATTACGACTTGAGCTGACAAAAAAGTTCAGTTTTGGGCGTGTTTTAGTTTGGAAAATTAGTTCAATCTTGCATGTACACATAAGATTATTTAAAAATTGTATTGCATACATTTTGTTATATTGTTACATCATAAACATATTAAAGTAACATTGACAGGATTTACTGTTATAGTTCAAAACGTTATGAATGTTTACGTGTGTGAAGATATGGATAAGTATAAAACATAATGTATATTCGTGAATATGCAGTATTACCTTTTTTAGAGCTCTTCCTTCTATGCGATGTAATCGCACGAGTTCAGCTCGTCTCATATTTGTTTTAAAAATAATCCGCCTGATAACACCTGGAAAGAATGTTATCTTCAAAACAACTCTTCTCGGAGCGTTTGGATTATGTTCTTGAACATCGTATTCTGAAGTGAGTAGTGACCACAGCACCGAAAGAACATTCGACAAGAAGGGCTGCGGTCTGCTCAACTCGCAAAAGTTTTGTGAATTCGTACACTGAATATCTATATCTCCCACATTTTCCCTCGTTCCTCTCACATTTTACCCACTACATGTTATATGGAATTTCTTGTTAAAGGAAGACAATGTTCCAACCTGAAATTAACGTCACGGAACGAAACGTGATTTCGCAGGGATAAACTGAAGTGTTTCCGCCTTGTATGATATTACGGTTTTGACATTTCTGCTTGCAAGTGCGGTGGTGGGCTACTCCTTTTACTTCGCCGCTTCTAGATTGACTGGAATTTATTTGATCGGCGCCAGAGCCTTGGGGAGTTGGGAGCGTCGCCTGCGCCGGAAGTAGATCCTCCGCGCGCTGCTTCCGGTGCGACCTTCCGGTTCGGATCCCTCGCGTGCGTGTGCATTTCGGTTCTCCCCCACCCCCTCTCACCGCCATCAAAGCGCCCCCTCCCTTCCTCTCGCGACCGCATAGCGACGGACGGATCCATCCTTGCGGCGGAAGGCAGAAGAAGCAGTTCCTTCTCACGTTTTCTTCCACCTACCCTCTTATTTTGATCCATTTTCTCGCACTTCATTTTCAAGAACACCGCTTCCCTTCTCATTGTATTTTTCATGTGCTACTTTTTCTATAGTTCATTCTCTCGCTTCTCTGTCCTTCCTCTACTTTCTTCTCTTTTAGATCCTTCCTCTTCCCCGTTCTTTCTTTTCATTCTGCTTCAGCTGCTCCTTCTGCTTGTTCGCTCACTTTGCCAGTTGATTTTCGTGAATTCGGAAGATGTATTTTGGTATCCCGTCAAATTTTCCCTAAACAATTACGTTTATTAACATGCTGTCATGAAGATACCATGATATGACGCTCCCAATCACTATAATATTTCTTCATAAAAACCCTTTTCAAACATTTGTCTGATTTGACATTGCTATAGGAATTCAAAAGGACAAATTGTAGTATATTTTATCAGCAAATGTGAGTGTGACAAGAACATGAAATAATATCGTATCTATTCTTGATAAGTTTCGAATTAATTTTAAGACAATCAGTTTTTTTTTGTTTTACTGGTAGAACGATATTAACAGTGATATGGTAACTTTCAAGAATAAAACATATTACAGAGAAACATTAAGTGATTAAAAAATGTTCGTACCTAGTTTTATAAACACATTGAAACGGGTTAAATACCATTTTTATTTCATCATTCAAACGTAAGTTTTTACAACTAACATAATCTCTTCAAATGGTTACATGCTGTTTTTAAACTGCATTTTACATTTAAAACTGTTTCAAAAACATTAAATTCTTACATTAGAGCATCTATATATGATATGAGAATCAAATAAAATGTACATAAAGTTGTTGTTGTGGATTGGATCCGTGGATTGAGGTATTTGAGCTGTTTTAATAGAATAAGATTACGAAGTATGCTTTTAAGAAAGTGTTGGGTGAAGTCTCTTCTTCACAGTTGAATGGTGTAAGTACAAACTTGAAAATGGTAGAGAGGGTTGACTTGTGACCAAGGTCCGGTAGAATTCTTTTAAGGGCCGTTGTGTCTCAGGCAGGCGGGTCGGCGTTACTGTCATCCCCAATCCTCTCCATCGCCTGGTGCCATTACAACCCACCCCACACAAACACAGTTAGACTTTACTTACCGCTCCGTCCTCCAGCCTAGCCCACCCCTGGCCCAGCTGCAACTCCGCCAACATCCCCTCCTCCTCCCACTCCTAACACATCCTGACTTCCATTTGGAGCCCTCAAGCACGTACAACTCCTCCCCGTCCCTTCGCTGGACTTTCTTTCCGACGGCCGCGCGATATACGTCTGGACTGAGCACATAAATGTAACTCGCAGGAAGATCGAATCATTTGGGGTTGCGGCGGAAGAGGAGGCATCGCCGGGAATATCTAAGCCGCCCATCGATAGTCAGGACCCGAAATGGAATACTTGAGATTCATCTCGAGAGCTCGCTACATGAATTATCGTAACTCGGAAACGCAAAAAAGCGAGGACGGAGAGTCAAATGTGGAGGAAACTCGGCAGACAATTACGAATGAAAAATTGCTTGTGAAACACCGCTGGAATACGAAATACGGCGGAATTGTTTTGCTTTCTCACTTTTATGTCCTAAGAAAAGAAAGCTATGTAATCGTGCGCTGCAAAACGGTGAATTTTCTGGAAAAAACTCTTATTGCTGAACCCTGATAACGAAAAAGTGCATAATTTATATATATATATATATATATATATATATAAGACAATTATTTATGCAGGTTAGTGATTAGCTAAATTTGTTTCCCTGTAAACTGAGTGGAGTTTTATTCATTTTTATGAACTATCACTTACATTATCATTTACAAAAACCATTTAAAATAAACATTTTACCTGTAAACAGAGAAACGACAATTAAAGCTAACTAACCGCTTCTCTGTTTACACCTCTTACTTTAATTACAATGTAACTTTCTTATAAATTCCTTCAAGCTATACTCATTTAAATATCTTCAACAATCGTACCACTCATTCCATCTAGCGATCCTTAGTCTCAACCACACGCAACCACTCTTAACCACGCGCCAAGGGTGGGAAGCACGACACGTTCAAAATAAAGAAAATATATTTTCTTTACATACACACACACACACTATATATATATATATATATATATATATATATATATATATATATATATACGGGGTGTTAATTCGGAGGATCTGAGTTCGAGTGTCAGTGCGGAAAATAAGTTTTGCTGGCTGAAAACACTTTTGCATGTGTATGTAGTATTTCAATGTACAGGAGGATTTATAAACAGTGCGATAAAGTACGTGCTGTTGTAGCACCAGTGCTTTTGATGTATTGTTTGCGATACACAGAAACACTTGTACTTGCACTTGTACTAATCTCATAACAGAAAATATTGACTTGATTATTAGATTAATACTGGCTACTGAAACTCGAAGTATAGGCCCACATCCTAGATATTTTGGTAATTAATACCGACAACTGGGAGTGCCGCAGATCGCGCGCGATCTTTCCTTCCTCTTCCTTGTTCTTACCCCTAACTTGCTCACACTTACCCTTACATGCGCTGCCCTACCGCACATTCCGGGAGACCAATGGCGAGCTTAGGGCTTGTGCCGCCTGAGGCGGTTCCCCCTCCGGAGGGAGATACCTGGCGGGAGAAAACCCGCTAGCCGACGGTGGGTCGGCGCCAGGTCTCTCCATCCAGTGGAAGAAGACCACTGCCACCTCCTGAGGAAATCGCTCATTCGGCACTGGCGACCCGCTTGCTTTGCATCAGCTTCACCCCGACTTTTACACGTCATGAAGACGTCCTGGCCAGGGCCATTCAACGCTCAACGACCTCCTCTGACGAACACGAATGAAATGCCTTGCTTTTGTAAAAGAGTGTAAAATTGCTTATTAATTATTGAACATTGTGTGTTTAATGTTCTTGATTCGGCATATTATGCTATATCATGTGCTCTTTCTTGGATGTCATAGTTTTAATTAAAAATGTAGAAGATTAAAAATCTGGTGTTTTTTGACTTGTGGTTGCTTGTGGATACAATGTGAGTACAAAGTGTTGAATGTATTCCTGCTTTGAGCGCTGAAAGTTCGAATTAATTGCATCGAGTTGATTTGAGCATGGAACCGGCGTTGTGTGTTTCCTGTCGAGTTCTTTGTGCTCCTCTCGGAATATTTGAATATTTGTGATTTGCTCTAAGTGTGCAGCTAACGAATGTGGTGAAACCTAATGTACTCGTACGCGCCATTTTCACTGTGATTTTGTTCTTTTGAATTTGCTTGGTTACATCAGGAGCAAAAATACAGCTCTTCAAAACTGTTGTTTATTGGGAAATTACGTTGTATCAGTACTTTAGTATGTCGACTGCTATGGACAATAGTCCCATAAGCGTAGTGCATGTCATGTACCCGGTGGAGGTTCTCCTCCAGTGGAATGGGAGATGCGGAGCCGACCTAATGTTCTTCTGCGAGGCATTTCCCCTTCCTAGTATCCCCTCGTGACAGGGGCCATTGCAGCCGAACAAGCCCTAAGCTCACCACTCAACTCCTTTCCCCCCCTTTTTATTAATTTGGAGAAACGACATTTCAATAAGTCACCCCCCCCCCAAATTATCTAGCAACTCTGTAAATGACTAACTTGAAATAATAGTAATTGTATCAGTGAACTTGTATTTTGTTCTCCTTGTAAGTTCTATTTATTTACCATTAAAATATGTTATATGTAAATAAAGGAATTAATAGGAGAGTTGTGCCAGAGGGGCCTAGAAATTTAGTTGCGCCTCTCTTGTGTTGCGCACGACTCGGCGTGTGGTTGCTCCGGATTCGCGTGGTGTTGAACGAAGGGAGCGCAATCAAAGGAGCAGCCGCTAGAGCTCTCCTTCTAACAGACTGCGGCTCAATTTGACCTCGCTGTTTAGGTGATGTCGAAATGACCTCTGCTCATGTTATAATATGGTGAATATTAGTATCACATCTTAAAAGGTTTGTTTAAGTCATAGGGTTTTAAAATTTGGGAAATAGGATGTACTACTTCCAAGAAAGCATACCACATTCTTTTTAAACACTGATTTGCTAATTGTCAGAAACTAGTTAATTTCTTAAAAAATATAATGTAATCACACGTTTTTTGATGTAATATTTTTAATGGTTTCTATTATTTTCTTAAACTTAAAACTCAAACTTAACATTACACGTAAAACGTCAGACATGAATCGACAGAATTTAGATAAGAAACATAATGTATGAAAAAGTGGTGGTTTTCTGGCAAACATGTCTATTTTATTATGTATGCTGTAACATGTGTGAAAGCGACCACCGAGAGAAGCTGTTATATAACTGCACTTTTGTGTATTTGAAACGAAGACAATAAAATTTGGGGGGAAATTCGTTAATTCGCTCACACTTTCAATGTTTTTAAAATAAGTTCGTAAAAGTCCTGGTACAGCGATGCTTACCAGGGTTGGTGATAATGGCGGACCTACCCACAATTCTCTGGTCCTCTCACCACTACTCTGAAACAAGGACGTTTTCTCACCTATTCAGTGACGCCTCCCTGGTTGTGTTCATGGAAGTAAGAAAATCTTTTTTTCGTATGTCAGTTGTGACGGCGGAAGTGTGAATTTCCACTGGAGCAGAGTTTTTCGGGCGTGAGGGGCGTGGAGGATCCGTGGCGGAGGAAATTGTTGCGATGACAGCGGTGGCCTGGAGGGAAAGTGGCCCAAGAAAAACGCCTCCCCTCCCCTCCCCCTCCCCACCCCTCCCCCCGTTCCGCCACCCACCGCCCCTCCCCTCCGCTTCGCTCCATTCACGCGTCTTCCCGGCGCCGCCTCAAGGTAGCAGCACCTGCACCGCCTGCGGGAGGAGGAGCGGAGAAGTTTTGGCGCTGTTGGTCCTCGCACCCTGGCGCAGACTCTTCCTGACAGTCCTTCCGTTTCTTGCCTTCTTCCTCTTTGTTTTGTTCCACGTTTGCTTCCTTGATCACAATTCGATATCTCTCAATCTCTCTGCATATCCAATTTTTTAGATTATCTTTCATTGCCTCTACAATTTTTTAAATTTTCATCTATTTATTTCATTTTTGTAGAATTATTTCAACAAATTCTAATAAATTTTGTTTATTTCCGTACTAATTTATCGCCTTTGGATCCATTTCCTCTGCACTCACTGGCCTTTCTCGAATTTTATCTCATATCTCTACTTTCTATGTCCCATTTTCTCATTTCTTCCACTTACATGTGTTTCTGTTTTTGTATTTTTTTGCGTGTCAATGTTTCTCGTCGCTCTTCATATTCGTTTTTCTCCACTCTTCACCTCCTTCTTCCCTCTCTCTCTCTGTCTGTGCTCCGCCCCCTGCGAGCTGCGTGGCGGCTGCCCACGAGCGGTGACGCTCAGAGTTTTGCTCCCCGGAGTGAGAGGTGTGCGCGCGCGCGGGTGGGGGCAGGGGCGGGCGGACGTGTCACCGCCGCGGGGCGCCAGGAAAGACGCGTGGAGACCCGGGGTGTGGAGCGGAGTTGGGAGTAGATGTGGGACAAGGGGGAGGATGTGGTGGTGGGCTCGACGGTAGAGTGAGGTTGTGCCACCGCCGCGGGGCGCCAGAAAAAGACGCGTCGTGGGAAAATGGCGAAGAAAGCGGGGGCGTGGGTGAGTGGGCGGGTGTAGGGGCGGACGTGACTTCCCCGCCGCGCCGCGGGGCGCCAGGAAGAGTCGCGGGAAGCTCTGAGGAAGCGCGGGGTTTCGCTGCGGCAAAAGTCTCGCCAGTCGCCGACGGCCGCGCGCGCGGCTCTCGGAGCAAAGAGGGCAACTACGCCTCCCGGGCAGGACGAGAGGGGAGGGGGCTAGGCTTTTCACTTATCGCCTTCACCTTCAATACGCACTCGTATTCAGAATGCAAAATGGATTCATTATTAACACTGCTTCTCTCATCGAGTAACACTGTGTAGTACACATTTAGTAGCGCAAAAGTGAACTGTTACGTAAACGCTCAATAAGCCCCTCCTCGGAGCCTCAAAGTTCTACTGGGAGAACCGCTGCAGGAGGCCGTGGAGGCAGCGCCGCCTGAAAGTTCCACGGACGCGCGAACACAGTCCCTGGATCGCTGTCAGTGCGGGAAGCGGGAAGTCGCTCTGAACGCCGCCGCCACGTGCAATATTCAGCCGGAGAGAACTGCGAGAGACAGAGGATTGCAGATTCGGGGAGGTGAGGGCGACGACCAACGAGAAGTGGACTCTTCGCTGGAAGGGCTTTTCGATTCAACAGCTGAACTAGTCATTCATTGTTGAAATGTTTGTGGGTGAGCGATGCTGAAATCTTAAAAACGTAATGCGTAGGTCATGTTTCATATCCTTTTTCTGCTTTCAAACCCTCAATTGAGCGACCTGAACTTTTTTTTCTTGTTGGTGAGAATTCTACAATGTGCAGAATGATTGCTTGACTTCCACTACCATCATAATGTAATATCAATAATGATTACTTGCCACGTGGTGGCTTGCCCCTTTCCTTTCCGACTTGAGATGCGACATCGACAAGGAAACTTTGGTGTTTATAAACGTGAATGCTCGAAATAAAACCATCGATGTTAATGAAACATTCAACCAAAACCATCCATTTTATATAATAACGATGTTTTTAAAACAGAATTACTAACCATTAAAGTCAGAACTATTAAACATCAGAACAATTAAAATGTGGATTATCGGATTCGATAATTCAAAAATTAGAGAGGCTTCTTTATTTGACGAAAACTTAATATTATTTATTTATCATTGTAGTCACTGTATTCTGAAGTATATTCTATTCAAGGATATCAAAAATTATTACAGAATTTTGTTATGAGGCAATTTTTCTTTCACTTTAAAAATATTTTCCACATAAAAAAATTGAACACAAAACATGGATGGTAAAAACATTGTCTTCAAAAAATCGCTATCAAACAATTGATTAAAATATATTGATGGTTTTAGAAAAACATCCATATTTTGAAAATATCGACATCAATTTTTTTAAAATTTATTCTAGCTTGCCCATTGTCCCTCTGCAGCCGCATAAGATAAATGCGTTAATATGATTTGTATGCAAGAATCATTTGAGACATCATAAACAGAAATTTAGTTTCAGATATAATACAAGCTATAATACAATACAGTGGGTATATACAGTAGTTTATAATGAGAAAAGACTCATCGGTTTATGTCTATGAGGGATCGAAAAACACACTTGTTAACTTTCTTATTAACGTTTTCCGGTGAGGATTTTGCTTGCCTATGTGGAAGTGAATAACTGAAAGGATCTTTAATATTTTGGAATAGAATTTTACGGATAAGAGGGAGAAATGGATGAGGATTGGTGTAATGCCAAGTTCTTTATGTAACTTCGCAATCGGAATGTACCAGGGAGCTTTTGTGATGGTGCGTGGGATTCTATTTTGAAAAATTTGTATTTTTTTGATGTTTGTTTTGGCTGCGGCAGCACAGACTAGGGAAGCATAGGAAAGTTTGGGTCGTATCATTGCTTTACAGAGGTGAATAGCAACATGTAGTTGTAGGGGGGGATGGTTTTTTGATAATCGGATATAATTGATGGACTCTACTAATCGCTAGCGCTATTCAGTGTTTTATATTTTGCCGCTATGTAAGCCTTTTATCGAACAGAACTCCAAGATATTTGGAAGTTTTGTTGGGAGGGAGCCAGGCGATGTTTTATGATTGGTATGTGTGATTTGGGGGACGACTGGTCTACGAAGGGTAAATAGTTTTGCCTGCCTTTTATTAGGATTTATTTCAATGTGCCATTTTTTGACCTAGTCGAAAAATAATGTGAGGTGATGCTGCAGATCTTTCAAGGCAGATTGAAGATTGCTATTGGTGGAATAAAAAACTTTATCATCAGAAAATAGAGCTATTGCAGTATTTTGGGTGATTGGTATATCCGAAGTGTAAACATTAAAGTGGGGAAGAGGGTGGATCCTTGGAGTACTCGTGCTTTGATGGTGAAGGGTGAGGAAAGAGCCCCGGTGAGACGTACAGAAAATGTTCCGTTGGTAAAAAAACTTTAAATGATGCGTGATAGAGATAGTAGAGTACCTATACTGCGGAGTTTGAAAATTAGCACTGTGTGCCAGACGGAATCGAAAGCTTTAGATACATATAAAAAACTGCGGCGGTATGCTTGTGGTTATGAAATCCTTCGATAATATCTTCAGTTAGGCACAAGGTTAGATGATACGTGAACAATAGGGGTTTGAATCCAAACTGATGAGGTGGTAAGGCATTGACTGAACTGAGGTAAGAATTTAGCCTAGAGAGTATACATTTTTCAAATATCTTTCCCATTGTGAGTAACAAACTAATCGGGCGATAGCTAATTGGATGATTTTGTGCTTTCCCTGGCTTAAGAATGGGAATAATGTGAGCGTGTTTCCATTTATCGGGGAAGTACGTTTGTTTCAAAACGGCATTAAATATTGCTGTTTTATGTACGATTACTTTTATGGGAAGGCGTTTTAATAAAAAAGTTGATATTAGATCATGGCCATTTGATAATTTCAGGGTGGCTAGTGAAATAATTCTGATGGTGAAATGTCGCAATCTATGTCGCATCCTTGTTTCCGAATCAATCACCAGGTGACCTCATATCCCACGCAGCGTGCTATGGTCTTCGCCAAATGCGATGGGCCGTTTACTGTAATGGTTTCTAAGGTTCTTTCCCTGAGCAACATGCCTCAGTGCGGCTGCCCAGCTGAAGAGGCGTGTGGGGCGAGGTGAGGGTTAGAGGGGGGAACAAAACAATCGCTCTTTCCCCGGCGGGGTCGTTAGGGGGCTTTGATTCAAGGCGCCAACAAAAGACAGTCGTCGGCCACGCGATGCGCGCTGTCTGCGCTCTTTTGTCGCTCCGACGTCTTCTGTTTCGCTTCCATGGCCTCTTGACCCCTGTTTGACCTTTAGAGGCTATGGACACTAGAAGGCAAACAGTATACGTAGTAGCACTAAGAAGGCTCACTTATGGTGGGAAGTCATACAAAGGACTCTCGTTTCCTCGCTAGTCATTTTGTTTGTATCACTTGCGAAACAGGATATTATGCCCAAGGGCAATGCTCAGTTCCATTATTACATAAAATTGTGAGGGCTCAGTGGTGAGCGTTTGAAGTAATAAATTCATCGGAAACTTTTAATTGACTTCATTACTTGGCAAATTACAACTCTTTCCAAACTTTCCATGCTACCCCCTTTCCTTTTCTCGATTTCGTGTTTGAATTAATTTCACCCTCAGAATACGCGTACGAGTGTGTGATTTGTTTTAGTTTCAAGGTGTGTTTTTGTTCTAAAGACGTTTATAAGAATAATATAAGGTAATGTCCATACATTTTGAAAGCAATTCTTTTTTTCGTGTTTGTATTATTCATATTTTCCAACGCATGTTTTGGGATTTGTAAACGGATTCCGTCCTAAACACAAAATGACAACTTTGCGCTAGTGGAGACGAGAAACGAGCATCTTCCGCCACGGGAAACGTTTGCTGCAGGTGGTGACCTCTCACGGGCCCCCTTCGCTTGATTTGACGCGTTCATGATGGGATGCACGCCGACTATACGATTCGCACACTTCCAGAAGAAGCAAATATTGTTCACACCAAGCAAAGTCCTGAGCACAGCGACGTTAGCGCACATCTACACGCAACTTCGAGATCCATAGTTTCTCATAGAAGGAGTCATTTCGAGTGAACAAAATCACCCTGATATGCTTCTCATAATATTAGCAGCAGCAAATTCTTGAAGGGAGTGTTTTTCGAAATTTTCCGATAACGTCGCAGCCTTCGCATGTAAAGTAGCGTTTCTCAGCAAAATGATAAGAATTATTTGTTCATTCTACCACCGGGCTACATAAGCCCAATTGTAGAATAAAGTTTCTATCTATGTATCTCTTCTAATTGAAGAGAACGGTGGTGGTGTTTTCTCTTCTGTCCTTAAATTGCTCACTGTATATGATGGTCTTATTAGACATATGGAGGTAATATGTTAAGAAATTCTTAATGGTTTGAATTATATCTCTACTTCAATCCATAGCACACTCGATATTCTCTTTCAACATAAAAAAGAAAGTAATTGACATTAAATAAAAATTCACTTGATAAAGTGAAACGATATTTTTTAGTCTTGAAAATTGTGCCACTGAAAAGTAGTTATATGGGTATATCACTGGAAACAGAAAATAACACTTTAATGGCTAACGTGTTTCATAAACAAGACATTTCACACACATTTTTTACGTTTTGCAAATAAGCAAAAAGTCGGAAAGTACAGTCAAAATAAAATAAAAAAAAGTAGAAAATCTATAAGTACAACGCACTTGTTCCTTTTCTTGGGTTGGTAAATTATTGTATTAAATGATTCAATATTGTATTAAGTTTTAAAATACGATAAAAACTAAAATACGAGAGTTAGGGCATACGTTATGGCAAGTATTGTTTTGTGCGAATTGCACGGGTGGAAAATATAAAATATACAAATGAAAGTTAAGTTGACAGTTTTGGTTTCATGTTCCAAAGCATTTGAGCATATACGAGTTCAGAACATTGAGGAACATTACATACCAGTTCTACGGATAAAGGTTCTATTAGGTAAATGTTCAATTACCGCACGCGTGACATCGGACGGCCCAATTACTCGTGCGTAGTCGATTATTGGTCACTACGCGCCCTCGCAGAAACTCTCGTGCCTATCTCGTGACTGTCCGGTATGGTGCAGCATTATTCCCAACTTCTCGGTCTCTTCTATGTAGAACATCTCTCTTGGAGTATGAGCGTTCTTCGAAACTGCTTAAAATCGTCCTACGCGGAGGCAGTATGCCAAATGATTTCACGTTGCTCTCATTTCTTATAGAAACGCGCACATGGCCATCTGTCGTTGTGAACACACATTAGAACAGCATTTCTTTCATGCGTCAAATGCAATTGTGTGATCCGATAACATTTCTTTTAGAACAAAATAATTGCCATGATTTCTGCCGCAAAGATCGTACAATACTTTTACAGCGAGCATAGAATAACTGACTCGTCGTCAGACGTTTAAAAGTTTAGTGCGCGCTTCTCTTAGAATCATTGTGCGTCTTCCTTTCTCAACTAGCGCTTCAATTGGCGGTTACGGGAACAACCGTTCTGCGACCTCCACTTCCACGTAACACGAAGAGCTCTCCTCCCCGCCTGCGTTTATGGTGTGCTTGCGGCTTTGCAAGGCCACTTGCAGCTTCTCGCGAAGCCATTCCATCTGCGGCGGGCAGAGTAGAGGCTTGAGGTGGGGCTGGGCGGGGCACGGCGGAGAGGGGCCCATCGTGCGGAGAGGCGACAGGGCATGGCGGCGAGGGTTACGTCAGGGGTGGAAGAGGAAAAGGAGGGTGAAGGGGCGCGAAGCGAGGAGGGGAGATGCATCGGCCGGAAAGTGGAAGAACGGGTGGGGGGTGGGGCGAATGGTAAGAGAGCATGGCGAGGCTAAAAAGTTGCTGGAGATTTATGGCCATTTAATACTATTAGTTTCATATTATACAGAGCTTTCTTCTGTTAAGATATTTTAGGATATTTGAAATCTTAATTCAGAAAAATTGTTACTTCTTATATTACATTAATAAATTTCATTTATAAAATATTTTTTACTTTTTAAGAAAGTTTGTTTTTGTTCAGTAAAGTGAATACTTTTCATTTTTGAATATCATAATTGAATGTAAATTGTCTGTCTGTAATTGCCGGTAAGTACACATTCTCCTTAGGTGTTTACAGGTCGTTTGAACGTCCGTTCCTCTCGTGGTGTGGAGGCGCGTGCGCTGGAGGCTTGTGGGCGGGCAGGCGCGGGCGACGGCGAGGGAGCGTGGGCGGGGCGGGGCGGGGCGGGGCGGGGGGCTGTGATTTAGCGATTTCATTAAACGACTGCTGCGGCGCGGCGCTGGCGTAACGGATGGCGCCGCCTCATCAGCCTAGTGCTGCTCCCTGGCGACTTGCGGAGACATTAGCGGTGGCGAGACAGCTGCCAGCGCCCCTGAGCTCGGAGGCACGTGTGGTGGCTCACAGAGTAATGGGCCCTTAAAAGGTAGTTATGAACGTCATTTGCCGCTACGAAGCAAATTACCAGCACAGTCCGTTATTTGTGATATCGGACGTTTTTTCAATACTTTGCATAAAACAACCTTCATGTGAGAGAAAATAACAAATATGAAATACCTTTTCTTGCAGTAATTGTACTTACAAACCAACTTAAGCTGTAACACATTTCATTCGATCGTTCTTAACGGACGGCAGATTGTAAAAAAGGCTAATTAACGCCTGTCTTTAGGACAGTGTTCTCCTTCCCCAACTGTCAAGTCGATAAAACACGTATTACGAATAAGGTTTTATTGACCAGTATTGACTACACGGCTCTAAGAAGCTGGGTCACATCTATGGATACTGAGAGAAAATTCAATGCTTTCCATTTAAAATATTGATACGTCCTCTGTAATAGGAATAAAGTCTGCCATCCACGTCTGTATTTAAATATGACTTTCTAATAAGGGAACAAAACGCTGATATGTTCTCAATTGCTAAAGACAACTCGAAATCATAGTTTTCCAGACCGCTCCTTGTTAATGACAAGATGCGATATGGTTCTGACAAGCATAAGCTTGGTTGTGAAGCGGTATCTCAAGGAGAGATCTACGATATCCTACATTTACATGTTTACGTATTGCTCTTTCGCAACTAGAAATGTTGGGACTTTCAAAAGCAACACATCGAATCTCTAATAGCACAGAGAATAATGTGAAACTAATTGAAAGGCTCAGTAGAAGAAGGGGCTATTCCCAGACATAATTTTGAGATAACGAGGGTTTACATGTAGTTTCTTTACATAACTCAATACATTTTCAAATTTTTAAACACAGTACGCTTGCATATACTGTATTTAAATAACATATTTAACTGAATGAATGAAATTTGCAATTTTGTATAATGATCAATTTCACAAAGATTGTGAGATAGCCCCTTGTTGTACTGAGTCCTACAATTTTCTGACTACCGCCGTGCGAGATAAATGCAACGTTTCAAGGAACGCTCCTAAATCAAATCAGCCGATTTGCATGGAAGAAACGCGTAGACTGTCACAAAAGGCTTTTGGGAATAATGGCCTTCCATTCCGGGCGGTCCACTATGGTTTCTGTGGCCAAAAAGAAGTTTTTCAACTTTCATAAATGGATTTTCTAATGTAAAGCAAACACTTCAAAGGTAACTGTTTTGTACCCACTTTGTTGATTGTCGGCCCCCCTGCCGCCAGGCAAGCTTGTATAGATGATACTTCTCCGCACCGAAGCGCGACCCGTCAAGCCAAGATGAAGTTTTAAAGTGTGCTGTCTTTGCATGTTTATTCTGTTTGCTGAGAAATTGGTCATTTTGTTATTTTCCATGAATGTACTTTTCACAGCAATTAGTGTTAATGCACAATTCACTTAAGCAATCAGTTCTTAATGCACAACTCACAATTAATACACAATGCACACCCCATAGAATCACAATTCAATTCACAGTTCTTAAAAATTGCCACTGCCATTATCCATTGGTGTAAATTTTAGTTCTATTGACAATAACTTCGAAATTTGAATTGACTTTTAAAACATTGCCTGAGATTTACAGGCAACAACTTATTCTGATAGTAGGTTATTATTAATCATGTTCCAACAAGTTCTTGCTGCAACAAAGTGCAACTCTTGACAAAAATTACTTTTTTCATTAGACACACATCGTTTCAGAAATGAAGACTAAGCACAGATAATGCTAATGAATGACTATATAATTGAGAATATTAAAAATAATCCAAATTCATTGAATGAATAGAAAAATTAGTATAAAATTTGCCATTCATACCAAAATTTTGAGAAAAGGTAGTATAAAGATAAACGTCGAAAATATATTTTTAGAAAAAATTTATATTTGTTCAAGGATAGCTTCATCATCAAGGTAAAACCAACACCACTATTTTCATGATTAATCAACAGCACCTTCTTTTTTGCGAAAAAATCAATAAGGACCACAAGGCGGGAACATCTCCAGTAGTCACTCGTAGGGCGTCTGGTGTAGCAGTGCAAGCGGCAAAAATTGCAGTACATTATAAAAAAAGAAAACAACATTTATTTTAATATAATCTAGCCTGTAAACAGAAAACTAAGTGAGGAGACTGTGTTTCATGAGAAAAAAACTTGTTTGTACACACCTAGCGAAGCACTGAAGCTTATTTTAGATCATTTAAGTAATCATCAATAATTGCTTATAAAAAGTAATTTACTTTAGACAATATTATGAGAAAAAACAAAGTTTTTTAAACACAAACACAGTGTAGTATCTATCCTGACTAAAAGAAGATATGATATTTTAAATATATGTTAATAATCTAAATATAGACCGTTACTACAAACGACCTTAGTTGCGGAACTTCCTTTACAATACATTTTGGAACTTGCATCGAAACGAATAGGGATTTTACAAAAAGATATTCAGCATATGGTCTGTATGCTAAATGTTAGCAATATTATTGAGGAAATAATTTTTAGTTATAGTTTGAAAGGCATTTTTGGACATGGGATTAACATTAGGTTATTTTGAAGAAGAGGAGTCATAAGTAAGAAATAAAATATACAAATATGATCGATTGCATCGAGCAAGATAAAGGGAATAATAAGACAGAATAATTTGGAATATGTTTGCACTAAACAATCGATGCTTCAGTTACAGTGACTTGTGGCATTAATTTAGACAATCGGATTAGTCACCAAAACAAATTAAATAGTCCTTCTGAAATAATAGCTATGCTGACAAAGTTCAAAGAAAACGTGGACGTCACAGAGAAGAAGAAGATGATGAAGAAGAAGAAGAAGAAGAAGAAGAAGAAGAAATGTACAAAGCTGGAGAAGATGCTATAAAGAAATGTACAAAGCTGGAGAAGATGCTATGAAGAAATGTACAAAGATGGAGAAGATGCTATGAAGAAATGATAAAAGTATTTTGAAAGATTCCAAGTATAATTAGATAGCCAATAAAAGTAATTAAGCTGCCATGTATTAATTCAACATTGTAGTTAAAAATATAACTGTTTTATGAATTGTGTCCTTTTTTCTGCAGTATTATGTGTGGTTTTGTTGTTTAAATGCGTGAGACGCATTAACACTATATACATTTTTCACAATTTAGAGTTATTAATTTTGGACCCAAAAATGGAAATGGGTCTCTGACCCCATAGTGCGGTCGCGAGGTAGCCAGGGAAGCTGCTAGGGGGACGCGTAGGCAGTGTTGATGAGCAACGCACGCGATGAGCTGTGGGTTCCCTTTTGCCTTCGACTCAGCTGACACCTCGGCCAGCGCCCTTCCACCGGCCTCCGTGCGGCACCGGGCCAAGGCATCGCTACATGCACTAAATAACATGAAATAAACGACAGCTGGCGGTTCTCTTTCTTTTAAATGACGCAAGTGTATTTCAGAAAGATATAGCATCTCACGTCAGTAATATTTACATTACCCTCAATATGTGTGCATTATTTCATTTGTGTGAACTAGAGCTATAAATGTTGTTTTCTAACGTTTCCCGAAAAGTTTTCTGTGAAAATGAGCTCAAAATTCCGCTTTTTGGGAAACATTTAAACGTCGTTTTATCAAAACTGCTCCACTTTTTTTCTTTATTCATACAAATGTAATTCTTTTGAAATTGTATTGCTTTTGAAAATGTAATATTTACAACACGATAATTTTTTATACTTTAATGCATTTGTGTACATAAGCGCTTTCTAATGAAGTTTCCGGATAATCAAAACTTTTTCTATGAAAATGAGCTCAAATTTGATCATTTTAAGCTACGCTTCAACGACATTTTGTGAAGAAGGGCTCCATTGTTTGGCGTCTTTAGATAGTTGCTGAGGAGGGGGTGGGGAAGTATCGGAAAGCTAGCCTGCGCTAGAGATATTAGAAAGAAAAATAGTGCGAGCAAGTCTGTGCCATTCTGTAGCACCCGTAATTTTCTTACTACTTATACTACTAAGCTCTTCTACTAATAATATTAAGCTCGTGAAGGGTTGAATTCATATACGACATTTTTCAATTTCATTGTTACTTGAATTCATTATCGATCTCTTCTCATCAACGAATATAAATTGTTTATATTCACGATAGTATTAAAGGACATTAATCGTAAACTATTTTAGGAGTATTTTGTAGATATACAGACAATACTTAGATTATGCAAAGTCTCCATTGGGTAGTGAGATACACCAGAGCAGACACCGATAATTAATGCACTGACTGTGTCTTTACGACCTGTTTGAATGCTTCAGCCATGAGGGGTTCTCGTTAGGGTATTGTCTGTCGTGGAGTACGTCGGTGCCCAGAATTTATGTGGATTCACATGGGATTTGATGAGTGCTTATGCGGATTTCTCGTCTTCCCTCTAAACCATATTTCACTGGTGTTTGTTGAAAATTCACACCTTCTTTGTTAATTTAGTCACTCTTCTTACGCGTTATCTTCTGTTTTTTTTTCATTTATATTTTCATTGTAGAATTAATATCATTCCGCATAGCGTACCATTATCTTGTATGTCTCTCAGTCTCTGTTATTCAATGCAGATAATATTGTCTCTCTCCTCGCTTCAAGTCGTATCATATCATGAAATATTCTTTAGGTATATGAACTGATGGAACTGTTCTTTGGCAGTGGCACAGCCAGGAATTTTTAGAGGGAGAAGCTAAAGATTGCTGTCCAACCGACTTGATGTTTCCTTGTAATTGTTAAATTTATTTAGCCTGAAATTAAAATTTACTTTTATTGTTTAATCATTTATAACGTATTCAGCTGAGATGTTCGTTACTACAGAGTGGAAGCTATTTATGAAGGTGTTACATCAGATCTTGGCTGTTAAGACCCACGATCCTTCGCCGCTAATTTTGTCCTATCTCAAAGCTTTATGTCGCAGCAAGAAGCGCAGGCAAGCAATCAATTTCAATGAATGGTATAGTATCGCGCACATTTCTTTCGTACGGCATTATGTCGTACGTGAGGCATACGCAAACTTTCTGAATGAGTTGTATTACGTGATATTGCATCGCATTGCACTGTATCGTGATGCAAGCGCAAATAATAATGTTATGATTTTATGATTTATTAAAAATTCAGCAAATTCAAGTAAAAAATATCTGTCGTTGACAGATATTTCAAAAAAATCTGTCAGAGAGAGAGACAGAGGGAAAGAGAGAGAAAGGGAGGGAAAGAGAGAGAAAGGGAGGGAAAGAGAGAGAAAGGGAGGGAAAGAGAGAGAAAGGGAGGGAAAGGGAGGGAAAGAGAGAGAAGGGAGGGAAAGGGAGGGAAAGAGAGAGAAGGGAGGGAAAGGGAGGGAAAGAGAGAGAAGGGAGGGAAAGGGAGGGAAAGAGAGAAAGGGAGGGAAAGGGAGAAAGGGAGGGAAAGAGAGAGACAGAGAGGGAAAGAGAGAGACAGAGAGGGAAAGAGAGAGACAGAGAGGGAAAGAGAGAGACAGAGAGGGAAAGAGAGAGACAGAGAGGGAAAGAGAGAGACAGAGAGGGAAAGAGAGAGAAAGGGAGGGAAAGAGAGAGGGAGGGAGATAAAAAAGTATGCAGTTGAATGGCTGCAATGTCCTGAGAGACTGCGTCAGTGGTTACTTGCTCTCTTGAGCCTGTACGGAGCGCCTACAGAGTGCGGTGCGGCAGCCGCCGGAACTAATTCAACTCGAAACACCCTTGGGGCGCGCAAAGCGGCCGTGGTCTGCCGCAAGGGCCCTAGGTGTGCAAACGCAACGAAAGGTGGAGAGGGGAGGGGTCGGCCGCAGAGACCCTAAGGGCAAACGCGTGCAAACACAGCGACGCGAAAGGTCTGCGCTCACTTGCTCCACAGTCGAATTCTCAGCCGACGCCCACGCTGCGCCTTCGACGGACTCTTCGCTCTTAGTGCGTAGATATTGTTCACCATTGCAGCCTGCGAAAGCCCGTTATGTGAAAAGGCATCGCAAAGGCTGTGCAGTGTAGATGAATATTGAGAATAATCATAAATGGGGACAAAATATCAAGCTTAATCTATTTCGTCCATCAAATAAAAATACTAATTTATCCCAGATACCCACTGCATCTTTTCCCTCTTTCTCACGGTTTTAATACTCGGAACATCTTGTCAAACGACACGTGTTTTGCTAGTTTATTATAAATAAAAAAACCCTTTAACTGCAGTTTTCCTTTATCCGTGCGGTCCCTCCCCATTACCCGGATAGGCAAAGTTCTTTTGGATTTTCATTTATCCTGAAATATAGGTTGATTATGCTTAGGACAAAAACATTAGGTGTTAAAAGGCAAGAGAATTATAAATCTGTTAATTCCGTAAATTTATTGTCCTTCGCCGTCAAATTTTAGCTAAAAGGTTTTCCCTAGTTGGTATTAAATAGTACAAGCTCACCATCTTTTTATCTACAATCACCATCTTTTCATCTATTGTTTAGAAAATGGTTTAATGCAACTTATTGGAGTTAGAGTTAATGAAATTATTTGAAATACCAAATATATAGTTTCTCTTTATCTCCTTGGAATGAATATTATTTTTAGAACGTTTAACTCAAAATGTATCATTTGTGTGATATTTAAACTTGCATTTAATTTGTCTAACGCTTGGTATTTCATAATGTTCAACCAGAGTATTATTTTGAGACTTTTTGTTCCTTTTCCAGAACTTTTTCTAACAGATATAAATGCTTTGTAATTGCTCTGTATAATTTATTTTTAAATCTCATTGCCCGAAACTCTGTTGTGTTACCACAAGTAGGACGTTTTATTTGTTATATTTTATGTGATGTTATTTTGCGACGTTACTCTTTTCAACATTTTAATCACATCGTTCTGAAGAATTGTTTTAAAACAAAAATTTATGAACAAAATTTCAGATTGTTTTCTTTCAACTACAAAAAGATTTTAAATTACACAACCTGCCGAATCTAAGTAAGTGATTATTAAATATAATATTCAATATATATATATATATATATATATATATATATATATATATATATTTATAAAAGCAAGAAACTCAATAAAAGGTAGAGAATTTAATCGACTCTGTCGACAAAGTTTGTCATACATCACTGGCTGAATAAAAGTAGAAAGATGTAATCAATACAATAAAAGTAGTTAATATTGATAGTTGTGATGATCAAGTGAATTTAGGTAATATCTTAATGTTTGGTTAGTGCTATTTTATATTCTTGATCTTTTCCCTTGAACTGTTTTTACAATTGTATGAAAAAAAACAAATTTCTGTTGTTTTTTTAATTTCTTAAAAGTGATTTTTAACTTGGTAAATTTCATTTTTATTCAGTAGTAGAAAAAAATATATTTTCAGTAATGTTCTACATTGATTATTTTTGTTGCATCCGTATTTTACTCACTATTTAACAATGTAAACTTGATTTTGCTGTTCAGCTTGTGTTGGAAGGAAGATTAAATCACGTGATGATAAAGTAATACAACGTGAAATGATAAAAATGAAGTGAGATTTAATAACAATAACTATAGCAGCTATTTTTAGAGAATGAGTCAATTGCGAATGCAAATATTTTTGTATAGAACTCGAAATGTATTCTTAAGCCACAATTTCGTACCTCAGTCGCAGACACTGCTGAGCATAGTTTGAGCCTCGAAGCTAAGAAAGAAGAAAGATTAAAATATTCAATGCAATTTAATTTCCCCTCATTTCCAATCGAGCTGCACTATTTGTCTCTGTGTTCTCGGATCCTTCGATTTTTTCTGAGCCAGACGTCTCTGGGACATCAGTGATATTTAAATTGCGACGTATTAGAAATCTATTAGCTGATCATATCAACTTAGACTGTAGCTATATTTGTAGTATTTAATTGTTTCTATCTTCATAAATAGTTCATATGTGAATAGATACAGTTGTTTTGGTCGAAGTTTATACATAATTTTCAGTAGTACTTGTGTCAAATATTAAAATGTAATATGAAAAGTGAAACTAAAGAACCACCCATTAGAAAATAACAACGTGGATGTTAGTACATATTATTAAACAAATAGCTGGTGCATGTTAATAAATGAGTCAATGTGCGATGAGGTGGGAATACCAAGAAAAATATTATGATTTTATGTTTTTGTTGTTGTTTGCAAGTATTAACAGCTCTTTCCAAATTCCGTATCTTTGAAGCCTTTCTAGCGACATTCTTCTGGAATGGATCGTCGGAAAGCACGCGAGCGCCTAATGAGAGGAGCTTCTGAGCTCATGTGGGAAATGTGCCTCCGTCAGGACTCGAAATTATAACCTTCCGTTCTACAAAGCGCCATTGGCGGAGCCTGCATGTGCCAATGCACAATATTACTTCGCGTTCTAATACACGATTTGCTTTGCGTGGAGGATGCGGGAGCGACTTCGTGGTTCTCCTCATTGTATTTTTCGACGTTTCGTTCCTTGCAGCGGCACGTAATTTTCCGCCTCCTTTGCACGCGGACGACGCTGTTCACTTGCCTCCGCAGAGCCCCTTCTCCCCCAACTGCGGCGGAGCTTCCAGACGACACTCTCTCCCCCTTCCCTCCCCCTGAATCCCCTTAAGCCTCGTTACCCTTTCCTCCCCCTCCCCTTCCCCAGCGTATTCCTTCTTCTTCCTCCATCCCCTCCCCTGCACCGGGGCGGGGCGGGGCGTGCGCCCTCCGAGTCCCTCCCGCGCAGCAACAAGCAACGCGCGCGCTGCTACGCCGCTTCTGCTACACACGGCAGTCGGGTGATGACGGAATCTTGCATTTCTCTAACTTGAAATTACTTCCCAACCAAGCAAAAACTACTTCTTTATTTTTTTTGTTCTAAGCATGTTGCAAATTAAACATTCGGTGAATGCCATCTTGTTTGAATCATCATTTTTATTTCACAAGTAGAAATCCCTTTTTTTGGCTGTCCGAACCAATTTTAATTGATGAAGTGAAGTTATATAATATGTGGAAAGGGGACTTCTTTTTACTTTCCCGTATACGTACGTATGAAGTAATATGCGGAGTATAGGGAAAGTTATGTGATGCTGCGGAAAGTTGATTTCGAGATTTCAACGGAAATACTCCTTTGGGATCCCCTGATACCGAAAAAGTGTTTTTTTAAACATCCTTCCGGCTGTCTGGTGTGTCGATATTAAAAAGAGTACAATGTTGGAAAACGTCTAATTTAAGGGAATACTATAAATATTGAGATGCAGTAAAGAAACGAAATGTAAATTTATCGTCATCATAATAGAAGAAAAGAATAATATGTATAGAATCTGTAACATTTCCAATCATTAATTTGCCGTGTGTAAATATATTCTGAACTCCTCAGGAGGAGAAAGTCCAGAATATGAAATAGGGTTATGTGATGCGATAACTTTACATCCCCAGCTGGTAGTAGAAATGCGGGAGTTTGAGTAGGTTGACAGTGGCAACCTGTGTGTATTGCGGAAACGCGATCCCAATACTTCCAAGATATGCAGCATTGTCGCTGTCTCTCCAGCGCCGCCGACTACTCCAAGGTTCGAATTCCGTTGGTAAATCGGGGCGAGAGACAATGATGTGATTATTCACACACGACTCATTGCTAGGTCGAATTCAACGAATTTCTAGAGGAGAATTATTCTAGCGGCGTGTTGCTCTGAACGATATTGTTCTGTGTATTGGCCATCAATACCCGGTCAATGCCGCAGATGTAACGTTTGCAAAGGGCCACTAACTGCTCCTGATCATTCCTTTCCCATCCTTCTCCCTTCCTCTCCCAAATACAGACTCACACACTGACAAGACAGACAAGCTCTACTCTTTCGCAGATATTGGGAAACTACGATACGTGTCTAATGAACTTCAGACCCGCACCAGCATATGCTCCCGTAGGCGCCCGCGATCGTGGGTGTTTCCAATAATTTCAGCTGCCTTTGCTTTCCACTTTCCTGACGTTGCTGTCAGTTTACCTCACTCGTAGGGTAATGTGATATAAGAATACTTGAAATTCAGACAAAGAGAAAATATGTTCGTAGTGCTGGATGGCTAATCAACTGGCGAGTTCTTACTTGCTCTGCGTTCGCGGATGTCTTGTTCTGTATTCTTGAACCTCCGATTAATTATAACTAATACCTTCCTCAATGTTTCAATAACCTTGAAATCTCTTAAAAATTCTTTTAATTCGGTATTTAAACAAGTATTTTTCTTTAAATATCGCGACTTAATCGTCGTGTGTTCATA
This sequence comes from Gryllus longicercus, assembly GCA_038098605.1. Classification (NCBI taxonomy): domain Eukaryota; kingdom Metazoa; phylum Arthropoda; class Insecta; order Orthoptera; family Gryllidae; genus Gryllus; species Gryllus longicercus. The sequence goes on along the minus strand of JAZDUA010000018.1, from coordinate 5,491,629 downwards.
TTTTTTGAGCTCTCGTTAGCCTCCCCAAGAAACGTCAGCTCCATAGCAAACCACTACATTCCTCAACTGTTCAATCTCTTCCAAGTTGATTCACTTGTTCCAATTTCTATTTTCATTTCGTAACACCGAGGGGAGCTCGGAGCTTGCTCCTGCTTGTTTGACGCCCTGAAGGGGAGCCCTGGAGACGCAGTGGGGGCTGTGACGCTCTGACGGGAGAGGAACACCGCCACCTACCGCCGTATTACATGCACTACACTTACAGGACGCATAACGAAGGTAGTGGGCGCTCCTGGGAAAACTAAATGTGACGAGGGAAAGGTGCCCCAGTGTGCGAGTGCTGCGCAGGGTGTGGAGAGGAGAGCGAGGTGTTCGGGGGAGGGGGCGCTTTGCGGCCAACCGCAGGGGGGGGGGTGCGGTCGGCCACCGCCGCCACCGACTCGCTCCCCTTCACTCCCCATCTCTCTTCCCTACACTTTCCCGAACATTTCCCTCTCTTCTGTCCTATATGATACCTTTCCTTTATTAATTAGACTTCCACTCTTAACATTGGCACTATCTTCTCTCATTGATTAGATATATCTGCAAATCCGTTCATATCAATACCGATTGCCCATGATCTTCTAAATCATTTCATCACATCAGTGCCCTTAATTACCTTATGTTTCGTCATGTGCACTTTGTACATCTTTATCCTCTTTCCAGCATAGCGGATTCACTTCCTCTCATTTACCGCCCAGAAGATAAATCCTCTACACAGTATACACCCCTTGGGCTCTTTTTCTGTTGTACAATATCTCGCCTTTTTCTCATCACATTTTGTTCCATTTCCTCCTTTGCAAAATACGTGCGTCTTTAGGTTTTATAGGACGCTGTATATCCTAACTGCTGAGTACTATAACCTTTGCCACCCGCAACTTCTCCACTTGCATGGGATAAAATTTGCCTTGTTCTTGTTCATCCCTCCCGTCTAACATAACTTATCTTGATGCAATGTTCTTGGCCCAGCTCGTCCTCTCGCTCCCCCTCTGGCCACCGCGTCGCTGCTGCTCTGCCTGCTCCTGCCGCCGCTGGGAGGGCGCGACGCTCGCTCTGCTCTGCTTTGCTCTGCTCGGGTGCCGCCCACAACACCGCAGCCGACCCTCCCCTTCCCCATCACCCCCCTCCCCTCTCCCCTCCCCTCCCCTCCCGCGGCGGCGACACGCGCTGCGGCGGTCGCGTGTGCGCGAGGCCTGGGGAGGGGGAGGGGAGGGGAGCGCCGCAGCGATCGATGCACAGGCGAGGAAAGGGAGGGGAGGATTTTGGCGCCACACGCTTCATTGCGCGCCTCACCTCTGCCCTCTCCCCCCGCCCCCGTAGCCCCTCCAGCCCCCAACGCCCTCGAGCTCCATCCCCACTGCTCATTCCTCATCCAACGCCCTCTAGCGCCACCTCCGTAGCCCCTCCAACCCCAATGCTCACGCCTCACCCAGGTACCTCTAGTAACTCCGTTTCCCTAGACCCTCTAACCCCCAAACCTGACCGCTCACCCAAAGACCTCTAGCCTCACTCCTAAACTTACCCGCCCTTCCCGCCCCACGCTCACTCCTTGAACGAATGGTTTTTTATGGCGTGCCTATACCTCTTGTGGTGTGAATACAACAAACAATTACATTATTTTTGTTTTCAAAATTTTACTTTTGACAGCAATTTGTACGCCTTTTCTATTGTATGCCATTTGCTTAAAACTTTAAATTTCTCTCAGACTACTCAAAAGGTACTTTTCGTTGGCAGAGGGACGCATGTTTAGGTCAAGCGGGCAGCCTCGTCGTCACGAGTGACGCGTGCAGCCAACGCGCAACTGTGCCTTAGTGGTAGGCTACACGCAACACACCATTTCCGTTGCGGGCTCCCGTTGTCTCTTTCGCCGTCTGGAGAGCAAGGTGATTCTTTCACGTGAAGCACAAGAAGGAATAAGCGCCCAAAGGAAGTAGGTGTATTTGATCAAGAAATCCCTTCTGATGGTTCATTGTCTAATACTGACTACTATCATTGAACTCGCAGTTAAGTCACGCTAAAGAATTCGACGCAGAGATCGACAGAGAAAGGGTTTAATTCAATTCTTGCAATTTTAGAGTGTACTGGCAGAATCCGTCAAATGTGAAGTTTTCTTTCTCCCTTATTATTTGTTGTTCTCTCTCCCTTTCTCTCATATGCTTTGACTTTGTCTTTCGCTTTCTTTCTTTCTCTTTCATTGTCTCTCTCTTTCTCTCTTCATCCCGCATCGCACTTACCCTACCGTCATCGAAAGATGTGCTGACTTCAATGGCGATCGGCCAAACGGTCATCGCTTTCGAACACGCCTGCATCAATTTTATGTGATTATTTGATTGAAGGTCATTTATGAGAAATGACGCCTAGTGATAAGGTCAAATGAGGAGTAGTTACAAATCCTCCAAAACAATTGTGAGTGGTCTGGTATAAAATGATTTCTCATGTCTGGATGAAGTTGGTGTATTGCTAAAAGTGAAATCAAAATAATTTAATTTAACATTTACTTACAAGACGTTTTTACTGTTAAAACATTTTTCCTCTAAAACTTTTAACTATTTGAGCGATGAATGCTGGAATTCCTTTAAACAAATACGTGGCAAACGAAAATATTTAAAACGACAGCTAGAAGACATAGCTTTAAGCTGTTTGTGGCGCTACGAGTGTGATGTAGCTAGATCGGCGGCGTCGAACGGTGCAAGTGCAGTTGAATCTGGCTGTGAAGCAGGACACCTGTGCAGTCATTGTCGTTCTATGCGCCCCAGAGATTAGTATACAGATATTAAGGAGGCAGCTTTATAATCGTGCTCTAGATCTGTAGCCAGCGACAAGGTTTTGGGGGTGCAGAGGGTTTGCAGAAATGCTGAGATTTTGTATACCAAAATAGGGAAAATAAACAATATTTCTGGTGGATAAAATGTCACGTTTTCGTAGTAATATTGTTCAACAAATTCTGAGAATGTCTCAGACTTTTTTACATTTTAAAAGCAATGAAGACAGAAGTTGCCTTGTTAATGAAAATTACAATTTTGTGGGAGGTTTATTTGAAATATAAATTGTTTTCATTTTTTTGTACAAAACAAAAATTCTTCTGTGTTTATGATACTTTCTCTCTCGAAAAGCCATATTGGCAATTCTAATTGTTTTTTAATGTAATAGACGTTTTGTTTTCGTGAATATGTAATCATTTGTAATTTCGCGAAGTAAACCGGGAAAAGGTGTCACAGCCAGCTTTAGCGTTGACATCTCAAAATTCTGACCTTTGCATTTAGCGTCGAGTATATGTAGGGATGTTAACATTATTCGCTTATCTTCTTCCACATAGTGATGAAAATATATAAGATACCCTGATGGGGACTTTATTTGTGTTGCACTCACCCTAAAGCAAAGACAATGATGAAAATGAGCGCAATTGCAGAGTGAGGTTTGAGCGCCGAGCGGCCGCTTTCCGTTTATTCCGTGTCGTGAAGCGTCCGCCCACGGAACTGCAGGGGCTCAGCGCCACCCGCTCCCGAACGCGCTGCGCTGCGCAGCTGAGAGCGCCAGCGCGCACGCGCAAACGCACCTGCATTTTTGGCTTAACGGATGGGATATGAAGTAATTTATCCCTTGCACATCCGACTTCACTGACGTCGGAAACATCACAATACAAGAATAGTCAGCATTACATACATAAAAGTGTATTGAACATAAATAAAGCAGTATTGGACGGTACATACATTAAAAAATACCAATAAAAGGAATATTACGCGCTACTGCATGTGTGTGTGTGTGTGTGTGTGTAGATAAAGTGGGGCGGGAGGGGATGGGAGTGTACTTCGCATGCAAACGGGGTCTTCTTTAATAAAGCGTTGGCTACAGGACGCAGGAGTTGCACAACGACTTCACTCGCACTCTCTGCGAGTGTAGCACTCGAGCAGCATTGGACCAGTCCAGCACTCGAGCACGTCTCGCTCGCACATCACTCCCTCTTCAATTGCAACTCCCATCTTACTCTCAGCTCCTCCCACCACATTCTCGCCCCACTACCACGATACACCCAGTTCTCTCCCCTACCTCTCTTCCATTCTAGGGTTCGAATCCCGACTCTGGCGGATTTTCGGCACTAGCTACAGACGTAGGTAGAATTCACCCGCTGCCCTCTCTGCAGAAGAATTCTAGCGGCCGGCTGCTCGGCCTGTAGTTTTCCGTGAATTCTCTCATCAACACCACGCGATTGTACACCAACAATTGGGCAACGGACCGCGTTCAATCTTCCCTTTCTCTTACTTTTTCTATCCTCAACCTATTACTTACACCCGCTTACACTAACATACTCGTATTAGCACACATGTCGACAGCTTAGAGCTTCTGGATGAGAAAACACCCCGGAAGCCAACGCGAAGGTCGGCACTGGATTCACTTTCTAGCGAGGGATATACACCACTTTTTCCTGCGACAAACTCTATAACTGCGTGACGGTCCTACCAGTTAGAACTCCTCCAATCTCGTATTAATCAGTCTCAGCGGATAATTAATACCCACCCCTCTTGTCACAACCAAGTGGCTCAGTGCGTGCTGAGTCTTGTGCGCTGAGATGTAGGTGGAAGGTCCGGGTTCCATCCCCTGGCCGGCCATCCTGACTGGGGATTATCGAGGTTGCCTTCGGTCAAAAGGCCAATGCTGGGATGATTTAAATATGCCACGATTAACTCCCTCCCACCCTCCCGGCTCCCATCAGCATCATCCCAGTCCTTTCTCTCCTCCACTTCACTTCATTTAGCATACCCTGCCAAAGGAAGGAGGCCCTTTGTCTTAATGGGATCGTTGTTGACTAATAATAATAACAATAATAACAATAATAATAATAATTAACTCTTGTCAGCACCACCTCTGTTGTTCCCGTCTTCTCCTCCGCCCTGCTGCCCACGCACCTCGCCGTCGTAGCCTCCGCTCCACAGCGCCGCGTCCTTCCCCTCTGACGTCGCATCGCGTCGCGTCGCGTCGCCCCGGGCGTGTTCCGCTCCACTCTGCCTGCGCCCCGCTTCCTTTTGGGATCGCGCTCGCTTCTGTAATGTTGTATTGTGTTGCGGCGGAGGACTGTGCGGGAGGGCGTGTGTTTGCCGCTCCATTTGCATACAGCGCGCGGGTCGCCCCAATTGAGCACCGCCCACTGGGCGAAAGGCCGCTCTGCTGGGCGGACGTGCATATGCGGAGGCGGACTGGGCCTGCTCGAGAGGGACTCGACCAAATATTGGGCACTGTAGGTGGCCCTTGACACTTTCATTCCCAACACACGCATCCCACTTCAAGAAAAACTTTATGAACTCGCCAGTGGAAAACTTTACTTGCTCTTAATGTCTTAGTAACAAATACATCATTTGTCACTACAATGTTCCCTAATTGGAAGGCAATTAAAGCCTGTAATATGTTCTGCAATAGTTAATGTAACCACGCTGTTACTTTATTGCTGAGTCTCTCGAATTTTTATTATTATTATTATTATTATTATTATTATTATTATTATTATTATTATTATTATTATTAATAAAATTCTTATTACAGTATTATTATTATCACTATTATATATTTAAGCAAATGTAATAATTAAATGAGCTGTGTTAATGTAAATATTTCAGTGATTGCGATAACGCAAAATATTAGACAGTATCGCAACTGTATTGAATGTCAACGACAATATGTTCGCGAAACATTTCTACATGTTACTCTGGGCCCCGTATTTAGTTCGACATAAACGACTTTCGCCGTGTTAGAACCAACTGTATTAACAAGAAGTTTTCTGCTTCATTACACGCTTTTATGAATTTAATGTAAAATTAATCATGTTTTTTGAATAATATTTGATTTTACCAAAGCTGACCGGATATTCTTGGAGCATTGGTCTTTGCAATCAAGATTAGAAACTGAAGGATAGACGTAATAAAATGTCGTGAAGTGGGCATGCTTTTAAAAACAGTACTTCAGGGAAGAATTCACCGAAGCAGTTAGTACGCGTTACGAGATACGGTCAGATCCTGATGTTGCAGATCGAGGTGATTCTGTTACGAAATGAAAACACAAAACTTGGTACGAGTGTATCAGTTCCTAAGATAACGAACAATTGAGTAACGTAAGAGGTGGATATGGAGGCAAGTTTGTTTTGTAGAGGCGAGCAAGAGTTCGAAAGATATGGACGCCAAGACGATTAAGACGTAATATTTAAAGAAAAATACTTGTTTAAATACCAAGTTAGTAGTGTATTAAAGGGATCTGAAGATAGACGAACCATCACTGAGATCTCCTATGCAGGAAAACTTTTTTGTGCTTGGTCGCTTGTCTATCTTTTTGCTTCAATTTTCGCCGTCTCGGAATCAGTGTGTATGCATACATCATGTTCTTCGATTTTTTCCTGTGATCCTATCAATTTTTGTCGTATACTTTATTACTTTTCCGCAATATGATATTCATATATTGCAACTGATCGATTGAATAAAAATTTATTCTTTATATGCGCGACCGTTTATTAACACATTAGTTCGTGACAGAAAAAAACGAAACAAATAAGTTATAGAAAAGGATGTCCTCTATCGATAGCTAATATTTCTTACTTATATATCTTTTTACAATAAGGGGGTATTAAGAAAAATGTTGCCCGACAGACTATCAAAATACACATAACGGGCCAGATGGGCTACGAATCTCTTCTATCAATTTGAGAATCTTCAACCATGTCCGTTGTTTGCTCTGCATCGCTCTGTGGACGTTAATTAAATATCGAAGTGTGTTATTTCTGGTAGAATATTTTTGCGAAAAGTGTACGTGTTGCATACCACGCTATAATAACTATAAAGTGTGTCATCGGTGGCAACTTCGTCGCGCGTTGCGAGGCCTGCCACGTTAGGGGGCCGCGGAGGGGCTGTGTACCAGGGGCGGTGGCGGGAGGGGTGGGTACGTAATCGAATCACTGGTGACGGGCGACGCTTTGCATAAACAAACGCCCCCACTTTGTTGGCCGTTTTTCGCCCTGATGCTCCGCACCGCGCTGAAAGTCTCCGCCAGGGAGCGGGTTCGTCCAGTGGGCGCTGTGCTTCGGTGGGAGGTGAAGCAACGAGTGATTGAAGTTTCTGGGTGTGTCGGTGAGTCAGTGCAGTGAATGCCGTGTCTTGGAAGGTGACGATGTTCCAACCCTACTCGATCGTTAAGCCCGCTATACACGGTCATTTTTGCATCATTTCTCGTCGGTACAGACAAGTTACGGACCAGACTGGATGCAATTTGTACGGAAAAATGAAGCATGCTTCATTTTTCCGTACAAATTGCATCCAGTTTGACTATGGCGCTCCTGGTGTTACTCTATGGAACTTTCTTCGATTCCGTGCCCTGGAGAGTTGCTCGAACATTCGAGCGTTTTGTGCTGTTTTGGTTGTGATTTCGTGAGGTTGAGTGTTCAGCGACGCCATTTGTGCGAATTTGTGAGTTCCAGCGGATTTTTACTTCCTCTTAATCTATCTACCACCTTCACTGCGAATACGTAACCATCTGATCATTCTTCCCGCGTATTGCAATTGTTTACGTACGTGCGATGTTCAACTGTTTAACTTCCAGCGCTTTTTGTGGCGTGTGGAGGAAGTATTTTCATCACGATTACATACAGAGCAGAAATGATCGTGTAAAACATCGGAATCACGTTCATCCAGTTTCGGTACCGAAACAAACGCACATCCTTTTTCCATCCACTTTCTGTACAGAAAAATGATGCAAAAATGATGCAAAAATGACCGTGTATAGCGGGCTTTAGATGAAAGTCGCGTTACGCAAAAGAAAAGGGCAGACTGAGAGAGAGAGAAAGGAGGAGAGAGAGAGGCAGAGAGATGTAGAATGAAAAAGAACGATAAGAAGGGATATTTAATGACTGAAAAACAGTCTGCCGTTAGGTTATGCGCTTATTTGAAATAAAAGATGCAGCTGCCGAAGGAAATAGTAAGTTACAAGTGGAATAGGAGTTCCTTGGTTTCTTTTAATGTCCTATGATTTTAGTATGGAAATTGTCGTAGCGCAGGTTAAGAAAGCGCTGTGCCCCTATAGAAATGGGTCGGGAGATTTGTGATGACGCGGAGGTCCCCGATGAGCGAAGGGGCTTTGGATGGGCGACGTGGCCTGTTAATAACGCGCTCCTGGCCGTCCCACCGCCGCCCGTCCACTCGCCCTCTCGTCCGTCTACCAGGCCCCGCGCCCGCAGCGCGACATTGCTGAAGTGTTTCAGTAACATCTTCTAATGTTAAACATTTAGTCTGCGCAAGTCCTAATTAAAATACACTTGTCCTCACTTTCCTGATGGATTTCGCCCGGAAGGTTAAAACGTGGGCAGTGGTGCATAGGACGCGCCGTGGCGTCTCTCGCTTTCACATCTTTGTTTTTATCCTCGTCCATAGTACGTAAAAGGAATATTCAGGTTTGAAAATGAAGAGTAGAAAATATAAAAAAAAACGTGAGCTCTCACTAGTCGCTGTCTGGCCGCGTGCGCGCGCGACTGGCGGCGCCTGCCCCCCGCTCTGGAGCTGCCATCACTTTCTCACTGGCGGTTCTTCTCCTCCAGTGTGCTTAGCAAACGGATGAACAAGACACAGCACTGATCTGTATTTTTTCAACATGCAAGAGATCAGCACTTATCATCTTCGTATGTGTCGTGTTTGTAGGCAAGAGGAAAACATAGTTGGTGTAGATATAGATATTTACTTGTACACACGTCTCATTTCCATACACATATTATTGTAGATGTTCCTTTCGTGTTTGTTTCAGGGTGTAAAGCCTTGTAAAGCCTATGAGCCTATATGCCCTTCTTCCTGGGAACGCCTCAATTAAACTTTACAATTCTCTTCAAAATGGGTGATAGTGACGACAAATTTTAAAACAATAACGACATCCATACCAGTGACAAATAATTAAATTTATTTCGGCAGGTAAGGAATTAGTAAATATTTAAATAATATGTAGTTCAATATAAAAAGTACAACTTTGCAATGCACTATAATATGTAATGAAAGGTGAAGGACAAAATATGGAAAATGTGATACCTTTCGTTTGCACTCTTATTGAAATGCCAAGAACCATTCATTATATGAATCAACATTATTTTGCATTCAGTTGTGAGGTAGAGCATTTTAAGTGCGGACGCGTCGTGCGCAGTTGTCTGTGGTTCGAGTGGACGACAGACGGAGACCATCTGACGCACTGTAACACGGCACGTCCGGAACCGACAAGACACCTCCGGCCCTGCCCCGCCATCAGTTCAAATTCACAGTCGGTGAAGACTTCTTTTCCGTGGCGACGCTCAGGCAATTTCTGCTACGCTACTTTCACCGTCTGGCAGAGAAAGGCCTATCATTCGGGCGACCAAACAAGTGGTTTGGATTTTGCTCAGAGGCTTCATTTAGCCTTATGTCAATCTACACCCCGAGGCACTCCGAGATACTTCCTCCCCGAAGAAAGGCGTACGAAGGATTTTTCGCACGCCTTTCATCAGCATTGAACCCGCGGGCGTGAGTATAACAGTCCAATACGCTTAACGTTACACCACCAAAGTCTACCCATGTCATTTCTTTCTCAAATCTCATAAATCAAAAGCGGACAATAAATTCGTTCCATGGACATTTATACGCACATTGGTTTCCAGCCGGAACGAATAATTTCAACGCCGCAAAACGGTCACATTCAAAGAATTACTTGGCAATGAAATAAACAAAGAGCCAGAATTCATAAATAGAACTCGTCCCGATACGATACAACTCGGCACTTCACGATCAATCGCGTCTCGACCCGACCCGACCCGACCCGACCCGTCCTGATCCGTCCCGATCGGGTGGAACCCTACCAGTACATTTCTCTCTGCCCCACCTCCACTGTGAAATACATGGCGTTCAAAAGCGCATAAATGAATTCAACTCCCTCGACATTTAATTCGCGCGTTATTTTGCAAATGACACGAATCATTTGGCCACAACAATAACAGTCAATGCAAACAAAGTACGCGTCAGCGATACCAACACGCCCTGCCGCGCTATCGTTCTTTAAACGCCCACTCCGCGCCCGGACGCATGGGCCATTGCGCAAATTGTGTCAAGTAACGTAACTTCATTGCAGCAGTGTCAAACTGTGTTCATTAGTCCGCGGTAATTGTGCGCTGTGGATGTGAATGATGTAATAAATTGCATGTGCGAGGAGTGGAGGCGTGTGGGATGTTTTCTGGATGGCAGGGCAGCTGATCATACGCCTCCTAAATACACTGCTGAAAAAACAACATATTTGACACGAATTTTTACTTTCTCGTGTGATACGTAGGTCTACGCTGCTGTAAAGAGGAAGTTACGTACTGCTGGAGCGAAAAACTGGAACGAAAAACGATTTTTTGCAGACAATTTCGTAATGTGGATACTGACACCAAAACACGATGTGAATATTTGAGCGTATATGTAGTAATATACTTCCTCCAACACCGTCTGCAGTCAGAATCTACATATTGTAGGTCGTCATACTGAAAAATTGTTTTACGGCAAAACGGCAGCCCGAAAATCTGCCTGTGATTAAGGTTAGTGGATAATTATAAACAAGATTTTAAAAAGTGTTTGATATCCCCCTGTTGCTCTGGTTGATGTTGAGGCTCTTTGAATTTAAAAACCGATGTTTTAATTTTGGGGTATACCTTCCATGAAGACTCAAGAACTTCACTTTTTTAAAAAAAATATCACATACAAATTTTCGATTACACTTTGTCCTTGGACAGCATAAAAGACGCTTAAAAATAGTTCAGGCGTTCAGTGAATTTTGTCATCGTCACAGAGGCAACATATACTGGAATACTGCAAGGAAAACACACACTTTAGTGTTGGCTCGACCGGGATTCGTACCCGGAGCCGGGTAGTGAAATGCGAGAACGCTGACCAAGAGCTAGTCTTGTCTTCAATATTTTTTAAAAGATCTTTAAATGAGAACAATTAAATTTTTTCAAGTATGGATAGTTTTCGAGTAAATTTGAATGAAATATAGGCTGTTTTGAATACACGATTTTCTCGAAAACTCTTTCAATTTTTCCTGTAAACGTTTTGTACGGATAGTGCTGAATTAATTGAATTATATGACATTTACACAATTTTGATACATTCTCTTGATTTTTTCAAAAACTACACAAAGTTAATTTGTTTGAAAAAATCTTAATATTTACATTTCGGGCATGTTCTATACATTGTTGCATTTGTCAACATAAGTACTTCAAATTATTTTATGGTTAATCAAATTAATTTCTTGAAAAGTCAAAACTTGTCTGTAAACATGAGCTTAAAATAGCTCATTTTCAGAAACGCTCACACGATATATTGAGAATAACGGCACCTTTATATAATGAAAATTTGTGTAAAGAACTATGTTTTACCCTTCTGTAATTCTTCAGAAAATAGTCCATAAAGATATTTTTGCCCACATAATACTTTACAGACGTCTCGAATCGGCGTGATGAAGGGATCTGTTCTCGCTTTGATTGCGATCGGCGGTTGTGATTGAATTATTCATCGCCTCCGAGGAGTCCGCTTCCTCGCGGTCGACGCTTCGTTTGTCGTGGAGAAGGGAGAGGCGAGCGGAGTCAAAATGTGCGAAGTGACGTCTTCGGGTGTTCGCCTGCCCTTCGACTCTGGGAAGCTGCCGGGGGCCTCCCGCTCCCCGGCCCCTGCCACTCCTCCATTTCCTCTATACAATTAGTTTCGACATTTTCTCCATCATTCTCTTCCAACCTCCCCTTCTTTCCCTTCTAGCCATTCCCTTCTCACCTTTCTCCCCCGTCCTTGTCTCCATCCCTTCTGCCCATGCCCTTGCCTTCTCTCTCCTGTCCCCCACCTCACCCCACTCGTTCCCTGCCCTTGTCTCCCGTCATTCTCTTCCTCTCTCATTCTCTTCACCATTTTCTCTTACGATTCCCCCTTTGCCTACTCCCTAAGTCTCTCCTCGAGTCTCCCATCTCGCTCAATACGCTTCCCCTGTGCATCTTCTCATTTCGAATCCTTGCTACAAGAGTGACGGAACTCACAAATCTTCATTTTTCATGTTATGACACAGTTGCAAGAGGATACTTGTGCAAAAGTGTGGTTTTATAACTTCACAACAAGGCCGGTAGAGGGGGTTGTGTGGTGACCGGTAAAGGGTGGTTATAGAAAACTGTTCTGGAACGTGCTGAGAAGTTATGCGGTAATCCGACTATAGTAATAAGCATTTCTGAGGGATCCTTGCCGAGCAAAGTCGAAGCATGTGTTGTGAAAAGAAATGCGTGCAACCCACTGCTGATAAAAGATACCGTTTAGCATGCTATCAGACTTCATAAGGTGCTCTGTGTTTAACTGGGTTGATTTGCGTTAATATATGCATCTAATGTATGCCTTTATAGTGTGTGTGTGTATAAGAGACAGAGGGGGAGAGGAAGGGAGAGAGACGTTACCCGCCACAGGGGTGCGGCAACTCGGGAGCCCCTACTTGGAATTTGCGAACGAGGCAATGGAAACGGCGCAGGAGAAAGCATTGCTGCTATAATTACAGAGAATGCTTGACAAATAGAACGTTTTTAATATTTTCCTTTAGACAAACGTTTATTGAAATTGGAACGTCACACACAAAAAGAAGAATAAAATCTCTTGTTTATGGAGTCATAACGAAAGATTATAGGGTTTGTGTGGAAAGTTTAAATATCAGTATAGAAACATATCTCTTATGGAAGACAGGAAAAGAGATTGGAATACATTTGAAATGACGCAAGATAAATAAATTAGTTGAAAATGACTTGAAAAGAAGGAAATTATTAAAGAATAAACTGAGGTTAGGGAATGGAAGAAAAGGAATGAAATGTCGAGTGGAAAAATGGAAGATTGAAGCTTCTGATAGCTGAGGAAAAGGGACAGAAGTGAATGGAGTAGGAATGGACTTGATGAAAGAGCACAAAATATATTATGATGTTTGATTGTACTTTCAAGAAACATTTGATTCGCGTATTTTTGTTTACAAGACGAGAGTACACAAAGCTCTAAGAGCTCTCAATGTGTCGATAGCTCGGCTTGTTTTTCGTTACAATATTTATCAATATAATTGTGAACACTAGCAATTTACTTTCGCCTCTTAACTACTGTCCGTTTCCATGCGTGAGGTAGCGGGTAGTGAAATGAGCCCAAATCGCAAAGTTGGAAGCAGGACTAAATTTTATTTGCGTTTCTGTTTGAATTAAGGAAAATAAGGTTCCAAATTAATGAATTGTAAAATATCTGTGTGTAAGTTCTATTTTCTTTCTTCATTTTACATGCTGTGATCATTTAATTAAGGAGGGAAAATTACTAAATCGTAATTACAAGGACCGCACTGACAACCACAATATCCTAAAACCTCTGTTACATCCTCTCCTCCCGTCCTTCATATCGGTCTTCTACTGCATTTCGTTTGCTTTTACCTTGATGTGAAGAAACTTCTCTCCCTCCGTGTCCAGTGGCTGTGAGGGTGCGAGCGAGTCTCATTCGGTGCTGGCGTCGCCATTGTGGCTGTGGTTTCGCCCCGTTCATATCCCGGCCCCCGCCCCTGCCGCTGTCCTCTGCACTCTCGGACCTCCGCGCGCGACCTCTGGCGCCACCGAGCCGAACACTCCCCCTCCCCCTCCTCCCCCCTCTCAGTGTGAGCGGAGCGGCCGGTCTCACTCGCAGCTGACACGCGTCGCAGCTCGGCACACTCTCCATGAAAGCAGCTCTTCAGAACTAATGTTGCAAACGTCGAGAATATAGAGGGAGGGGGTGAGCGAGAACCGCTTTCGGACAATGAGCATGTAGTGAAAAACTCACGTAATGCAGTGACATTTCTGACATGGCTTCCCTGATTGGCAAGCTATGTTGTAAGTATAACATAGTGTCATAATCACTATTTACAGACATCTGTAAAGACATTAACTGCTGCTGCCCTCAGAGTGACTTATCATTGTACTATTTGCTTCGTTACGTTGATAAAACTATGCAATATTAGGGAAACGCCTAAATGGTTACTTAGTAAAACAGTGGGCATGCGCGTCTTTCAAGGAAGAATAAAAGTAAGAGCAAAGTGTAGAGCCTGAAACTCAGTCGTCGCTCTTGCCCTTTTTTACGAAGCTGATAACGCAGCGTCGTTCGCCGGCGAAGCGAGGCGAAGCAAGGCCCCCTGGCGAGTGCCCCAGAGGCCGGAGTTGGCTCGCGGCCATTTCGCCTCCCCCGGCCCCACTCGCCCTCAGCCTCAGGCACGACGTCTACTTCAGCCACAGCTCCGGCGCTCAATTGCCAATTGAGCCTTTCCAGGACACGAGCTGCGTAATGAAATGGCGAGCAACTGCAGAACATCCGATGAGGTGGTTTATGTACTGCCTTTAAAGTCATGTCAAAATTACGTCGTTGAAATCAAAGAACCATTATACTCGTCCTTGGTGATGAACAAAATTTTTTCCAATAAAGATACTTCACTTAGGTCTCGTTTCCATAAAAACCATCAGAAATATTATCTAGTTTACCATTAAAAAAGATGAATTGCTTGTTAAGAAAATCGAATAGGGGATTAAACCCAAAATAAAAATTATTCGGTACTATAACTATAAATACCACATACACAATATTGATTGCAACCCGTAATTTTAATAACGATAACTGGAATATCTGCAAAACAAGTGGACAGATAAATTTTCTAATTGCTTAATTATCTGACCCTTAAGAAGTGTATTAAATTATCAACAATATTATAAATGAGGAGCAACAACGTTACTTGCGCTTACTTCACTTCAAAATGCAATTCCTTTTTGATGTGGTCATGACACAGAATATAACATATATAAAATGATACTTACATTTCAACTGTTAGTGAATAATCTTGGAATCCTTGCGTTGGCATATATTGTGTGAGTGTGAATTAAAGTGAACTAAAATAAAGGAAACTGTGGAGTTGGGGCGAATTAATGTTGCTCCACAAGCGCCGCGTGTTGTATCTTTACCATTCCCAATTGATCTCCCCAGCGTGAGTTGCCTCACCCACCGATCCTTATCCTTGTCCTCATCCTCATCCTTATTCTCATCCTCGTATTCGCCGCGCCAATCATCTAACGGCTTCGAGTTCAGTTAAGGTTTTGCTTCTTAACAAACGATGCATAGCTAGCATTGCATAGCTAGATTAATAGTGCATTCTTACTTTATGTTCACATGTTTATATTTTCAAATTCGAACACTTTGATAAATCAATACGCTTACAAACCGTTCGGCAGCAAATATTTTGCCTTATTAATACGTGGGGTACGACGCATTGCATAGAAGGTTGCTTTACGGACACTCTTAAAAGTGAAGAGCGAAGCCTGGTGGTGAATCCGAAAGCGCCAGCTGTTGTTTGCACGACTCATCGACTTGATTTTCCTTTAAACGTTGCCTGCGCAGCCTGAGAATACGCAAATTTCACTCTCCCTATGCAAACCTCAAGCTTACACAAGTATAATCCGGGAACTTTTCTGATTGCTCACTTGTTGCTAGTTGAGTGAGAACTGAGGCAGGGTTAGTTCGTATGTCACCAGTACTACTCATATTAAATTAAATCTATTACTCATTTTTAACGGAATTCGTTTATGTTACAAGAGTTTGAAAGTGTCTTGTTATAAAATTCCAAAAACATTATTTGTTATCGTATTAATTATTCCTCTAATGCTAGAGATTTTTTTAAAACGTGTGGACCAACCAACACGGCAACGGCAACGTTTCCATCGTGTGGCGTGTCGGGAGTCGGGACACGGCGTGTGATTCGGTCGCTGCAAATGAGTCACCTGTTTGTTTTTTTAAATTTGTTTCTACCAGTTGGTCCCATGCAAGTATTCTGTAATTGCAAACCATTGTTGTAATAGCATAAAAGCTCTTTACTGGACCATATTCCGGAACATCACCCCTGGTCTTTGAATCACAATATTGTAGGCGTGGTGTGGTGTGCACTGTGCGTGAGCAAAAATCCTAATGTTGCTAAGGATTGTGAATAGATGTCACAGAAAATTAAACAGACATTTTAATTTCAACTTACGATATTATTTCTGTCTGTATTCCTTCGATTTACTGTCACATAGATTTCAGATTCTTCACTTTTCTGACCACGCATGCTATAGAGGAGGAGTTCCGGATGAGCTCGTATATCTCTAAAAGGGATTACATACGTCTCACATTGAGGATATTGCTTAAGAAATTTACCTTGAGCCCCGCCTAATTAGCACCAACACTGAGAGGTTCCTTCCTTTAGTGCGGAAATCAGTGTAACTTTTGAGATTGAAGGAAAGGAGCCCCAAGATGATTGATAGACAGACACGACTCTTCTCAATTTAGTTTTATTACATCTCTAGGTTACAATTACTCGATTGCGCAACAGTTTCGGAGACATATTTTCCCCATCCTCAGGCTAAAAAGAAAAAAAGACAGAAAAAAGAAATCATCTTGGGACTCCTTTGCTTCAACCTCAAATTTACAAGAGACAGGCTTATTCCTACCTTTGCAACAGTGTAACTTTTATCTACTTGTGAACTAATAAAATAATGACCATTATTATCTGATTCTAATTTACTATTGCAGCTATTAATTAACATTCGGACTTGTACATAGTTATATGATCTCTTTTTGTAATTTTACTCTTCTGTTTTGATGATTGTTTGGTCGGCGAATTACCCCTTTTCCACCATTTGTTTCTCCGCTGCTCAGGCGGCCGGCTTCTGTTCGTCACCTTACTCAAATTTTCCGAAGTTTTAGATTTTAAATTTCTTTTTACATAAAGTTTCTCGAAAGACATTACCTTTTCACTACAATTACTTTCAAACTGTCATTATCTTGGTGCATTTCGGTTAAATTAACAAATTAACATTTCTTCTGTTTATCTTTTCGACGCAATTCTAGCTCTGATTCTAGCTCGTGTCTCTTTACTATCTTGTTTGTCTCACCTACAGTGCCTTCCCATTTGCTGCCGTCATTCTTATTCTTTTCTGGATTCTTTATATCGTAAACGAATTTAATTAATATTTCTCTTGTAAACTAATTGAAATTTACTTCATTTGGTCATGTATTTAACATTGATATGAGTAGCTCTTCTCCACATCGTGACAATATGCCTCTGACAATACGTTTTTGGCCTGTGTCCATAAGATGTGGAGTATGAATAACGAATCTGCCCGCGCAGATGTGGATTACTCGCCTCGGAGATTTTATGATATTCGACGTCAGAGCCACCGCTGTGCCCACCCGGAAGCGGCCAGTGGCTTCGATGTTGCGGTCGCCGCGCTGGCGGTTCGTGATGGACCAGATCGATGCTCTAATGTTCCCGACAGTCAACTGTCTCCCTTTTCATTGACAGCTCGAGTTCATTTTCTCTCTCGTGAACAGACCCTCTATTGAGTCAAATGCTGTCATAGTGATCATTCCACTCCGATAAACCACGCAGGGAAATATTATTAAAATAAATACTTCATTGTTACAGTGATAATGTTAAATAATAACTACGTTTACTGAAGCTGAACTCTTTTTATTTTCTGACTGTATATAATAGGTAAAAATCAAACAGACGCTTCTCTTGATACTTGAAACTAAGAAAATATTTTATTTCTCTTAGTATACTATTCCTCTCTCTATCTTACAATGCAAGACTTTTTAGATACACCGCCCTAATTGGGGCATATTGTATGTACAGTTAAACACTATAAATTTTAATTTTACAAGTGGAATAGTCCATGTAAATCACAATTCAATATGCATTGTCAAATTACACGTCTGTAGAGGAATGAAGCCAAAGTCTTCTTGCTGGCGAAATAATACTGAACGAATCGTTTTGTAGATGCAATCTTACATTGCTCCGTGTCTTGTTTCGCTGTTGCGGCCTGCAGGTGACCTTGAACAGGTGGCCGTCTGCCGAAGGCGACCGAAACCGATGCCGGAGGGAGGAGGAGGAGGAGGAGGAGGATGGGATGGGAGGGGGGCGGCTCTTGGAACCTATCTGAATCGCTGTTCTGCGCATGAGCAAACAAAGTGATCTGTGATTGGCGCAAGTTTCGAACGCGTTTCCCCTTTGAATTCCCAGCGCGCCGTTACATTTCGAACAACTTCCCGTGTGCGCGGAGGTAGAAGTTACGTGTGGTATAAAATATTCATTTATTTTCAGTCCAGGTGCCGTTTTATATCGCTATTACATTTTTATTTTGTGATTGAAATAATAATTATTAAAGCGACGTTCGTTAGGTTCTATCTTTATTCAGTGTGAAATAAAATTGAATTGTGATTTCAACATGCTTCAAACTTAGAGCCGCCATGTTGGGGAACGGCCTCTTCTCTTGAACGGAGAGTTGGGAAGAATTCCGGTAATTGCAAGTCCTTAAGAGAGAGGACGTGCGAAGGAAGTGAATTTGTGCGCCGTTGCTGATGTTAAGTTTTAGATTTTATTATGCACGTAGACGAGAGAAGGTAATGTGTTAAAAGAACATTTGCCGCCCTCTGATACGGGTATCTTCATTGTGAGGTTGCATATTGCACGACTGATAATTTATTTTTAACAGAATTTCAAAGAGAAATCAAGTAGTAAATAAAAAGTAAAGTAGAAATGCAAACTTTAAACTAGTAATAATGTAAGAATAAGTTAAAAAATAATTAGTTTAATATATGGTAAATACAACTTTTTAAAATGTTTTTCCATCTATTACTGCTGTCATTTATATTGTGTAGAAGTTATATTATTATTTTTATCGATTGCCGAATAGTATCTTAATTTCTTCTTGCTATTCCAGGTATGAACATATTGCTAGTGGTTGCGCATCTGTCCTGTGCTGCTGTTCTGCTGTTATGATCAGTGAGTCTCCTTATTCTCTTAAATTGTGAATTTGATTTTTTTATCTTCGGTATATTTGTGATTATAGAATAATTAGGTATATTAAACAAAATTGCATTTAATCACGTTTTAAACTCGTTGATCTTAAGCAGACAGGCAAAAAGTATCCTTGGGTTAATTGTTTATTGATGTAGCTCTATTGTATTTCAAAAGTTTGCCTTGCGGATAGAAGATCGAGAACAAAGGGAATATAGAGATGATAGTGAACTCATTCGTGGCACGTTTCCTAGTTTTAAGTAGATCTGAATTTATGGAAAACATTAGGTTATTTATGCATGGTACAGAAAAAAAATTATGCTGAGTGTTCACAAACTATGGTCAAAATTTACATTTCACATGTGTCATGTCATCAGGTATGTTTGAATTCGCTCATATGTAATACGTCAAGAAAAGAACAATAACATATTTTTCAAACATCACTTTTTTCAGTATTGCGGTTTTCGGTTACATTTTCTCACAGCGAATAAGGCATGAACATATTTACTTCCCGCAAATGTAAATGTGTTGCAGAAATTTTTTATGAAGGGACTAACTTCATTGCTCGTTGGAAAGCCATATTACATGAGAGAAGAATAGTCAGAATGCCGTAAGGGCTGGAGGAACCTTTTGAAAATAAAATTTGAAATTAGTATCAATTGAATTGCATTTTTTCACTGGATCTTTGCACGCGGTTGTTTAGTAGAGAAAACGCTAACTTCTCCTAGAAAAATGTTATTTTGTATAACTATTGTTGAATTCACTACTTAAATAATTTAAATTTACTTCATTTGAGATTGAATTATATCGAGAAATGTTCACATTTTTCTTGCACGTCCTATTCCTCACATTATTGTTATTCATATAGTGAATTGTGTGATGTTTATCGCCTATTTTTCTTGTGTGCTTTTGGTTTTCAGTGATATATTATGGAAAGTTTATTTTATTTTAATTGTAAACCTACATTAATAAGGTTTTTCATCGTTTTGGGTCCAAGTGTATATTTTATTTATTGTTCCAATATATATTAGAAACGTTTTTTATACTTTGAAATGCATGAAAGTTTGCAGCATGAATGGAGTTGTAACAAGTTGTTAACATTCTATACTCTGATTTAAACAGAGTAGCACTTCCAGGTCACGAGATGGAAAGAGGTGGGGGTGGGAGGAGGAGAAACGTCTAAACTGATTTTGATGAGGTTTTCACTGAAACGTAGAATATTTTCTTGCACATCATTTAGTCGACTTGTTATTGAGATTATTGTAGTACATCGCGGTCACGAACGGCATTCACAGCGAACATGGAAGGGCTGGGCGGAGAGGACAGGCGAGGATGGGAGTACACTTTAGATTGGATTTGGATGGAGTCCATTCCTTTCCTCGACTATTTGGCGATTCTGATAAACAAATCACCCTTGGGGTATCGCGGAGTACTTCTGTTAGTTATCAATAATGTTACCTGCAAGTGGGGTTGGCCACATTTGAAAAAGTAAATAATGTCGCTCTTGGGTAATAAAACCCGAAAGAGAAATTGATATACGATCGTGATAAGGACATTTAACATCTGTGAGTTTGTGGCGCTGCCGGATGGAGGTCTTCGTGCAGAGCGGGCTGCGTCGCCGCGCGGGAGCAGGGCCCTCGTCGCCGTCTAATGCTGAGCAAAGAACAAAGAACAGGGCATCGCAAGCAGCATCGGTGTTGGAAAGTCGCTTTCGTGATGCTTCACCAACGGTAGCTCTCAACGGTAAACAAAGTCTTCTGCTGAAGTGCTTCTTGCACTATTGAAAAAAGTGCTGTAGAGTATAATATTGTATGCGTATAATATGGTCTCCATAGGCGGTTTTGATTTTACGCTGGCAACTGATGTTACAATATTTAACCACCAACAGCGTATTGCAATGTAAATAAAAGCATGAGAAATACGTATATTTTTCAGTATTTTAAATACAGTTAAAGTAGAAACTCGCTAATACAAACCCCGCAATTCCGAAATTTCGGATAATTCGAACAAACGTCGGGATGGAGGAAAAATAAACAAAATGCTTATTTGTAGTGTAAATAAAGGATTTTATAATTACTGAAGAACTGAACAACTAATTATTGAAACACAAGTTGTCGAAATGAAACCTGTATTGCACTGGTAACTAAGGTGAATAATACATGTTTATATTTCAGTAATTTTTGCTTAGATGAACTTGAAAAATCAGTAATAATTCTCACATCGCACGCTTCGTTGTATTGCCTGGTAATCCTATTTATGTGCTCGTATATGTGCGGTACATTTTTGGGTAATCCGAACGTTACCGAATCCAAATAGACCACACTCTAAATAAGTTGGATTACCAGGGTTTTACTGTACTCTTACTATAACCCGTTTGTGATGTCGGAATCGCGTGAGGAACGCATTGTGCAAGAAAATTATTTGTTTGTTTATGGGATGTTCAACTGCTCAGTTTATTCATGCAAAGGAGTCATGACTTAAGGAGTAAATGATACCGGTAATGATTTTGAGTGGCGATAAAGAAGTGGTGGAATGAAAGGCAGAGGAGTTAGCGGAACTGCAAGGATACTCTAGGAAATCTCGCTCGCCCACCACAAACTCCTCGTGGATTGGCCGGAGGTCGAACTCTCGCCCCATGGTGGAAGACGAATGCATTAGCCTTTTCGGCATTGGTCTATTGGCGAGTAGCGCGACGTCTCTTTCACTTGCGCATTTATGCTCTCTCACAGCCGCCGAGCCACTCGTTCGAATATTTCATCCCTGCCCGTGACCACGTGTCGGTCTGGTTTGAATGCGCCAATACGAGTAACTCCGGACGTGATTCGTATTTTCTAAAGCAACGTACGGATTCCACCCGAAGCGCTTGCGTTGGCGAACACGAACGTGCTGTGCAGTTCTAGCGCGTTAGTTGGCTGTGTGTTGAACGCCAGTAGACTGGTGTTACCTTGCCTCCCTCCGGCGGCCCCACGAGTGAAAAACCGAGCGTTCTGGTTGGGTTAGTGACGATCCGCAGCGCTCGTTACGGAGTTTGCTATGTTAACTCTCTCACGACACCCCCCCCCCCCTCCCCGTGCCCGAGACTAGAGGGATTGTTCAAAGGGCCTGTGTGAATTTGCGAACTTGTTATTAAATATTTTCAGGGAGATCATAGTTAGCCACTAACAGGATATTTAAGTTTAGTATGTCACGTGTCTCTAGTTAGAATGATTCAGTATTGAAAACTAAAATAGTGAAGACACGTGTTGTATAAAGGATGGATACATTTTATGTTAAAGCAAACACTAGGGTAAGTGGGATTTCGAATCATGATCAATGAGGATTCGTATGATTTATTTGATATGAAGTTACAACAATTAGGCTTAACTTTAGTAAGGTAGCTGGATGGTAACACCTTATGAGCATTTTGGACAGCGATCATTGTAACATACCTTAATTTTCTTTCCCGTATCCATGAAAACACGATGTACCCTTTCCCCTATCCCAGTACGATGTCGTCTGAGAAGCTAATTCATGTTAGCTTCAGCTCATCACTGTTACTATGAAAATAGAATGGTAAAAAGGTTTTCTAAGTTTACGTGATTTCAAATGAACGAAAACGCTTAGGAAACGATATCATTTGCTCTTAATATAAATATCAGAGTGTGGAGTAACATCTTTATAGTCCAGGATTTGCTAGTTCCCACGACTGTATTACTAATTTCGAATGCGCACAGAATGGAAAGAAAGCTTGCAGTCTCGGGTCATGTGTGAAGTGTCTATGATTTTGTTGCATACACGAGAACTCGATAAAAATGAAACTGTTTCGATTTTGACTCTAGAATGCACATGTGTGTGATGTTTGTTGTTCGAAAAAACATCAAATTATTGTACTATGCCGCCTATTGTCTTACTATAGATACCCTGAATTCTTAGTCTCAGTGCAACACTGGTTACGACACAAATAAAGTAATTCGACAGCAAGGTTCCAAGGAAGAATAGCCGGCCATTAAATATTTGTTATTTATTTGTTGTTCTAGGGGAAAAGTATCTTGATGTATTCTTGGCATGTAAAGAAAAGCTGTATTTTATTTATATTATTATTCCAGTCCTGAGAATGCCTGAACATAGAATAAGTAAAACTATTCTTCAATATGTACCTAAAGGAAAAAGAAGTGTAGGACGTCCCTTGAAGAGATGGCATGAACAATTCTGAGACGGAACAGACCAAGAGGTCTAATCCTTGCTGTCGATGATGATGATGATGATGATGATGATTATTCCAGTATTCGTGATGATTGTTTTTGTTATCTTTAATTTCTTGCAGGGTTATTATACGGGTGTGATTTATTTGATGTTCCTAAGTAGTGTGCGTGCTTCTTTTTGAAAACAATTTTGTATATTTTTGCTTACTTAGCGGAATTTTGCTGCTGCTGCCACTAGTTTTGTATATTTGGCCGAAGATGATAGAATTATTTTCGGTTTTCTCTAGTGCTCTCTTGTACAGTGTAACTTCCAATGGCATTTTTCTTTACAGTTTATTGTTTTCTAATACCAGGGATGCATTTAAATATCATTCATGTGCTGAGAGAAAGATCATGGATGATATTTGAAGACCCTAGAATAATGAAATGAGAATTTTTGAGTATAGTACATGTAAAGAAAAGTAAATGATGTTTTTTACGTCGAGAAGAAAGAAAAATATATTCTGATTCAAAGACATTCTACCACGCCCCTGATACAGGCAAAAGATGACAGAGTACTAACAGTAGCAGTTTTAAAGTCTCTCTTAATCTATTTTCCTTTAGTACAAAGTGAATTGACAAGGGAGCGTGAGTTTTTAGTAGCTGGGGTGTATTAGGAGCTCTGGCATGGAGAGCGACATTCGCCTTTCGGGGCGGAGGCTGCCCACGGAGAGTAACGACCTCGGAGGTCCTCTGCGTACCGCAGCGCCATAAGCTTTGGCGAGGGGGTAGGGGGGCAATTGATAGGCCCTCCCCTCCCCTCCCCGAGCACTAATTCCTGCTTGTGCGCCCCGCCCCTCCCGCGCGCCTTCCGCGACCTCGCACATCGCTCTTGGGCGCACGGCCTCCACCGCCTCCCTCATCCCCTGACCAGCCCCTTGTCCGCATGCCCCCCACTGCCTCAGCTCTTGCTCCCCTGCCGAGCACCTGCCCTGGCCCCGGCCTCTGCGACCGCCTCGCTCCGTTATGTATGCATTCGGACGCCCGAGAACGCCCCACCCCACTTCTCTTGTATTCTCCCCAAAGGAAGACTTAAAACATCTCGAGCATACTACTCATAAGTACGTATTTATACGTATTAATGCAGAAGAATAAGCGTTATTGAACCACGTAACCTGGCGGGAAAGGAAATGTACCCATTATAGACGTTTTGAGTTGCATGAAATTGTGATCTTAAATTTCACGTGAATTGAAAGTTCTTCAGAGTCATCTTGTGTGAAGCATATTTTGTCAGCAGAATAAGGTGTAATTAGTTCCTTTTTAAATTTAACTTTTAATTTGCCTTCACAATAAAATTAGCTTTTTTCAGGGAGGTAACGTTTGTGTCAACGCCACAGGCCCTGTTTTCATTTACTAGTCGATCCGGCAATGCTTCGCTATTGCAATGTATTACATGTCACACTACTGGTTATCATGTTAATTGTTAATCATGTTTTACGCTACACTATGCAAAAAGTTAATATATAAAAGATTTTCTTGCGAGTATGTGTTTGTTCTGTCTTGGTTTGGACATGGTTGTCAAGTATTTTATCATTTAAACGTCCTCCTTCGACTTCGGGCATGCATTCGCCACGTCACTGGCTTGGAGAAATTTGATTTATTTGTCCAAGTTAACGTTCAAGTAATAATTCCGACAAATATTTCACAGTCGTAGGGGCTGAATATGCAGCGAAAACGAGCTTAATATTTAAGAATGCGGCGAATTGTGTAGAACTTCTGTTCAGGAGCACTTGAACTAGCTTAAACGCATATAATCATCAACACGCATCTATGTGCAGCAGACATACGTACATTCCTATTGTTCTATACCTATATGCTTTGTGCAAGTACAAGTAATAAGTTGAGAAAAAATTATTGCAGTCTGATAAACGGTTCGGCGGCGCCTAAAATATAAAGAAACATTGAGTTTTATATATGATTGCATTATTTATTTTTTTGTTTATTTAAGACTTGAAATAATTCATTTAAGGTTTTCTTTTCAAGTTTGCATATTTCACGTTTTTATTAATATGTAAAAACATTTAATAGGATCGATTGGATGCATTATTAGGCAGACTGTATACAAGTTACTCAAGTTTGCAATATTTATATCTATTTTCAACTTCTTGCTTTAACTCTCTTTAGTTATTGTATTGTGCTACTTAATTTAGCAACTGATAGTTTGTAGAAGTCACAAAACTTGTCTACACTCGATAGAATAATGATCTACGTGAAGGAAACATTGTAGAAGTTTAAAAATTATGTGTTCCCAAACTTAGTGGTTTCGAAAAGATTTTTTTCATTGTTGACTTGGCATTTACGAAACAGAGGACACCTAAAATGACCAAATTATAAAAATATTCTGAAGCTCTCTTTTAGGATGGCAGACTACCTATGACATCTCAGATAATTTTGATTTTGAAGGAAAATAAACTAAAAATAATAATTATATAACATGGAAATTGTTAAAATTGTGTGTTTATGAAAGGACCTGTGTATCTCTCTAAACGCTTTAGAGTTTGAGTTCATCTCAAAAACAAACCAATTCCTATCGGATATATCGCGTCATATTATTTACTGAAAGGAACCGTCATTAATGGTAACGTTATATAGTCACGGTTTAACATAAATCCGAAGGGTTATTTTCGGCCATTGCGTTTGTGAATGGGGTTCGTTTGTGCTTCGCCAGGGAGACTCGATTCGAACGCGCGCGCCTGTGCCCTGCAGCGAGCCCCCTCCGCCAGTGACTGTGTTTGCGGCGCGCAGTGCGATGAGGAGAGCCGGCGTCAATGCAACGCCTCGCCCAGCGCTCGTCCGCTGTCTTTCGACGCCTCGCGACGGGGAGACTGGGCTCCCATCGAGAGCAAACTCCCTCGGGCGCTTCAGCAGCACCTCTTCAAGAGTCTGCGTTTAAATGTTGGTGAATAAATCGTGTTCTTGATACACTTTGTCCAGAACGACGACAAATTGTAGCGGGACTATCATTAACATAATTAACGAATGCAATATACTCCTGGGCCAGTGAACTTCAGTTACTTCTTAAAATTATTAGACCTAAATCATTCACTGTACGAGGACCATTCCATATGTCATGCCCGTTATATTTTATTGGCCAGTACCATGTCAAACAGAAATACATCAATACTTGATTCAACGTATCATGATTGTTCTTCGGATTCTAATATCAAATAGGTATCATCAAACAACCAGATGAAATTAAAATGTGTCTAATAAAAAATACAATTTACACATAAGGGAAAATAATGCATTTACCACTGATAGTGTTCAGAATAATTCAACAAGATTTCCAAACATTTTTCGGCCTATAAGGAGTAGAATGTCAACGTCAGTCTGTAAGCGAGTACTTTTTGTCAGGTCAGCAGTCTGACTTTATTTGACACTCTCACGCTTGGAATCTGTTTCATTTTCCTACTTAAACGTTGGAAAATAAATCGCTAGCATTCTAACTTTGGGCATTTGTCAACTAGTCCAATGCATAAATACGAGATTCGGTGGAGGAATTTACTTTAGTTCAATAAATACAGAACTAACCACAATTCTGTTATTTTGAAAGCTATAACATAATTTTCATGAATTTCAGAATCGCCCTTATACATGAAGTTTTAATCGATTTTTACAATCTGTTACAACAACACACATTCAATGACTGCGTAGTGGAGGAAAGAGCCTCTCTGACTCATCAGAAGTCTTGATGTAATCAGTGGCAACTCGCTTTCTGAAGTTCCCTTTCAGAGTGCACTGAGGTCCCATCCTCCTTCCAGACCTGCTTCCCAGAGGCCCTCGCTGACCCTCCCCCCTCCCTCCGAAAGTCGGCCGCGCGCTATTTCTGTTGGCGCTGATAGCACCTGCATCCGCCCTCCCCACCAACAAAAGACGCGGCCGCCGCGCTACCACGAAACGGGCAGGGCGGGGGTGGGTGGGCTGTGTTCTCCGCGGGTGGGGAAGAGCGGGGAGGAGAGAACGAAGGGGGTGAGGAGAGAGGAGTGGACGGCCGAGTTGGTCAATGAGGTTGTGATGTGTGCGGCGGGAAGGGCACGGACGGATGAGAGGCTATCAGACAAATTTCACTAGTGGGTGAGGAATGGGCAGGGTTCGTGGACTGCGAAGGCACGAGGAGGTAGGGCATCCGAGAGAGAGAGAGAGAGAGAGAGAGAGAGAGAGAGAGAGAGAGAGAGAGAGAGAGAGACAGCGAACCGGGGAATAGGAGGCAGATCGCCCTTTGAAACCTCGTCGGTGGAAGTGTCTTTTGTGGTGGAGAGAGAAACGCTGTTCCAGACTGCTTTTGTCGGGGTTCTCTTGAGAATGGAGTCGCGGGAGGCTAGAGGCGAAGGGCAGTGGGGAAGGAAATGACGGAATGGTGGAATCTCGCGAGAGCGAATGGGCTAGAGGTGAAGCATAGGAGTAGCACACCAGGGGAGTGGTGGGGCACTGGATGCGAGGGTGGTGGGTGGGTGAGGAGGAGGGCAAGGGAGATGCAACTGCTTGTGGGGAGGTGGGGGCGGAGCAAGTTAATGGAGCGCCGTGAGGCCTATCGCGCAGAGCAGCACAATGGCCCAGACGCCGCGTGGCGCAGCAGCCTCTCCGCCCTCGCGAGACAAAGCGCCGCCACTCGGCCTCCGCAACGTCCTCAACGTGTTCCATTCGATAAACTTTATTTGTTTGCCATCCTCAGGTGGTGTAATGGGTTCATATTATACTTACAATTGCTTAAAGCATTTCACAATCGATCTCTATTATCCTGGTTTTAATACAGTTTTGTTACCGTGCGTACACTAGAACGTCGATAATTGAGAGGAACCCATTCTTGTAATTGCAGATGATAAATGGGACGCAGAGAATATTCTGAATATTCGATTCATATTTTTTTATTCTTAGCGCTGTTTCCATAGCCTGCCAATGACGTGCGCCTACGCACATGCCATTGCTCCGATCAGAGATTAGTCGAGTGCTAGGCTCTTCGTGGTACAACACACTCGAAACATGTGGATCGCTTATCAAAGTGTATAAAGGAATTCTGACTTGCGCGATGATATTGTGCCTTTTATCCTGATTAAAACACAATTTAACAACAATAATAATTTACTGTGACTAAAATACATCGTTAAATATAATCTTCGTCTGCTTCCACGAGGCCGCAGATCCCATGTCGTTTTGAGCTCTCTCGACCTTCCAATCCGCGGACCAGGAAGCGCAGGGCCTTTGGGCAAATGTGCGTTAGTGCACAGGTTGGGGTTCGAATCCCGCCTAAGTCGGGGATGTTTTCACACTGAGATCGTTGAATGGCTGTATTAGCACAGTTTCGTGCATCATGTTTTTTAAATATTCATTTTGACATCAGACTCCCTTGCAGTGAGAAAAGAATTGTTAATGAAGGGTATTTTGGATACTGCGGAGAAGTAAGATGGTAGAGGGGTAAGATCGCCACATAATTCATTTTCGCATCCACCCATCTAACAACACACTTATTTATCCCAATCCCTGTTTCTTGTGGCTCCTAAGAGCCAAGATAGGGCTCTGGGTTATTTTAGCGAAATAACAAAACAGAAATTTGGTCTTCCTCAGTCCGCCAGGAAGGGGGGAACGATGCCGTCACCTCTCCCCCATCAAAGTGAAGAATGTGGACCAGGAGGCATTGAATGCCCAGGAGGCAGAGTTCGGAGGCGCAGGAAATGTGGTTCACAACAGGTAGACGCGTTCTGAGTTAAATAAAAAATGTATCGGAATGTTTCAAATGGTGTAAACTGCCACGTGACAAATACGTGCTAAAAACCCTTGACGTTCCTCTGTTCCATTTAAGCTTGAGCGCTTTGATCACACAGCTGACATCGCACCTTATTCCACTTCTCTTGGAGCGAGTGGAGTTGGAATACAAACATTCACAGTGACAATATCCCACTAGTTATATTTAAAGCAATTTTAACTTCTCCTGCACTCGAGCCTCCGTCAGTTCATTTTGAATTTGCCGTAGAGAAAGTTGTTTAAATGTACTTGTTATCATCTAAATATTTTTTGTAAACAAATAGCGTCAAGTTAAAAAAAATACTGCAGTATCTGAGCCACGTCTCTAGTTACCCCTAAGCAAATTTTGTACCGTCGGTTGATTCGGAATTATTAACCTTTTCGTGTGATGAATAGTTTTTAGAGGAAAACTCTGGCATTTTCGTTTCTAAAATTATTATTTTTACTCCAACATTCTAATAAAATACTCTTGTCTGCTTTGATTTTGTTGGTTGTTACGTAGGCATCCGTAACTATTGATTGTGTATCTACACTGATAATTAAATTGATTAAATAAATTGTTTCTTGAAACATGATATAAAACGACTTTCGTGTATTTGACTGGAAAGTAGAATGAAAATCTATAAAGCAGAATTATTTGCGAATGCTCCACGAACTTAATTCTGGAACGAAAGAGAGAGAATCCGATAATCTCTCATAAATTAATTTCAGTAACTAACGTGTATTCGTCCGTCCTTTACTCATGTTAGAGCATTTCGTATCATTGCACATCTGTGAAGTCAGCTGTATTCCTTAGGTTACTATACCTTGTTTTGCTAACATTATAAGGTCGATTATTATATTAATTATTATTGTTGTTGTTGTTGAATGTGGTATTCGTTGCTCAACTTTTGCTGTTGGCCTCTCTGTGTGTGGGTGTGGGTGCGGGGGCTGGGGAGGAGGGGAGTGGCGAGGGGAGGCGTAATTTGCGAGTGGACTTCGCTGATGGGGCGCGGCAGCGGCAGCGTTGAATTAGCGGCTCTCGAGGGAGATGAGCGCGCGTACAGGCCGAGATGTTCATCGCGTGGGAGTTTACCTTCCTCCCTCGGACTCCCACCTGCCCCCCCCCTGGCCCTTCCCTTTGCAGACCTCACTTCTATAGCGATGACGCAGCGAAGAGAACTCGGCCACTCGGCGTTTTGTTTGTTACGCCCAAGGCCAGGGCGGGGCCGACTTCCTTCGCAGACAGCACTTCCTGAGTGCTGAGCAGCGATCAGAACTTGACTTGCACTTGGAAACACGCCCCCATTATACCCATTCTCAAGCCTGGGAAAGCTCCTAATTATCCAACTAGCTATCGCGCGATTAGTTGCTACCCACAATAGGAAAGGTTTTTGAAAAATAATTCTCTCCAGATTAAATTCTTATCGCATCTCAGTCAGTGCCATGACACCTCATCAGTTTGGATTTCAACCCAACCCATACGTTCCATCAAATCATATGCGTACCTCAAGATATAATCGAAGGATTACACAATCACAAGCATACTGCAGCAGTTTTTCTAGATGTAGCCGAAGGTTTCGATACCGTCTGGCGCACAGGGTTAATTTTCAAATTTTGCGGTATAGGTACTCCATTATATCTTTCACGCATCATTGAATTTTTCTTACCAACCGAACATTTTCTTTAGGTCTGCCTGGAGCTCTCTCCGCACCTTTCACTATCAAAGCAGGACTACCCAAAGAATCCACCCTCTCCTCCACTTTATTTAATGTCTTAATTTCGGATATACCAATCACTCAAAATACTGTAATAGCTCTATTGGCTTATGATATAGTTCTTTATTCCTCCTGGGGGGAATGGAGGAAAAAAGGAACTGGTCCAAAATACACATTGAAATAAAACCTAATTAAAGTCAGGCAAAAATATTTACTTTTCGTAGACCAGACGTCCCCCCAAATCTCACATACCAATCACAGAACATCACCTGACTCCCCCCAACAAAACTGTCAAATATCTTGGAGCCCTGTCCAAGGCGGCAAAACATAAAACCCCGAATATCGCTAGCGACTGGTAGAGTCCATCAATTACATCCGATTCTCAAAAAAAAAAAAAAAACATCCCCTCTACAACTACATGTTGCTATTCACCTCTATAAAGCAATGATACGACCCATACTTTCCGATGCTTTCCCAGTCTGGGCTGCCACAGCCAAAACAAACATCAACAAAATGTGGATTTTTCAAAATAGGTTCCTACGCACCACCACAAAATCACTGTTGTACATTACGAATCCGCAGTTACATAATAATAATATCGTCCACTTCTCCCTCTTATCAGTATTTTTTTTTCCAAAATATAAAAGATCCATTCAGCTAATCATTCACTTTCACATAGGTAAGCAAAATCCTCTTTGCTAAAGATTAAAGAGAAAGTTACCTAGATAATTTTTCGATCCCCCAAAGATATAAACCGATGAGTCTTCTCTCCCTAACTACTCTGTATAACGTACCAAATGATTCTTTGTTACGCATTCCTTTCCATAAGCTGTTTACTTCATGTATAGTCTCTGTTGTTGAACGAGGTCGTCTTTTAATTACACCGATCGAAATTACGTATGTTTGTAAATTTCTTTGCTACACAGTCATGATCACACAAGCTGTTCGATTTTTCTTCCAATTTGGCAACAGTGCTCCTTGAAATCATTAACGACTATCTACAAGTGCGTACTTTTCACACGAAGTCTTCAGATCACTATTTAGGTTTGGGAACTGAAACCGCTTGTATTGAGTTTCAAGGATGGCCTCTTCAAAATGACGTTCTAAGTCTTGCTTTCTGGTTTATGTAATGTCAAACATCAGTTGTATTATTAACTGATGAACTAAATCAGCATTTCCTCTACAAGCTAAATCAGACGTTGTTACGTGACTACTTTGTGAGTACCTCTTCTTCGTATTTCCCCCTCCAGTGCCATCCCGCCGCCGTCCATAACTCCATCGTTCCCTCCCTCCTTTGCCTCGTGTGCAGTGGGCCATGGTCTTCCCCTCAATAAAGCAGCTCCCTTAGTCGGCGCAGAGCGCTGGAAGGTGATGGATGGGGAGTGCGTTCATTGTTGCGTTACGCGATGGACAGGTTGGGCGATCAGATAGTTTGTGCACTGTCATCCATCGTAAGAAAACTCCCACATATCCAACTTCGGAAGAGCTTAGCGAAAGGGCAGGGAGATGCATTTGTGATGCGCAAGTAATTTTATGAAGCTTGGTGAAATTGTGTGTAACATCAGAGATGTAGAATTCATGTCAGGTACATTTAGATTCCATTAAATTCATCTTCTTGGAATAAAAATACAGTTGAAAGAATAAAGTAAATTAAATTTAAATCAATGTTACTCCAAACTCTGTGATTGAGTTGCAATTCAGTGACGTGGACAAACAGGATGTTTGGGGGTGTTAGTAATAGTAGTATCCGACCTTTTGATGGTACTGGTATTATCGGACAAAGAAATTGGCTCTAGCTGTCTCCACATTCGTAGTGCAGACGAGAAGTGGAAACATATATTTGTGGAAAATGATTTGAATATTTTGCATGATCAGCTCGTTTCGTGTAAACAGTTGTTTTAGAAAACGTTTTCCTATGAAATGAGAGACATCAGAAATAGTACTTGCGGCAGAACGTGTGGAGGGTAGAAATGATTTTTACTCTTGACGTCTTTGTATGCGTGTGTAATTCTTCAACGTGCTTCTTCACAATTGTGTCAGAAGAATGTTGTATTAATAAATATTAATTCCGAGTGTTAAGTTGTCGCGCAACGCAGTTAGAGGGTCGGGTGGGGGAGCCCCAAATGGGCGAACGAGTGCGAGGGCCTTTTTGCGTCGCAGCCTCTTGCCGTCCATTAGACGGCGGACGGCGCTCCCGCCCCTCCTCGCCCGCCTCCGTCCAGGGCGTTTGAAGCATCAACCCAAACAACGGAATCTATCTACGACTCATCACTAAACGAACTTTAATATTACTTCCTAGAAGGAATCCAAGTTCATAACCTGGCGGCTTTTTGGTCGTACTCAACTTTCGTTCCTTTACCAAGCCAAAAGCAGTGGCATTTCCGGCCCATGTATCTTACGGCCCATTACTCCAGTAGTTGAGCAGTTTCGGAGGCCAAACAGCAAAGTCGCATGAACATTCTCCACCGCTAAGATCACCCAAGCGCGGTCTCCCAAATGTCACCCTCGTTCTGCCTCACCCCAACCCGGTCCATACCTGACCGCCCGCCCTCTCCCGCCAAAACTCTTCTCACTTCTTCTACCCCCTTTACAACACCCGTCGCGCTCACCTCTTCCGACGGCACGCCCCCGCAATCGCCTTCTCCACTCGCCCCCACAGTGGCGCGGAGTAATCTGCTTACGAGGGAACCTCTTGGCCGACAGACCGTAAAACTCTAGCGGCAAATCCCCCAGTCGGGCGACCGTCATCGCGTCGCGTCGCGTCGGAGGAGGAGCAGAGGCAGTAAAGGGCGCGCGTTAAACTCTCGATTTGCACTCGCTGGCGGCGGAGAATCTGCGCATGCGCCGCCTGTGGCCGCGAAGGCGTCATGTAGAGAGAGGACCGCAGCCAATCCGCGTGGAATTTGCGGGGGATAAAGCGAGCGCTCGCGAGGATTTTTACTTCTATCCCTTCATTCCATCTTTACCTCACAACCATCATTTCACTTTTAACCAATAATTTTTGTCCGATTTCAATATAGTGACTTGTCAAAGATCATCAGCCGATCGAAAAACCGTTTTTGATTTTGCCCCAAGTAATGAAAAAATATTAACTGAAATCAGTATTAATTTTTCAGATGTTTTGATTCAATATTCTTAAAACAATTATTGGGATGCTCACTTCCACTTCTAAGCTGTATTAATTCGGAAAGCTTTATTGTGCTTAGTCTGCTATAGAATACGAATGTAAGGCGTTTCGATGTGAAGCGCCTTGGCTGCTGCGCTGCGGGCGAGGGAAGGCGCCAGCGACGAGGAGGCGCCCGGACGGGGTCGGGGGCAATCGATTTAGGACGTCATTAAAGTCGACTCCGTGACCCGCACAACCCCGTTCTTCGGACGTTTATTCAAGGAGGCTCCCTGTTCGCCCCCTTACCTTCACCTCCCTCGCCCTCATTCATCAAACGGATGTTCTAAAATAAAAACAACACTCTTGGTAACTGAAGACCAAAAAACTTTTTTTTGTTTAAATATCGAAATCTATTTACTATAGCATTACATACATATCTCTCTAAATAAAGGTTTGTTGCTCCGTACGTCTGACTTGAGAGAGTAAATATAAATAAATAAATATATAAATAAATAAATACACTTCCACACCCTACAGAGAAGGTTGTACGCAAATGTAGAACACCAATTACAGAAGCCGAAATCCTGCCCGTCAGAGTGCACTTGTAATGTTATTGCATATACATTGTATAACATGATTGATGATTAAAGTGATTTCAGTATTCTGAGCGAATGAATAAGGAGGACGGAAAACTTCTTATTAAGGAAACCTCGATATTCTTACTTATCATAGCGTCAAATTCAGCTACCTATATTTCCTTAACTAAAATCGAAAATATCCAAGAAGTTATTCCAAATTCAGTAAAACTCAACAATTTCATTGACAATAATCCTAACCTGATATGATTTTCTACAAACAATGTAATGGGTGAAAACCAGAACGATGTAAGTGTCATTTTATAAATTCTGAGAAATCTGTTTATTTTAGTCAATATCACTGATTAATTTCATCATTAGTTTTATCATTAAAACCACGAAAATACATTGTCACTGACATCTAGTCTAAAATAAACGTGTTTTCTCAGAATTTATAAAATGTCACTTACACCGTTCTGGTTTTCACCCATTCAGTTATAAGGAGATGTAAACTTCTTCATCCTTACTTACTTGTACTAAATGTTTATTTTTAGTTGTAACGAATGTGTTGATGTTTGCTACTCGGATACACGGGGTTCTTTCGAAAGAATAGAATAAGTTAACGAAATTGTGAATATTAGGAGTATTATGTAGTAGAGACTTCGTTGTGGAAATGACGACTGATTCTTTCATATGTTCAGAGATTTTCTGTGTTTCATTAAGATGAGCTCACATTTACCTATTTAAAACATTTAAAAGACCTCAAGTTTCCATGATAGGCGATGACCTCAAACAGTTACCGTGGATTCTGAGGGAAGTGACAAAAAGCGTTGGCGGGGCGGAGTCGAATGGAAAGTGATGCTCCTCGGAAGTGGTCTGAACTTGCGGAAATTGAATTCCAAACACGTGTTTGAATTGGGATAGTTCACATTCCTTCTATTATAACGGTATTATTACTTTTTCGCATACTCCATGCTGATGTTATCTGCTTCTAAAGGCAGACCTATTGGTTAGAATGAAATTGTCAATGTAATAGCAATGTATTTACATTTTTGGAACGTGTGAATACTAGGGTGCCGGAAGTCTTAATGGCTATACTTGTATGTATATAACAATTTATGCAAAACTACTGCTTTTTTGTTTCTTTTTTAGGCTGTAGCGTGTAGTTTTAATAAAAGGAAATAGAATTTAAAACAACTGACTTTCCGTGAAACCACTGTCATGAGTTCACATTCTTCGTTGTTCGGGCCGCCATAAATTCACTAAGTTCCTTTCTATCGTGTTCCATTCCATTTTTTGTATTTAATTTGAATTATTTTTCAGAATTTCATACAAAATCTTGTTCATGAAGAATTCGCTTGCTAAGACGTTTCTCAGGGAAGCGAGTGTTATGATTCGTGCTTACAAGCTCCGCCTATTTCGCTTTCAAACGCGTGAGGGAGGTAATTTTCAGGGGAGGTATTTATGGAGGCCTTTTTCTTGCTACCATTTTCAAGATTGGTCGGTAGCCTCGTATAGAATTTTAAAAATATATTCGGTATTTGTTAAACAAAGGGAATTTAAACTAGAATAAAATGAAAAATTAGAGAGTTAAAAACCGGGAATATCTAACTAGCAACAATGCACATGGCAATATATGCTAGCGCTGTGGCCGCATGGCCGCTCCTCCCCCGCTAAGAACTTCAAGCGTATGTGACGGAGAAACGAGCCATCGTCGGCGCGGTTAATTTTTCTTGCCAGAACTGTACAGTTGTAACATACGTCATATACAAAATTCTTGTGAATAAAGGAGTATAGAATATTAAGAAAACCCGTCGCAATTTTTGGAAATAGTCCGAAAATCTGTCAACGAATTCTTATTTAACGTTTGGCAGATTAATGC
This sequence comes from Gryllus longicercus, assembly GCA_038098605.1. Classification (NCBI taxonomy): domain Eukaryota; kingdom Metazoa; phylum Arthropoda; class Insecta; order Orthoptera; family Gryllidae; genus Gryllus; species Gryllus longicercus. Next base: position 5,455,513 of record JAZDUA010000018.1, on the reverse strand, counting down.
GTTATAAAGGTGAGTACATTTGAGATTTTACGTTAGTCCTACCTGTCGTACCGTTGAAGTGCTGAGTCGTTTGAATAATTCCTTCTCGCCATCCGCCCAGTGAAACTGAGCATTTCGCTGACATCTACGCCAGGGTTGGAAATCACCCCAAAGTGGGGCCGATGAATCATGCATCTCGTTACTCCTGAATGGAGCCGAAAGGCAGGCAGGGCGAGAGAGAGGTCGTCAAGGGAGATGACAAATGAAATTCGGGAGAGGAGGAGGGAGCAGACATGTTTATGAAGTGAAGAAAGATGAGAAAAGGTGGAAAGGACTTCATGGCTCAGAAATTTATTCTTGAAATAATACCTTTGAGTGACCAACCGACCTATGTCCATCTAAAGGGGCACACAGAGAGATCATGTACACTTCATGCACTTCTTAGACGATACTTTTCATACCCTTATGAACTGGTTACTTTTCTTAAAAAATCATTTCATCTGCACATATTATGTTTTAAACAGTGCTTTTGCAATATAGTTAATTGGCGGCAGGGGTAGTTACAAAAATTGTTAATGCATATTTTCACCAATTAAATCATTGTCTGCAAGAATTCGGAAAACTTCGAGTAAAATATTATGTGATTGTAGTAAGTACAATAAAGATTGTGGAACTCTATTTAAATTTGACCTCAGCTTGCTTTAAAAGGGAATAAGAGTTTTGCAATTTGAACAGAATGGAATTTCTCTCTGAAAAATAACACTCTGAACATTAAATTCTGAAGACGTTTCATTTGGACGCTTTATTTGCTAGACAATTGAGCTTGTCGATCTTTCCATGCACGTGTTTGTCTTTAGCATCATTAACGTTCTTTCTGAGTTCTTTATGTTTTCTATGTTATTCTCACTTTTAAATATATTTTATTTTTCCCCTATTTAATACTGAAATTGGATGACCATTCCCACAAAGTCGTCCTTTTAGAATTGCTTGTTCCTCCTCAAATCAAATTTTCGTTCCTCAGATTAAATTACTTTGATTCAATCTGAAATAAAAATTCTATGGAAAATGACACACGTGCAGAATCTAGTAAAAGCTGGTGACATATGTCAATCTGGTAAACATCTTCAGATGAATTTGGTAGCAAGAACTCATTGATGCCAAAGCCTTCACTGAAGAACTTTGGAATGAAATAATCGTTAAAAGTGGAAGTCGGTTTGATCTTCATGGAAGCGCTTTCCTCCATCTCTATCTCGCTTTGTATTCCTCCTCAATCTCCTCGCCCTGCGACTCAACGCCTACTGTTGCCTCCTCCATCACCATCACCTGCATTGTTCCCCTTGCGCGGGCACTGCTTCTTCTTTGCCTGACCCTCCACCTCTTCCGTGTCCAAAGCCTCCTCCAGATCTCTACCAATGCATCTTCAATCGTCTTCATCTCCATTTCCCCGATCTCCCCTTCCGTTTAGACAAAAGACGGTTACTCCACTCTTTACTTCTTCTTTATAAAGTTTTAACCGGTTCTCATGCAACACACCTCATAAGTAACTTCAATCTTCTGAAACTAAATCGATCTCGTGAATCAGCCCTGCTTTGTGTACCACGTCACAACACGACTTCATTCAGTAAATCATTCACCATTACAGCTATCCGAGGCTGGAATAAATTACCAGCGAGAGTAAAACATTTAAATACTTTCGGCAAATTCAAAGCTGAATTAACCACATGGGTAAGGAATAACGACATATAGAACGGCATTAACGTCTTCTTCAATCTCCAGACTTCTCCCACTTCCTAGCGCCCGGCCACCGCCCCCGTTAAACACCCTCTATTTCCCCCTCTTTATTCTCAATATTCAACCCCATACCTCATTGCTCTATCCTCATCTTCCATTCCCTCTCACACCTAAATTATGAGCATTATTATTTTTCTGTGTACCCTAATGAAATTGTTAATTAAATATACAAAAGTATTAGTGACGTTCCAGATAAAATATACTTGTAGCTATCTCTGTACCATCATCAGGATACTCACTACAATATATTGGCATAAACAAAATTGATGTTAAGATACCCGCACTCTTTGTATTGTTCCTTAATACTGCCAGTATTGTGTTTAAAATTACTGTTGTCATTAGCTTATAGTGTATTGTGCTTCTCTGGTGCAAAATTATTGTATATTTATGTAAAGTGCTACTGTAAACTAAACGTAGCTTTCTGTAACGTTCCTCAAATAACTTCACTTTTTTCGCCTACTTCTTCTTCGTCCTTTCCTTCGCTTTTGTTTTTCTCTTCCCTTTCCCTCACAAACTTTATCATTTATACTTTCTGACCCCTTCCCCTGTACGTCTTTTCTTTTCTCTTTCACGAAACTTCCCTTTCACTACTCAGTATAACATACTCAGTTGTATTAATGTTCGGCCCTAAGCCGCCATCCTGATTGAGGTTTTTCTGGGTTTACTCAATCGCTTAAGGCGTATGCCGGGATGGTCCCTAGATTTGTTCTTCCAGACGTAAATGTACAGCTTGTCCTCCCCTCTTAAAATGTTACTTCTCTAAATGTATGTAAATTTAAGTGGTTAGGCGGAAGAGCAGGCCCTATGGCCTGAGCCTCGCCATTAATAAAGACATTATTATTATTATTATTATTATTATTATTATTATTATTATTATTTTCATCTTCACCACCGCCTTCTGCACTACCTGCGCCGTCATCATCGTTTTCGCAGACTTTTCGATCGAGCTGCCTTACCATTTCCATCTCCGCCGCCTTCTTTACCAGTACAACAGGCGCAGTAATGCGTCTACCTTCTCTCCCCTGCCTCGTCCAATTCCAACTACTCCCCCTCTCTCTGTCTTTCCCATTCCCTGCCCGACCCCGCCTGCACTGCCGCCGTTGGCGCTTAATATTGCATCCCCCGGCGGCTGAACGCCACACGAACGCGGTCGCCGTCGCCTCTCCCCAGCGCAGGGAGACTGCGGTGCGCACCGCGCTCGCCCCCCGCGCCCTGGCGGCGCGCGCACAAGCATTGCTGTCGCCGTCGCCTCCCCCCAGCGCAGGGAGACTGCGGTGCGCACCGCGCTCGCCCCCCGCGCCCTGGCGGCGCGCGCACAAGCATTACTGGCGCCGTCGCCTCTCCCCAGCGCAGGGAGACTGCGGTGCGCACCGAGCTCGCCCCCCGCGCCCTGGCGGCGCGCGCACAAGCATTACTGGCGCCGTCGCCTCTCCCCAGCGCAGGGAGACTGCGGTGCGCACCGAGCTCGCCCCCCGCGCCCTGGCGGCGCGCGCACAAGCATTACTGTCGCCGGCGACTAACGCCACTTCTTGGAATCGGGAGCTCTCTGCCCTCCGCTTCCCTTCTGCCACACGAACGCGGTCGCCGTCGCCTCTCCCCAGCGCAGGGAGACCGCGGTTCGCACCGAGCTCGCCCCCGCGCCCTGGCGGCGCGAGCACAAGCATTACTGGCGCCGTCGCCTCTCCCCAGCGGGGGAGACTGCGGTGCGCACCGCGCTCGCCCCCCGCGCCCTGGCGGCGCGCGCACAAGCATTACTGGCGCCGGCGACTAACGCCACGTCTTGGAATCGGGAGCTCTCTGCCCTCCGCTCCCCTTCTGCCACACGACCTCTGGCGCCGACGCTGGGCCACGCACGCCTGAGAAAGGATGAGCCGCAGTTCCCAGCCACTGCTCTATCAACAAGCGGGCTAAGTGTTGCAAATATAATATTCGTAAACACAAAGCCAATCGAGCGCAGAGAAAATCAAACCGAATCAAATTACGCAAATGCAATGATGTGTTAAAATTACCACATACGAATTAATTAAATTAAAAAAGTACACCAATAATATTGAATTACAAAGGAAAAACTTTCGTTGATATGCGGTAATTTCATAATACGGACGTCAGTTCTGCAAACAATGTGTCAATGTTTCACAATTTAGCAATTTAACATTATAATAAAATTTCATTAAATAAATAATAACTTTACAGTGTTGCGATTATATCGACATTATAAATACTTGTACCTACCGGATATACTTGAAAAAATATAGCTAGTTCAAAAAAATAAAAACAGTCTAACCGCTTGTATAACGATTTGTATGTTTGGAAATTTACTTATTACAAGCACAAGGTTATCTACTTTACTTTAAAAGACAATGTAGAACATTATTAATTTCATATGTGCATTATTTAAAACATTTTTAAAATCTCAGAATAAAGCTACATCGCTCTCCCCTTTCGTTCATTTAGCCTTTGTTTCTACTTTTTCTGTAAGTCTTTTGTTTCATTTCCTGTTTTTCTATGCCCTTATGAAAGTTTTCATGCACTCATCCTTTCAATTTATTATTTGAATGAATTAATATATATATAATATATATATATATATATATATATATATATAGTAGTAGCTGGTCATACATATATATATATATATATATATATATATATATGTATGACCAGTCATATATATATATATAGTAGTAGCGTAGTAGCTGGTCATACCCAGCAGAATATCGCACCTAAGACTATCTCATTGAGGATCAGTTACTCAACTCGCTCTTTCACCCCACCCCACACTAATATATATATATATATATATATATATATATATATATATATGTATGACCAGCTACTACTATATATATATATATATATATTATATATATATTATATATATATTATATATATATATATATATATATTAGTGTGGGGTGGGGTGAAAGAGCGAGTTGAGTAACTGATCCTCAATGAGATAGTCTTAGGTGCGATATTCTGCTGGGTATGACCAGCTACTACGCTACTACTATATACTACTACTAGTGTGGGGTGGGGTGAAAGAGCGAGTTGAGTAACTGATCCTCAATGAGATAGTCTTAGGTGCGATATTCTGCTGGGTATGACCAGCTACTACGCCTCCCCTGATTCCTGCTTGCACAATATTTTAATGGGATCTGAACAGTATTTTGGGGTCCATGATCCGACGATATTAATTAAAAAATACTATTACAGGGAAACTCATAATATAGTGAACCATATCGTAGTTTATTATTCATCTCTGCGCAGTAAAATGTAAACACATTTGATGTAGTATGAACCTTACTGTTTGCAATTTAGAAAGATACGATAATCTGCCTCGGATAACTTTGAAGAGAAATGTACTTAAAGGAGGCACATTCGTGGATTCGGCTTACTCTTTGTTCGCTAATTTCTTTCAAAAATTTGTTGTATCAATATATTTGTGGTATCATTACGTGAGATTGATAATGCACGTAAAAAGTGCATTACTTTTGAAATTAACTTCTGCGCATGTAAATGTGATTTCTGACTGTGCTAACGTATCAAGATGCAAATACGTACGTACAAAGATACAATGCTGTTCGTTTTCTCTTGTAAACAGAGAAGACTTAAAAACAGAACATGCAGTTATTTACTATGTTTAAGTTACATATAAATTAATAATAAATATATAATTGAATGGTGGAAAAACTCACAGCAGCATTGTATTAAAAGAACTTTCGAGAGTGCTTTGCCAAAACATCAAGATTAGAAAACAAAATGGGTAAGCTAAGTTAATTTCCATGATATACATTATTCGCCCTCGCGCATTAGCTCATGGGTCAGCGTGTTTGTTTTCCATGACGTGAGCCCGGGTTCAATTCCCGGTCGGGCAAGATTATAGTGTGCGTTTTCCTTGCAATCCCAGTATATGTTGCTGTGTGACGATGACAAAACTCTTCTCGGGTTGAGAAGACCGCAATACGATATAGGGATATCGTCGTGCCAACCACACGTACCCCCTTAACTCATGGCTGCGTTTTCGGGATGCGGCTGGTAGGCCCTGACTCGTACGCGGGCTGTCGCGCCAAGTACAGACTTAAGTGACGAATATTTAATGAACCTTACCGTCAAAAGTTTTTCTTAAAAAAATTACCATTTCCTGAAAACTCCACCTGAGGAGGCCAAATGTTTCAAAGCATATCTCCTGCTTCTCAGCAAGTGTACCGAGATAGTGTGATCGATTTCAGATCAGATCAGAGTCATATCGTGAAATTGGTGACTCTAATTTGTCTTGTGAAAAGAATGAATTACATATTTAGAAATATGGTTGTTTTGGTTTTGTTTCTAAGGGACGACGTTCGTTTCTGGGAGGAGAATTCTATTCCAAATCCTATCGCAGGTCGGTTACAATATGAAATTTGAATGTATATGATTTAATTAATTTCATTTTGATTTAATGTGATATGATTCACGTACGTTTCCACTGTTGCAATTAGTCATATCGGAAGTTCTTGTGGATTCGTCCCCGTTTCTCTGAATTTCTTGATAGGAATAATGTATTCACTTTCATCAAAGCTCAAAATATCGGCAATATTACGATCGTGACCCGTGATAAAATGAGGAAAATGTAATAATATATTTATTTGACTACAATTGGCTGATTGCCAGGTATGCCAGGAGTGCCATAACCCTACAGTTTTACAATATATGTACACTTAAAATTAAAAAACTATTTACATTACAATCCTTTCGAGCATATACACCCAATATATAAATATACTCAGATCTGTATACATTTATAGCACACACATACTTTATATATATATATTCAACACACATACATACACGTTCTTATACATGAATGATCACTCTCACGTTCACACATAACACGAACACACACTTGTCCTACATAGTAAACATGCATAGATGTACTTATACATAAAATTAACCTGTTATACATTTAAAAAAATAGAAACACAATATGGATATGGAGCTCTTTAAACATCTAAATTTGTTCCCCATCCACTCTCTCAATTTCCCTACACTTCACTTCACTTCACTTCTCTACACTACACTACACTTTCACCATATCTTTCTTTGGTTATGCTAACTAATTAAGGTAGCTTTCCACTCCACTGCACTGCATTACACTACACTTTATCTATAATACGCTACAAATCACTTGAATTATGGATTCTGAGCTGTGCGGTAAAATACATCCTCTACAAGTACTTATTAAGTCGTCTACTGAAAACACCAACAGAGCCAGGAAAAGGCTCTACGACTGCTTCAGGGATTTAATTCCAATTTTTAACCGCACGATTTGCAAAATGAATATTTCCCTATGTGGGATCTCTGACATCTACTTTTTATTTTGCATTTGTGATCGTTTCTCCCAACTCTTGAAGGGGAGTCTAGTCTTTTCGTTACTTCTGCCCATGAAGGTGACTTACTGTACGCCTTGAAGAGGCAGTACAACCTGGCCTATTTTCTTCGCACACTGAGGGCCTCTATAGGTTTTCGTTGATTTGAGCTACTCGAAGATCCCTTTTTTATGAATTTGATTGCTTTCTTTTGAATTTTTTAAAGTCTTCAATCTGACATAACCTATATGGGTCCCATCCAGCTAATGCATATTCAAGAATCGGCCTAACTGAAGATGTGTGTCCTATTTTTCGACTCTCCATGTTCCCCTTTTTAAGTGTTCGCATTACAATGTGTAGTGACTTCCACACTTTTCGGGCAATGGAAGTAACGTGTTCCCCCATCCCAGGTCTTGGAGTAATATGACACCCAGATACTTACAACACGATACTAATGGAATGAATACGCCTCCCATTTGGGATTCTAAAGAAACCTTCTTTGCTGATTTCGAAATGATTAGTGTTTTTTCCTTTTTACGGCAATTATCTTCATTTTATTAATCTCAGGAATGAATGTTATTAAGATCGTTTTGAAGTGTGAGGATATCTTCATCCGCCTCTATTCGCCGATAAATCATGCAGTCGTTCGTAAATAAGCGCATTACTGACTTAATACAAGATGGCAGATCGTTGATGAATGCCAGAAACAACAGCGGTCCTAAGACACTCCCCTGGGGGACTCCGGACGTAATTAAGGTTTCCTCTGAATGTTCATGTCCAACTCGAACTTGCTGAACCCGATTTATCAGGAATTCCCGTATCCACGTTATTACGCGATGGTCAACTCCCGTAGATGCAATTTTCGTAAGTAGTATATCGTGCGAAACAAGATCGAATGCTTTTAAAAAATCTATAACAATTGCGTCTGTTCTCTTCCCGAACCTAAAGTTTCAGCAATATCTTGACACGTTGTAATAATTTGGCTTTCACAAGCGAGGGTTTTTCGAAATGCCTGTTGCCTTTCGTATAGCCACCCTAATTTGTCCCATTCCCGTGCACGTGAGCGCTTTGCGCGTGTTCTGGTCGGCGGTCGCCTCTCGAAGTCGCAATCCAAACAAATGCCGCCCGTTTGTTGGACGATCGCGCGCAGCGAAAAGCGATAGGGCTGTCTCGGAAGATCCCCGACAGATAGCGCCCCGCGCGGGGGACTCCCGAGGCTCGAAGGCCCCTCCCCTCCCCTCCAGCGACCCCTGGGGCTGAGGGTGCGCATGGCCGCCTACGTGTGCGGAGGCGGATGATTGTTATCGAGTAGGGCTTTTGTGGCGGTCACGAGCCTTGGCCATCGCCCGACCCTCGCCCCGTGAGCCTTGAAGAGCGCCGTAGATCGGCGGTTTCGAGCTCCGAACACTCACAAAAGTATTTCACGCTATCTTTTTGTGAAAATATGTATGCTCAATTTTTACATAAATGTATATGCTATGCAGGGTCTTGTAAAATCATTAATTTTGTTGGATTGTTTTTCCTATATTCCATTTTCGGTTCCCCTGACTTCCGTCGGCCTGTCCACATGTTCACACACACACAAACACACACACGGCACTGTCTCCCGATGAGAAACCTCAGAAATACGCTCGAGTTTCACAAGAAGCCCACACAAGCCCAGTTCCTCCAAGCGAATACTCGGAAACCTCCATAAACTTCCCTTCCTTTTCCGCGTGATAGGTAGACTGTTTCGACGTCCTAAGAATTTGAGAAGCCTTCTTTTGTCCTTCGATCGTCTTCATCGTGCAAGCTTTAAAGGTTGCTCGAGGAACAAAACTGTAATGAATACTGCGCATTTTGGTCTGGAACCAAAAAATGGATATAATAACGTGTTCTGTTTGCTGTAGAGATAACTATATGGTAAATTACTCAAAACGAAATCCGTTTTAACAGAAATATAATTAGTATATTGTTTACAATAGATGTTTGATTTCGTATGCACAGTAATGAAGTAATGGGAAATGAATGATTAGGTGTAAGCTGTTAATTCCTCATAATTTTATATTAATAAACATAGAAAATATGAAGATTTAAACATTTTCAAATGTATGTGAAATGACAATTATTTTGAGATACGGTATTGTGAAGCTGGTGGCTAGAATGACCGAAGATCACATTTATAAACTAGATTGACTAGAACAACGTATAAGATATACAATTTATTTTGTACTAAAGATATGTTAGATTATTGTAAAGTGAAAACTCATTAAAGAGAGATCACTCTAAGTCGCTATTTGATTAGTCCTTACAATTGTAAATTGAATGTTCTTAGGCTCTGGTGAAATATTGATTTCCGGGAGCAGAACATCCGAGGATTTAAGTAAAACGAAAGAGATAAATTTGAAACGAAATCTCCAACTGGAATACTTTTGCCTGGATGATCCCACATGGTGATCCATAGGAAACGCTCCAGGAAGCGAGCTTTTATCCTCAGAACACCGGCGATTGAATTCTAGCGGTCCCTTGTAAATTTTAGGGAAACGGGAGTTCGCGATAGTTTTTCTCACTGTCCACCAAGGTATTAAATGCATGCATAGGTTGTGCAATCAAATAAAGAATGAAGATTTTCAATTTAAAAAAAATTAAAGATTTCGATTAAGCCAAGTCCTGTGTCTTTACGTCCCCTTCGTTATTGACATTGCCGTGCACGATATGGAGACGCATCAGCATTTCATTTCGTCTGGCGTCCACAGGGGAGCGTTGCAGTCGGCGTGCGTCGCCGGAAGTCCGTTGGCGGAGTCGGTCGCTTCCTCCAAACGACGCTCCATTTCCTGTTGGGGAGGGGGGAGGGTCCCGAGAGAGCTCCCTCCAAATCCGGCTGCTCTATCGCCGCATCTCGATGGCCCCCGACCGTTCCCCTCGACTCCCACCGCCTCTCCCTTTCAATCCACCCCGTTCCCATCCCCTCCCCGCTCCATCCACTGTTCGCAAAGAGAGAGAGAGAGAGAGAGAGAGGATGATGCAGCGGAGCAAAGCCCCCTGGATTCCCTCCACTCCCCGGCAACAATTAAAGAGATCGAGGATTGATGTAAAGCGATCCATCCCAATGCAATACAGGAGCGGCGTATTGCGAACATGTTCATCATCATTTAAGGAAAACGTGTGTGAATTTGCAATTTACCAATTCAATCGGTTTTGGCCACTAGCGAGTAATCATTCGTCCAGTCTCAAGAAGTGTGGATGGGTAGCCTACTCGCCGTCCGACCGCGTGCTTTCACAGTGTGTTTTTTTTTCTCGGGACGTTTGACAGATCGATAAACTACTGAAGATGTTGTCACAGTAAACCACTAGAAGTAATACGGACTATTCTAATTTTCCTGATTAGGAGCTGTAAAGCGTTCTATTTTTCTAGGGTTTTGATATTTTAATTTTACATAGTTGTGACATTGTAAATGTTCACTCTTACAAGTGTTTTTTACTGAAACATTGGGTGAATGGCAAAATATTAAGAATAAAGTGGAAACATACTGTTTGCTTCTGCTGCTGTTGTGAATGGAATGCTGGTAAAATAAGAAAACAACATGTATAAAAGTTTTGTAAATATTGTAAACGCCAAAGCTCTTCTTGCATTAATTCAAAGTGGTTATAGAGACATTCAAACGAAGGATAGTGTTCTCACATTTGTTACGCAATATGTTGCGTCCCTTCAAAAACTCGTATATTACTTTTCTTCTATTCAGCCACTATCATTCAAAATAAAGTGTTATTAAAAAAAGGGACTTGGACAAACGAATTACTTTGTACATTGCAATAAAGTTAGTAAGACTATTAACTGTAAAGAGCAATAAAAAGATAAGAGAATTTTCCTTATAAGAATCGATCGGCTCTTGTTTGTCGTCCCAGTCCGCATCTCAGGACTAAATTACACTGCGTACGGAGGAAACACGGAAACGAAAACATTAGAACACGAATTAAATAATAAATGCCTAATAAAAAGCTGGTGTTGAATCTTAATTAATGAATGCTGACTTGCACGTTTACATAAGTGCCCCACTACTGTCCCAGTAGGCTTAGAGCTACTATCCCGAATCGGTGCGCATTTTCGAATCCAACTAAATAAGAAGGTTGAATGCAGCCACGGGAAGCAGGAACTGCTCTTATCAGTACTTTTTAGTGGTTTCTCCTATGAATACCAGGCGAATGCCGGTGCAATATTCCAACAAACAGAGCACAGGCCGTGCGCGATCTTTCCTTTCTCATACTTGTCCCGACTTCTCTTTCAAACATACACTCACACATTGTCTTTCACTGCCATACATGGCGGGAGCCCAGTCGGGAGATTAGTGTTTGTCCCAGCCCGGGTGGCGTCGCTGCGCCGCCGTACACACACTTTGTGCAGTCGTGGAATTCGGAGTTGCTGTCTCTACCAGAATTATTTTAGTAACTGAGAATGAAAAATAGAACACTACTATACTACTACACAATTAAACTAGCGCATCCAATGCTGCTTCGCCCCCGCGGCGGCCGAGCGCCTTCCTTGGAGGAGGATGCGAGGGGCGCAGGGTCAGAGCCCCCTGCGCCGCGAGGCAATCCTAATCCCCACCCGCGCAAAGCGCTCACAAAGGAGGAAATAACGCATCTGCCTTTGCTTCTCGTTTTTAAGCCCCTTTAACTGCCCGGGTGCCATTTCACCTTCTGCTCATTCGCCCGAAGAAGTCTTGGATCTCTCCGCGCTCTTTCCTATGTGGCTCTTCCTTCATGAGGGCTGTTGGTGGGTGCTAGTCTACAAGAGTTCAGTTGTCAGAATGTAGTGATGGGAATATAAATTTTAAAAAACGTTAAAGGTGATATTAAAGCTAGTGGTAACACAGAATGGAATAGACTTTCTCGTACTAGTTTTCGTATTTATTTAGGCTGAAATAGGTTTTCAGTTTTGCTTCTCCCTCTTTTATGATAACCTCTAGGAACTGTCATCACAACCTGTGGTAATCAAGTGTGTGAAAGGGGATGGAAATATTGTCGCTTTGCCACACTTAACCATAGGGAAAATGTTGCGGCCCAGATGTAGTTGTTTATGTTTCTCTAAGAGTTGCGTCAAACTTGTCTCAAAAGACATTTTAGATTGAAATTTCTTTAAATGTCACGAGAAGATTTATTTCCATTTCTTATATTTACATTATTAAATCCTTTAATGATGTTGTGAACATATAAATGATAGGTGTAAAACTTTTTTTTAAATTGGTCTAGTTCTGAATCAGTACATTCTTCGAAAGCGGTTATCAAAATTTTACCACTTTATATATTTGTGAATTTTGTGAATATAATTAATACTTTTTAATCTTTATTTTTTATAACAATTTCTGTTGCAAGTTTTATTTTATTTCTATTTCCTCTAGTGTCCCTTTTTCTCATTTGCTCCCCGTAAGCAAAATGTTTCTTCCGTCAAGAGACCGTTCCTCACTGTGACAATGAGTGAGAAAAAACTAATATCTAAAACTATCTGGAAGACAGGATTTAGAAGATTTGGGTGTACGGAAGAAGTTTTTTTTGTCTGTGTTCCAATTGCAGGTTACGAACTAGCAAAATTGTTCGTAGCTCTGATAAATTATTTTGGACTATTTAACTAATTTAGACTGTGTTAACATAGTTGGAGGGAGATTGTGAGCAGAGGATATTTTAAGTGTAATGTATTCGAAAAACTTGTTTTGTGAGCGGGAGCAAAACATTGATCCAGTGGCTATCGGAGGCAAGTGTTGGCGCGAGGAATGAACTGAAAGTTTTCCGCGGGGGACTCGTGCGGGCGGCGAGGGCGCTGCGGGCGCTGTTGAAATACGCTGCAGCGCCATCGCAAATGATGATGGGTGGCGGGCCGGGGCCACCACTCAGCTCCTCGCCCCGCGCCCCTCATCACAACCCTGCATCACCCGACCCTACCCCCACCCCCTACCCTCACCCCCTGCCGCGCCTCGCTCTCTTTACTGCTCCGGGTGCGCATCCGTCAATGGATTTAGTGCCCCACCCCCGCTCCCCGCCCGACAGCCGGACAGCGCGGCCTCCGCGGGATTAAATGCGCTCGGATTACATACCGGCGCGCGTATCGGCCAAAGTGTCTCACACAGCACTTTCGCCCCTTTGCGCGACATTTTAGTCGTTCGTACAGAACCCACCTGACCGCCAAGGATTAGTGTATGTGTTACAGTCCGACCACTGAACAAGAAAAAAATAATTTTGAAAGTTCAGAACAGTTTCCAACTCTCTACTGAATCTCATCCCTTAAAAGAAAGCAACATTAGACTTCTTCAGTGTGACATGATCTGATATTTTCTGGGTAATGTTGACCACAGCAATAGCTTCACGAGGCACAAACCCTAGGCGTGTTATGAAAGGCCTCGTAAGGAATAAACCGCTTTTGCTTTGCAACCGCTGGCAGGGCTCCTTATCGTAACGCTGAAGGTGCCAAACTATTGCGGGAGTAATTTTATGAAAAATATTCAACTGTTCATACCTATCTTAGAACATGACAATACTGATCAAGAAGCAATTCTCGAACTAGGAAGGAGAAATATCTGCAATCTACTAAACGGACGAAAAAAGGCAACGCTTCCCATGTAAGGAGTCAGTCGCCGTGTCGTTTGTAATGCCTTACTTCGCGGTTAGGCGTAGGTCATAATTGATTTTCGCCAACCTGCAACCCCATCTATCTCCATTCCACGTGGCCGTAGGGACGGTCTCCTAGCTGCGGTGCCCTCTCGGCCTCCTGGTGAACCTTTGCCCCTAAGCGATGAAGCAGGCAAAGGCCTTCGTGGTTGGAGAATGCCCGTCGACCAATTCAGAATGTCTCGTTTTAGAAGAATTCAAGACAAATCGTTATAAGTATACCCCTGATTTCTTTTAAGTAGTAAAAACTTCGTTTAAAAGAAAACGGCTGGAAATTCTCTTACTTTTTCTCGGAGATAACAAAGCACTCTTCTAGTAGAAAATGCTTGGGTTCTGAACGGATATCCTCATAGCTTGCTGAAATTTAGTCTACATCCAGCGGTGACATTCATACATTTTGCGGGTTGTAAATATTTTCGAGGATTCGCATATTATTGATTGATTCGTTATTCCGCGCGCGGCAAGCCGTTTGTCCCGAAGTGTAGTACATGCCCTATTCTGTACGCGCTCTTCGGAATCACAAGATCGGGCGCCGAGCTATTTCGGCTTACGGAATTTTCCCTAACCAGGTGTCTCCCACCACCGCGACAAGGAAGGAAAGATCACGCGCGATCCGTGGCACGTTTGTTAGTGTTCATTTAACAAACCTCGCCTTGTATTGATCGGAAAACTACTTATGAGGACGGCAGGTCCCTAGATCTCCTCCAGACAGTGGCTGAATCCGACCTAGCTCCTAGCTTGTGTTGAACATTCTGACATCGTCGGGTTTCAAACCCTAGAACCTCCCAACCAGAGGCTTTAAGCAGTTTTATAGTGTAATATAACCGCGACATGCAATGCGAGAATGATCTGTTGCAGCTTTTTGTTTGAACAAAAGGCTGAGTTGTAAGATGTCGCGCCTGTTGTAGGCCCCTGTCAACATGTGGCACCGGTGTCGTTTCCCGCGCTGCCGCAGCCACTCGGCCGGCGGCTGCTTAACTTCGTTACACGGAAGCGCGCGCCGTGCCTCGGCCCAGACAAGGCCTCCTGCCCACCCGCCGTGCGCGGGTCCCAGCGCGGCCCTAAATCCACAGACAATCTCTTTAAACTGCGGCGCATGCTTTTATTGTTCCGTTCACACGAGTCTCCGTGGAATTGTTGCGCGCTGATACGGCGCGGGGCCACGCGTTAAAAATCCTCGGGCGGGAGTAATGCTGTTGCTCCGTTGAAAGCTAAGGCGCTAAGGCGCTAAGGCTGGCTTTTCAACATGTTGCGATGCTGCGTCAATTCTCAGATTAGCTGGCAGCTAATGCTTTTCGCTTCTAGAAGATATAAGAGAAGTAATAGTTTACAATGTTGCTTTGTTTGCATCCTTATATTACTAATTTTTAGAAATAGCATCAATTGACGGAAAACAACACAGCGTCTGGTCCTGTGAGAGGTGTCAGCAGTTTGGTTAGATATCCAGGAAAATTGGAAAATAAAGAGCAATGAAAGAGTTTCGCTTTTGTCTAAAAAATGCAAATATTTAATTACGTTAATCTGCTACTTTTTTTACTTGATTTAACCGCCATTGTGCGCACACTCGTGCGTCACTTCTCACTTTGCTGATGACGTCATGTGACGAGGAGGAAAGAAGAATCAGTATTCGCGTTTGTCGTTTCAGACCAGTTTTTCTGCTCCACGGCCCCATTTTTCACTCACTCGACACTCGACTTTTTGTTGCTGAAGTCCACTTGTGGTTCAATATTATTCACAATCGTTTTATTATTAATATTATTCGTAATTTTTTTTCTTGTATTTGAAGACTGTGTCATGTTAAATGCTAGTAACGAGATCAACTAGGTAAGGTGGTAGGTAATGAAACGTATAAAGAAGAGGAAGATGAGATGATTCTAAAGTTACGCGAAAAATTCTACCAAGCCGAGAAATACGAACTCGGAATTCACACAGAAAATGAATCGCAAAATCCATGTTCCCAATGTTAATTTCGACAATCTTTAAAAATAACACAGTAACAATCTTCATTTTTCATTTACGTTGAAAAATTATGCCTTAATAGTCTTTCCAATGTTTTTCTCATTACTCGTTCTCGCCATTCTGGTAATTATTTCCCAATACATCGACAAAACATGTTTAGGGCATTTATTAGCACACTCAATATTTTTGTCAGGTGTTCAACATAAATTCGTGCAGTAAACATCCCAGATTTTGGTGTAGTTACCGTGTCCGTTCCGTTACATGTGTTTGTTTTGAAGCTCTTCTTAAAACCAAACTTTGCACTTACTGGTTACACATCTTCTGTACAAATATTTAGCGAATTATTGTAACCATTTGTAAAACACACAATTTATAATTGAGTAACTGGGTCAAACGTCCAATTCCAATTCAAAAGTGATATTTTAACTCCAAAATTGCAGGTTATGTGATGTGCTTCAGAAGATAAAATTATTATTTCACAAACCAACCTTGTAGCACAGATATTACAGAAAGGCCTTTTACAGAGGTTGCGTCGTAGGATTACTGGACTAGGTCCTGTGCGATTCATCAAGCGGAAGGAAGACAATCTGCACCCGTGACTCTTGACTTCTCTCCTGCGTCGCGAGAGCGCCTTTAAAGTGTGGCGGTGGTTCCAGCAATTTCAGCCCTGTCTTCCGGGCTCACTAAATTCCTGCTATTCGTTCGCATCTCGCCGTGTGTTGTTTCGGTCTCGTAGGTATCTCGTAAAAGGACAAAAAACGGCGCCACAAAATTTCTCATTTATGCTAATCGCCGGCGGCTGCGGGATCGGATTTACAGCGCTGCCATTGATCGGGGCCGCGGAAATAAATAACGGCGGAGGGTAGAGCGCCGGTGATTTCCTTCCCACACACCACACGGCGCTGGTGCCACTGGAGAGGCTTTCGAGAGTTGCTCTCGAGTAGTTTGGTACTGTCGAAGTGGAAACCGAGGACCCCGTCTGTTTGGTGAACAGTTATTACTACGTTATGATTCATTGTCTGCGAAGGGGAAGTACAGAGATTCGTAGACATGGAGAATAATTTTGAATAGAAAACGTATGCAGACGTTACTACGTCGGTGAGGCAAAATGATTTCAACAACTCTCCACGATGAATAGAATTTATAATTATATAAACTGACTGTTAATGCACACCCACTCAGTTTATTTGAGTTCATTCCCTACTTTGTTTTATATACATTTAATAAAGTGAGGAACTGTGTAAATATTTGTTTCCGAACACGTCACTACAGCATATCAATAGTCCGGTTTGTGTAGTGAATGGTTCCATCCCTGGAGGTCGCTGTGTGCCTCCGCCTCCGGAATGTGAGATGAAGCACCGGCAAAACACCTCGTCATCTTCCGGGATTTCTCTCGGCGGTGCTACGTACCAATCGGGACAAGTCCTAAGCTCCCCCCTCCGATGTGTGGTGGATGTGAATGTGCGTGTGTGCAAAGGAGAGGCGAGATATCGAGAATGAGGGAAGCAATATAACGTCAAAGTATTTCACATACCAGCTGGGCTATATGAACATACCCTACCCACTACTAGTGAAGTTCAGCTTTGAAGGTTATCGAACTCTCTCTTCGTAAAGACTTCCTATCACGTATTACGTCGCCCACATTGTATACCTCAATGCGGAGAAGTAAAACTCACTCTTTATTATCAGGTAAGCAAAAGTGAGCATCAATTTGTATAAGAGTTACTTTTTTCTGTTGAGTAATGTATTTTTTCGTAGCATCACACCTGCAAGAGGCGGGTGATATGATGATTTACGTGAATGTCTGAAAAATCAATAGGGAAAGTGAGAATTTAAATTTTTGCTTTTTGTCGCCTAAGAAAATAAAATGAAACTTAATGTAAACATTTTATTCTCTTGAAAGCGCACAAAGCTCTCCCCAGATGAGACGCTCGTGATGTTGGTGGCGCGTGTCGTGGGGAAGAGGTTCTGTGCGGAGAGCGCGCGGGGTCGCCCTTTGCGAGCGACGTCGTCTTTTCTTTTCGCCCGGCGCACCCCCTGCCCTCGCCAGGGCGCCCGCACCCGCACCCGCGCTCGCTGACTGCGCTAGCGAGCGACTTCCACTCTTGCCCTCGCCCTCGCCCTCACCCTCGCCACCTCTTGGCCTCCCCTTGTCCTCGCCCTCGCCCTCGCCCTCGCCCTCTCCCTCGCCCTCGCCTTCTCCCTCGCCTTCGCCCTCACCCCGGCCCTTCCCTCGCCACCTCTCGGCCTCCCCTTCCCCCCGCCCTCGCCCTTGCCCTCGCACTGCTCCTGGACGCGACGTTGACCCTCCGCCTACCCTTCATCTACACCCCTTCCACCTTTTCCTCGGCCCTACTCCATCTCTGCGCTCAAAACCCCACCTCCCTTTTATCATAGATCACAAACACCCTCGATCGTTCTTCACCCTTTGCCACGAGTCTACCTCACTTTTACCCCTGATCCTGCTCTCTAAACCTTACTACGCCTTTTCTTCGGCCCCTCGAGCTCACCCCTTTCTCCTTGTCTTCGCACCAGCTTTTGTTCCTAGCGTGCTCTCAACTCCCATTTGGTCTCTTCTGCCCTCTCGTTGACCATCGTCCTCACCTTAACTTCTCTTCCTTCTCCTCTGACATGGCACTCTGGTGTCGATTACTATTATATTCTTTCGACGCGTCTAAGTGCTTTTGAGAAATCACTTTTCATTGAATACAAATAAATTATTTCGTAGAAACATGAATATGCTGTTTTGAGAGAATGAAGAGAATGGGTGTAGAATGGGTATTACGATAGAAACAAAAGTACGGCAATACAAGAAAGCAAATGTAGACAGGCTTCAAGTTTATTTTAGGGAACAATACAATCGCTTTCTGAGAACCGAGGGAGGTATGGAAGGAATATGGGGTGCGTTCAAAGATATTATACACGAAGATTTGCAAAGTTTTAAAAAATAATCCGGACCCAGAATACTGCAATGCAAAAATTAAGAGAATGAAGAGAGTAACGAGAAAGGCATTCAATAACTGAAAACGTAGTAGCGAACATACACATATGAATATTTTTCGAAATCGTTCCAAATTATTGGAGCGAGAAAAGAAAATTGCTCAGGAAGCATATTTAAAGAATATTCTAGATGGAAAGGGAAATAACTGAACAGGATTTTATAAATATGTTCGTAGAAGGAAAGGAAAGAAAGAGGATATCCCAGTTCTTCGTGAGAACGGAAACTCTCTCATTACTAACGATCGGGCAAAACCTAATGCGTATATTAAGTATTTCAGTTTGGTTTTTAAAAGCAATACAAACCATTCATTAATTCAGGGGCCTTCGGTTACAAATCAGTTTAATATTGAAGCAAACGTTCTACGGAATAAAGTAAAATCAATGAAAAATGGTAAGTCAAGGGGTCCAGATGACATTTCTACGAACATAATTAAATTAGGAGGAGAGAAAATATTACCGTACCTGATTAAAATATTTCACGTTTCCATGAATAATTCTAAAGTACCTGAAGACTGGAAATTAGCTTTTGTCGTACCAATTTTTAAAAGTGGTGTCAGAACTATATTAATTATAGACAGGTATGTCTTACGTCAGTGGTCTGCAAACTTATGGAGTATCTAGTTGCCAGTTACATTAGGCAAGAATGGGAAATCAAAAAATGGCTCTATGATGGCCAACACGGCTTCAGGAGTGGTTATTCATGTGAAAGTCAGGTAACCACGCTATTTCAGGATCTAGCAGATGAAATTGACGCGGGCGGGAGAATAGACGCAATAGTTATAAATTTTGCCAAGGCGTTTAATATCGTTCCCTACGATCGGCTCGTACACATATTAATGAATTCAGGCTTAGATTTCAGGATGATGACGTGGATTAGCAAGTTTCTGCGAGACAGAAAACAGAAAGTCCGATTTGGCCATGAGTTTTCTACCGGGGCAAATGTTATGTCAGGAATACCGCAGGAGAGTGTCATTGGACCTCTTCTATTTCTAGCGTTCGTCAATGATCTGCCAGCGCAATTAATATCAAATGTTCGGCAATTTGCAGACGATTGCAAAATATATTGTAGTGTGAATTCGAAAGAAGACGAAGAAATGCTGCGACGGGATCTTGATGCGTTACATTGCTGGATGGAAAATAATGAAATGACCATTCTCCAAAAGCAAATACATCACTTTTGGCAGGGGGCATAATTACAGAGAAACGAATTACCGTTTAAATAAAGACATTATTCCGATAGTTTCCTCATGCAAGTACCAAGGAATCCATTTCGATAGTAAATTAAGCTGGAAAAGTCACGTAGATTTTGTTGTAGGGAAAGCTTAGAGATCTCTCCACTTTGTAATGCGCACCTTAAAAAAGAGTACGGCAAACGCGAAGGAAGTAGCTTATTTATCGCTTATTCGACCGATAATAGCATATGGAACAATTTCTTGGGATCCGCACAAATTTTGCAGTGTAAAAGTTTAGAAAGAATTCTTCTTATAACAGCTAAATTTACTTTCAAGGACAAGAAATTAGCAAAATGGAATTTTCTCGAAAATAGGCGATCAGTAGCAAGGCTATGCGCCTTGTATAAAGCTTATAGTGGTCAACCAGCTTGGAAAGAAATTAATCGGCGGCTAAGTACATACATCAGTAGGGTGGATCACGGGCACAAAA
The DNA here is from genome assembly GCA_038098605.1 of Gryllus longicercus. Classification (NCBI taxonomy): domain Eukaryota; kingdom Metazoa; phylum Arthropoda; class Insecta; order Orthoptera; family Gryllidae; genus Gryllus; species Gryllus longicercus. The sequence goes on along the minus strand of JAZDUA010000018.1, from coordinate 5,435,138 downwards.
TAAATTTATGACCGCAGAGAACGGATGTGGGGAAGGAGTTTGATTATGTTTCTTATTTTTTAAGGTAATTTTAAATGTTTTTTGAATTAGACAGTTTTATATCATTATTCTTTTTATTATTAATGTTATTTTTATTGTCATTACTATTTTATTATTATATAATTTGCATGATAGCTGTAGTATTTCATTTATGTAATTAGCTGCCACAGGGTTATGCCCATTTGCAGTTCAAATAAATGTATCTTATCTTTTAATATATTTAACAAACATCCATACCGCTCTTATCTCTCTATCTCTATCTCTGTCAAGATTCTACTACAACTTCTGCGTCCTTCAATTTTTCTTTCTGTATTGAGACAAACTTTATCCTCTAGGAATAAAATTTCATTTTTCTTTGGCTATTTCTCATTTTCCATTGAATTGATTCTATTGATATATCAATTGAAGATGGTAAATTAACTACTATTTCGACATTTTCGTACTTCACTGGCTTTGTCAAGTGGTTTAATGGCAAAGGTTAACAAGTTACTTACAAGGTTAAAGAGTTACTTGAGCATGTTCCCCTTCCCCATACGCAGGTTCTCCGTACCATCTCGGAGTTACTTGAGCCTGTTTCCCTTTCACATAAGCAGGCTCTTCGTATCATCTCGGAGTTACTTGGGTCTATTCACCTTCCCCATATTCAGGCTCTTCGTGTCATCTTGGAGTTACTTAAGGGTTCGCGTCTTTTTTGGCTCCCTTTTGAAATACTCCACTCCGGGGTTTTCCATTCATTTCCCCTCCTATTTAGTTTTATTTTCCTTTCTTTCATTTGCATCATGCACTACCATTTCTTGGCGCTCTCTTTTCCACACTTATCCTTCCCGTGACTTTTTTCTCTGATCTTTCGCTCCTCGTAACTCTGTTCACACATCGTGCCTTTATCTCTCTTTTCTTAACTCCCTTTTCCTTCTATGCTTAACCCTCTCCCGTTTCTTTGTATTCCTTCCTAATTTCTCTCTCTTCTTCTTTCTCGTCATTTTCCTTTCCTCTCTTACTTTTCTTCTCTCTTCCTATTTTCCACCTTTTCATTATTTTTTTTCCGTTTTTCCCCCTCCCATTTCTTTTGTTTCATCTTCTAATTTTTCCCTGTCACTTAGCCTTCTTCCCGTCTCTTGTACTACTTTCTACACATCCTTTCTGTTATTTCCTCTTAGTTTTCTTCCCCCATCCTCTTCTTCACATTTTCCTGACGATTCTGAGCATTTCTTCCTTTCCGTTTCTTTTTCCTATTTCACGATCTCTGTCTCTCTTTCTCTTGAGATGTGGTGCCATGGAAGAGGTTAAATAATGTTCGTTTCGAATTGGCCGCCAGCTCGCTGGCTCTGAAGTGGAATATTGCCTCTCTCTGCGCAAAGGGGTTGAATGAGGAACGCTGCGTTGTAATCTCTCGTATTGTTTGGACGTAATGACGAGCGCCGCCAGCCCTCCGCCCCCCCCCACCTGCGCTGAAGCAGCGCTGGGCGTCGAGGGCGCTGTCGCCTCCTTCGGCGAAGGGCTCCCGCCGAGGGCCTCCCGAAGCGGATTGGTTCACGTCGGATCTGATGGGTTTCGTTTCTCCCTCTTGCTTTCCAGTCCACTTGAACGCAACTTTTGCTTGTGCAATTCGAAAACACGCCATAATGATGTTGAATTTACTACACTAATCCAATACAATTTTCGCACAGAACACATGTGTGCATTCATACGACTTCATACCAATATTAAGCACATCAGCAAAATATTTTGTTTCAATAATTTCATATCTTCTGTACATTTTCTACATTCACGCTTAGATGCAACTAAATCAATATAAGTTACCTTTGCAAACAGAGTGAAGAAAACTGTCATCATTCTTAAATATGCACATATCAGATTGGACAATTCAATGTACAATAAGCAAACATTCTCTCCTACCTCATAGATACACAATTCGGGGCATTGGTAAACTCAAACAAGTCGTCAGCGTCTGTTGGAGCCCAGTTAAATTATTGTACGTTGCTGCACTATTGAATCTCTGATATACTCCTTGGCGAAAATTGTCCAAAAAGTAACTGTTTCGGTACTACTGACCTTCAAAGGAAGGTAGTGCAAAAGTGTTATGGATATTTGCTGAGTACACTCGGAGGTTAATAGCGCTGCACCTCAAGTCACTTCTCTCTTCGTATATTAGTATTGATAGATAGATGTTACAACGCAAGCCTCTCTCATCCCCTATCCGGGGCCTCTGTCGGCCGCAGGGGCTGCACGAGATGTGCCTCTGCGCGTGCGCGTGGAGCGGGCGGTGCGCGCCCGTCGCCGCTCTCTTGTTCTGCGGCGTTCGATGGCGACGCAGAATGATCGGGGATATTTTGTCTTGTTCATTGGGCGCGGATGATTTACGTACAACACGTGCATACCCTTTGCGTTCCCTTTTTATCGGCGCGGCGCAGTGCCGCCCAAAATTGTTTTCTGTTTCGCGGAATCAACAGTCGCCACTCTCTCTACGGTCGGACGGACGGACGGACGGACGGACGGACGGACGGAGGGACGGGTCAAGCTGGGCGGCTGTTTGGGGCGGGGCGCTGTGATGTGCTTCCTGTTCTCTTGATGAACGGCGCTAGGTGGCTTTGTGGGTTGTGGTTCCCCACGCTTATCGGGTGATGTACGCAGCTTTTTGTCTCATTCCTACCGCTCCGCGTTTATTTTTAATACTCGATTTTTAATCACTACACTTTATAATTATTCCATTTGGCTCAGAACATCTGAACATTTTTACTTTTTCCTAAAACTATACTTTATTGAATTAAAGTGAATGTTTCGAGGTAGAAGTAAGGGTCATCACAAGTTATTAGCTCCCACTGCTAATAAATAGTAAATTTACCTGAGGCATTGGTACTTATGTTGTATAATTTGAAAGAAAATCTGCGCATTTACGTGTATAAAATCCCTCGTTGATTTATTTCTAATTATTTTAACATTAGCGTCAACTACTAAACCCATTAGTTTCGTACGTGTTGTGCATGGTAGTTCCTGGGAGGTGTCGGCGTCCCACCCCCACTGAACCGTGAGGTTGGGCGCCGACACACTCGGCAGCCAGGTGTGTCCCCCAGCAGGGCGCAGCCTCGGCCGGCGCAAGCGTGAACCTCTGGACTGCTCTCCCGTTCTGCGAGTATGTTGAGTTGCATGTGTGTGTGTGTGTGTGTGTCAGTGTTGGTGTAACGGGAGAGTTGAAGGTGAGGACGAAGTCGGAAAGCGCGGCGTGCATGGCCCGTTGGTTAGAAGAGTTTTGTATTGATCGGATAAAGCACTGGAAACTACTATTAACCGAATCCGGACAATGAAATTCTTCGGCGGCTGAATTGAACTCGACTTGGTGATTGATCTCTTGACACACCTTCGCCACAATACGGAGACCAACTCTAGGACACCCAATCAGAAACATTGGACTGGCAACCACTGTCGATTAGCGTTCTTCTTGTTGATTTCTCTCTGTCATTTTTTATATTTTAATTTCCTTTATCACTCTTTTTGTGCATTTTGTGTATCACAGCCATTTACACCTTCACCAAAGGAATTTCGTCCCTCTTTGCTTTTTCGTAATGTGTTGTAGATAGTATGAAGACACTCAATACAAAATTCTACTGTAACCTGAACTCTTCTCCATCATGTATTTCATTCTACCTCGAAATTTCTCTAAATATTTCAACAATGCGTCTCTCTAAAATATACATGTGTTCCTTCAAGAACGTTTTGTATCTCGCTGAAATATTGCTTTTTCGTTTCCAACAAATGACCCCGTGGAGCTGTCTTTTGAGTGAATCTCCTCCTTCCAACCCGCCCCTGAGCGCCCAAGAGCTGCCGTCCGTCCACCAACCACAGCGCACGGCGTCTGGCGCCCGCGGCGCGGAGCTTATTTTAATAAACACCCCCTCCCCTCGTCTGCGAAGGCAGCGCCCCTGGCGGTGGTCGATGGCGCTAATGGGCGCGCTGACGGATCGCTAACGCCTTGCGTCAACAGCCTCCGCCGGCGTGATGGATGGCGCCACATAAGTTGGCAGCCCTGACAGGTGCACGGCGCCGCAGAGACGCGCTCGCCTGTTTGAGCGCCTTAAAGCAACGGCGTTGCCTCCTGGAGAAGCAAATCGCCTCTAAGAAGTATTGCTTACACGCGAGCGTCGGTGGAGAGGTTTGCGCGCAGCCGCTTAGAAGCTTCAGCCGCACAGCGCGCGCTTATTGGTTCTTGGGCGGAGGGATGCCCATTGAAGCCCCCATTGTTTCCCAGAGGATCTGTCTTTGGCTGACGGACAGTTCGCTGAACGACCACACATTAGTATTTACGTATACACGACTTAGAATACTGTAAGACAAAAATATTGAAATGACTTTGAAATATTTATAGGTTTCTGAGAGGATAACTGGATTGATTTCAAATTGGAAAATATTTACTTTTGCTCCGGTGAAATCTGTTACTTCTCTTTAAATCTCTTTTTTTCAAAACCTTTATTTTCAAATGGGTTTCCCGGCTTGATTTTGTACTATTGCTTGCAATATTTTTTCTAATTTTCAAGAAATATTATGTGACAATATTTAACACATTTTCCAAAATAGATTGTTTTTCGTTAATATTTTAATATAACGAACATATATAAATAATGTGACCACCTGTTTTGTGGCACATTCCTCCCACCACAGAGAGGGAAGTAGGTTGATAAACGCGAGCGTAGTGTCTCAAGGTAACAGCAGGATACGCTAGTGTGGCTAGTAGGCGGTGCAACCGCCAGCTCTAGCGGTGAGCGCTCTTCGCCCTTTCAATACGAAGCAGCTGAACGGACAGGTCGGGCTCCGTAGCATAGCAGGGCGAGGAATCATTTGCATGAAACTCCCGGAAGGAATACTAAAAACTTATAACAGATAAATCAGAAGAGGTAAATTAACTTGTAAGAGATAAATGTAAAAATATAACTAATATGTAGAAGGAATTGAGCGTGATGAAAATTGAACGTAGTGTAATGAAAGCAGAGGGCACATGTATTACACCTACTAGTGTAACTTACATGTATTTGTTCTTCCTTTCAAGTTTTTATTCTTTTTCTTCGTGTATGGTTATAATTCAGAAGAGTTTTTGTATGGTTATAACAAAAAAGGGATTCTTTGTATGGTTTGTGGACTAGACATTCCATTACAACGTTCCTTTGGGTCGAATTCATTTCCTGTTTGCACATCACGTGATTGGGAAAGGAAATTTTCGGATACTCGGGGCAGCATGGAGCAGTGAGGTACCGGCCGCGTGGGTCGTCAAGAAACCGGGGCATCGACGACTGAAGGCGAGGCGGTTGAAGGTCACGGGGCGACGTCTCGTTAACCTGCAGGCGAATTCAAGTAAGGAAGACCCAGTGAGGATTGTATTATTATTGGAAACTCAATTAGGAGCATATAATGCAATAATCATACTAGAAAGAACGTCTAACTATTCAAAAGTTAATTCATAATCGTTGAATCAATCTTTCTCTCGTAACGTAAAATTTAAATCCAAGTTATGTATTATTTTCATGCTATAATTGCAAAGGTCAACGGAAAGCTTAGTTAGTGAAAATCATGTAAAGTGAATGTTAGCTTATAAGGATTGTTATTTCTTTCAGGAAGATTCATTGCAATTTTGTGTGTGTGTGTGTGTTATGTCTTTGCAGATGATTCAGAAAGGGTGAAAAGAGATTATAATATATTTTCTTGAAAGGCTTAATCTTTTCATTTGAAAGAACGTGTGTTAGTACAGAGAATCTACAACCCTGAGATTCCAGAAAAGTTCATATATTTTGTACGTGTTTAAAAGAAATGGTGATATATCTGGCGCACGTTGTTACATATAAGGTGCCCAAAGGAATGTTATAATAAATATTCCTTTAAGAAAATGGTCAAAAATTGCGATGATCAAGGTATAATTCTATGCTGGAAAATTTGATGCTTTTCGTAATGTCATTCTTGTAAATTTTGTATAGATACTTTGGGTCGAGTATCCTAAATTATGAAATATTAAAATTAAGTGTTTACTGGCCGTGTCATTGCTAAGTTAGAAAGAGCAACATATTTCAAAGAGTTCGTTCAAAATTAAAGATGGGTTGTGTTTAAAATTAAACAATTATTTTGTATTAATGTAGAGATTCCTTAAAATCGTTCAAGTTTGGAGTTATAATAAATTTTGCTTTGATACTTTCGAAATTAAAAAGAATGCCACAAAATTGTCCGTCCGCTCTGTCACGTCTTTACGGAACGACATTTGGACTCGTTTCCGCCAGGTTGAGTCCATACAATTCACGTTGAGCCCACAAAAGTAATCTTTACAGATTCTTTTTTGTGTTAATGTCTCTTTTGAAATTTTGAATACCACGCATTGGCATTAACACACGGTTTACATTACGAACTCTAATGTGTGACAATGTCACAGAACAATCAATGCTGAATGTTACTAATATTCAGACTAATTATAATTATTCATAACTATTTCTTTGACAATTGGATGTCGATTTAAATGTTCAATTAATAGAACTTGAAACCTTTACTAGAAAACTTCCCCGTTATTACTTTCTCGCGTAATAATAACGTAGTATAGAGAAATTGTAGTTTTCTTCGATCTGTCGGATTTCACAACGTTTTGAATTTCAAACGAATATTTTTATTTGGGGTGTACATTACATAAAACCTCAATAGCATTTCAAATCTTCCTCAGAAATGAATCCATTTTTTCTTGAATATTTTTAGAGAAAGTAGATTTACAAAAATTATCTTCATTTTAGTTGATCTCTTATGTTATAAAAAGTTCATGTATTTGTCTGTGTATATGTACACAGAGTAATGCGAGAAAATAAAAGCTTCGCGAGTGTTGGTCGTTCTATTCCTTATTGGTGCGCGAGTGTTAAACGTGGAATGTAAAGACCTGTACTGGTGGGCGCCGTCCGCGTAGGCCATGAATCGAAGCCACACGTACACGGCCTTCTAGATACGCCCTTCGACGGAGACGCACTCCTCGAGTAGTGCGCTCTTCCGGCGGGGGAGGAGTCTTCACAAAGCACCCCCAACGCTCGTTTGTTTCTCCGCCGCCGCCGCTGATCCTCCCAAAGCCCGGCTGAGGTGGCTCAGGGCACCACGCGCGGCCGAGAGGACTCGGGGGCAGAGCCCCGGCTGCTCTAGAGTGGTGTCTCCGATAGATGGCTTGAGGAGAATTCCGCAGGTTGTCGTGTAGTTCGGCGTCAGAGGAACAAAACACACACTACATATGTTTGAACTAACGACCTCTGCAGTTGACGCGCTCGCAATCAATCGCAGTCGCACAATCGCAGTCGCACAATCATCCCCCTGGTAATATCACGAGCTAACGATGTGCAGACGATCAATGCTGTTGCAATCGACACAATTTTTAGAGGGAAAATATTGCAAAAGGTTTTTCTCAACTACACGACTTCCGAAATTATTGAATGTTGCTTATATCACGTGATCTTTACTTCTCCCATCTGTCCACCCGCAGAGATTGTATTTCATTCGACGCACAATTCGAGATTTAGTGCAAATTTGTATCACCCATTTGCAACACTGTGCATTTCGTACCGCCCGATCTTTAACGGGAAATATTTCTCAATAGAATTACCACTTCTTTACGTGTCGAATTCTGTTCCACAGAGGAGAGGATCAGAGCTGGGCACAGAAAAACACTAGAAACTTACAAGACTTTTATTACGAAATTCAATGAAACATTTTGTTGCAGAGTGCAGTGCTTCGTATTTTAAAATGTAAGACTAGAAAAAAACTGTTTCTATTATTTGTTGAAACTTTCTTCTGACCACAACTCTGTGCTAAACATTACGTACCTTTTACCGCCTTTTGTAGGTATACGTGGCACTGTTTAAAACATGCTGCGGCCCAGCAAAACGTTCATCGTTATTTTCTATTCCACTGGTGCATATGAACCCTGGTTTCCACCTGTATTCATAATTCGACTTGTTTTCCCTTTAGAGTAGAGACTCCCGAATTCATGGAAACTTGCAACAAATTCTCCTCATAGTTCATCACACAGTTTTGATCTATTTTTTAACGTAAGATAAATAAATATGATAGTTTTCGGGGCTAGACAACAAAAAACTGAAAGAATACTCTAGACCAATATAATGTGTTATTGAAAGCTCTTGCCAAAGCTACGTTTCAATTCTTCCTCCGATTTAATTAGCCTTAGAAAATGTGAGGAGTCGAGCTTCAGCGAACTCCCTTTTGCAGTTGACCCTTACAGAAGGGAGATTGGAGCCTGAAAAGAGAAATAGATACGGGCGGAAGTTGCCTTTTCCATTACCTTCTTGGCTTTTCCCGTTCTGTGTTTTAGCGGAGGAAATTGAAGAATTCCTGGAAATTGAGGCGAAACTCATTTTGACTTCTACAAGCTCCACTTCCTTTGATCTGTATTAGAATGTAATTTTGTTAGATGAAACGGGAGCGGTGTAATCAGTCTTTCAAAAGTATTGGGTTCCCACTCTCAATCAGGTCCAGAATTTTCTTCAAATTCATGTCAACAAATTTCTGTGTATTTGTCGATCAAATTCATTCATGGATTATTCGCGCCACTGCAAGCATTGTTTCAAGTGTTATTTAAGCGAGATGAACACATCATTATTATTCCTTTTCCATTTTTGTGGTGCGTTTTTTATTGGAATTTAAAGGGAAACATTTCAATATTTTTGTTTTGTTTTTTTTCCTAACATGTTTTTAAATTTTGACTACCGTAGAAAGCACGGCAAATTTAAGTTCAAAGATGTTATTCCAAAATTCGTGTGGAAGTACAATAATAGAAGAAAAGCTTGAACTGGAGAGTACTTGTAGTATATTACAAGCCAAAACTTTAAGACCGTCACATTTCATGATAAGCCTTCTAGGTTGTCAACTTTGGTTTCGCGATGCTGTAATACTTCTGTGTACTGTTGTTTGTGACCGCTATTTCTGCAAAGACTCACATAAACTGGGCTAGTGATTTTAAGTGTATGATCTTAAAAATTAAAACTCCAAAATAGTGTTTGTACATGTACTAAAGTAATATTCTCTACATTTTTAAGTCTTAGTATGAGCTGTTGCAAGCATTATTTTAGTTTTAATTTTATGATATGTAAATAGAAGCACAGAAAATTGTTTATGTAATATCTTATGAAACGTGTGAAATCTTCCACCTACTTTGTGGCTGAGGGAAAGCATGTAAATACGTTGCGGTTGGTGAACGTAAATTCGTATCACTTATGTCGGATAGTGTGAACTTCCTGTATAGCTCTGAGAGACGTTGCAAATGTATGCTAGACTGCATGTGCTGGACAGACGATTCTTCATGAAACTGCGCATAATTGAACAAGGGTTTACTTAACGCGTTCACGCTCGTTAAGTTGATGCTGGCAGAGTTTATAACGGACAAATGTTGTTTTCACATGGTGGTGGTGGCGGTGGTGGAGGCGGTGGCGGAGGCGGTGGCGGTGGCTGTGGCTGTGGCTAGGCGGGGGCGGGAGTGGTGGTGTAGGCGGTGGCGGTGGTGGTGATGGTGGCGGTGGTGGTAGTGGTGTAGGTGGTGGTGGAGGCGGTGGCTGTGGCTAGGCGGGGGCGGTGGTGGGGTGGAGGAGTAGGTGGTGGCGGTGGGGCTGGCGCTGGCGGTGGCGGTGGCTAGGCGGTGGCTTGGCGGGGGCGGGGGGGGGGGGCGCTGATAGCGCCAGGCGAGATATTCTGACGCGGGTGGCGAGCGAGCGAACGGGGCCGCGCAGGTCAGACGGAATCGAACCAGAGGCGCTCGGGGATCGGAAGGCTGGGCCGGTGGGAATAGTTGGACGGAAAGGCAAGTAGTCGAACGAAGTAAGAAAGAAGTGAACAAACGAAGGAGGGTGGAAGGTGATGGAATATGCTCACCGTATAGAAGAAATATAAAGAACTGTAAATCAATGACAACTATATTATTATTTGTAATACACGTAGTTTCTTTCCTTTCAAAGACAGAAATAAAACAAGTCGTCTGTAAAATAGTAATTATTATTTCTACCTTTTAAATTAACTTAACTTTAATAACGAAGAGAACGCACTTCGGGTATCTACCAATTCTACAAGTAACGTATTATATGTTTTTGCCCGATTAACGAAATTAAAAATGGTCGAAGTTGCTTCGTTGCGGGGCACTGTCATTTCGCCTTTTGCAAGTTGGTGCATCAAGACTTCATCTTCGGGTGGTTGGGGGACTGCTTCTCGGGCGGTGAGTGCAGCAGCGGCCGTTGTCCCTTTCGCGCTGGCACCTGAGGGGCGCAGTGGCCGGAAGCAGATAGCGCAAATCGACGACTCTCGCTGCGCGCGCGGCAAAGTAAGGGGCGCGACGAATTTGCGCTTCGGCCGGGGAAAGATTCACGAGTTACGCGGCAGAGTTAAACGCCTGTAATGAATGAAAAAGAGAGGAGAATTGCTTCCGAAATGGCAGTGGTAAAATTGTGCCATCCTGCGTCGTTGCACTCGATACCTTTTAACCAGTTCCTAACTTGTAACAAAAAAGCACGTAAATCATACTGAAAGCCGAGTGCGACACGAATATTTTAAGCCAGCTGTCATCACCGTGCACAGTAGAGAGATTTGAGCAATTAACATTCGTACGAAGCATGCGATAGGTGTTTCAAAATTTCAATTCTGGCTACACAACTACGTTCAATTTAGTCGGTGGAGAATTCTAGCGAACGTGTTCACTGTAGTTCGAAGACCTGAAAATTCACTTCAATTTCGAAAACTCTGGTTTCTCATTTCAAAAGTATTTTCTAAAAGCTAACAATACTCTTACACATTTTTAAATAACAAGTCTGCAATATGACTGAAGAATATGAAAACAGATATTAATATTCACTATGGTGTTAAGACAAAGTTAGCATTGATTACAGCATTAGTACTGTAACAAAACATCCATAAATAATAATGAATAAGACATTCATTTGAAATAAAAAGTTAATTTTAATTTTCAATATTGTTTTTATTTAATTATGTATTAATTTATGAAGTATTTCCAAAATTTAATAATACTTCAGGAAATATGATACATATAGTTTCGAGAAAACTTGCATTATTTAAATAGTTTTACCTATAAAAGTTAACTGTGGAGAGAAATGCTTCGAGTAAAATTTGTCTGTTGAGAAATAAGCGCTCGACATTGGTCTCCCAAAAAGCGTTGCCGGCGGTGGATAAGTACTACCTTTCGCCCTCGACGTCTCATTCCCCGATTAACCACCTGCGGGGCCGAGATTTCTTATCCACAGCACCCGATCTGGAGAGCGATGACTTCACTGCACCTGGCTGGAGGGGGGCGTAACTGATATCAATCACCCTCCACCGCCTCTGGAAGCTCATCCTCTTCACTTCCTCCTTAGCGGGACACACTTTCGCCATCGCCCCGGGAGAACGATGTTGTCGTGGCCTCTGAAGGGCGGGGGGGGGGGGGGGGGCGGATTTTACGCACGAGCCAGTTAGGGACGTCCCATTCAGGTGCTCTCTGGAGGAGAAGTCTAGGGCTTGCCCTGGCTAAGGTGGTGCCCCGCTAATGGAAAATACCTGCAAGTAGACGTAGTATCTCTCTTTCTAGCGACGAGAAACATATCCACTTCTCAGAACGCAACAGGCGTTACACATGCTAATTACCAGTCATTGGCGCGCCCGTAAACAATAATTCAATCAATGAATCCATCCGCTGTAAATCGTGAAGACAGCTCGCGGAAGCCGCATGGACAACACCGCCACCGCCACAGCCACCGCCACCGCCACCGCCTAGCCTCCGCTAGTTCGCTCGCTCGCCGCCCGCGTCAAAATATCTCGCCTGGCGCTATCAGCGCCCCCCGCCCCCGCCAAGCCACCGCCTAGCCACAGCCACCGCCACCACCTACACCACCCCACCACCACCGCCCCCGCCACCGCCTAGCCACAGCCACCGCCTAGCCACAGCCACCGCCACCGCCTAGCCTCTGCTTGTGGTTCGTATCCGTCTGACCTGCCCCGCCCCGTTCGTTCGCTCGCCGCCCGCGTCAGAATATCTCGCCTGCCGCTATCAGCGCCCCCGCCCCCGCCACGCCTCGAAGCGGCGGCGGGGAGATGGATGGGTGGCGCTGGCAGCAGAACAAAAGCGCCGCGGGGCTTCTGTTGCGCCTGGCGCCCTCTATGCAGTCTCCGCCAGCGCCGCGCGCGCAGTTTGTTTCGCCGCTGCGAACAAGTGTCTATTTAACGAATGGTTGCGCTAAAAACGTGTTTGTGCCGAGTCTGTCTGTTGAGAGCAGCAGGAGCGGTGTAGGTGTCGTCATTGATCGATGGACTTATGATAAACAGACGGTTCCATTTGGTGACTTCTTTTGTATTGAATTTGTAGCAGGCGATTTTTGGTGTGCGCATCTGTGTGTGTTGTATGTGTGAATACAAGAAAGGTCACTGCGGTTATCAACTCACGGCTCCATCATTTCCGATTACAATTAACTGTTCTAGTGTTAGATATTCATTATTTTGAAATCGTTCTTTGTATTAAATATTAACTTTGAATTATTTTGTTGGATATTTTCTGTTTACGACGATAGTGTAAACTGAATTTTAACTTTAAAAAAATTAAATAAATATATCCATTAATGAACATAAGAGTAATTGCATGAAGTTTTGGCTTAGTAGAATAATTTTGTATCTTTGAGAAAATCCATTGCTTATTGAAATTTGCTGTCATAATTATTCTTGTATGAAGCTATTGACGTTATTTCAAAGCATTGTGGCGGAAAAAGACAGACTTCACTCAACTGAATCTCCTGAGAAATGACCTAGATTCGGCGGAAAGGCGAGAAATGGCACAGCATCAGTCTATTCTAATGATAGCAAAGTCTCTTGAGATGTTGTGGATTATCTGCACAAATCCTTCCCCTTCCCTTTTCGGAGAGAAATGGCGCGTGGGTGGAAAACTAAAGGCGCTAATTAATGGCCGCTTCTGGTGGCTCATTGTCAACGCGAGGGGAAACGACAGTGTGCTCGATCCCCGTTTGCGCATCCGTCACCGCAACTAAGCATTTGCCATTCCGGTTTATGGACGGCTTTCCTTTGAATGTGCATTGAAAGGTCTCGCGAGCGATTAAACTTTTTGCTAGCATCAAATGTGCATTGTAATCGTAGGCGCATTTCTATGCCTCCAGGATCCAATTAGTAGCAATTTACATTAAGAGGCAAAGGGCGGGGAGTGCATCCGCCGACACCTACGGGCCGAGTTGGGGAATCCCGTGACGCCGGAAAAGGCGATCTTTCCGTGTTGTAAACGATACCCTTTTCTGCATTAGCCGAATATTTCTTCGGAGTTTTTTATTGATTTGTTCACGTTTACAAACCAAGAAAGTCACAATTTCAAACTTTTGTCATGTAATGATAAATACTAGAGAACTTTCAATATATTTTACACGCGTGAAGAATTAGTATAAATTCACGAAACCAACTAGCTAAAATATTTATATCACAAGAGCCTCATTTCAACCCTTTGTATTCTCTGCTTTTATCGGCATGCCATGGCTTAGCGTTCTTCTTCATACAGGAATGTGAGAATTGTCAAAAATTTATAAAATTCTAGAAATGATTCAACTCTGACTTTGCCGTTTAAAATTATTTTAATTGTTCCCTATATACTCTGGAATATCGTAACTTTAATACGCAAGTTGAAGTAACAAAAGTAGCTGGATGTCGATTAATTTCTGTCATCAGCTGCGTAGACGCAGACATACTATTCGTATCGGGTGGTGTAAGGAGTGTCTGAGGGAAGGCGTATCTTCTACTAGAGATCCGTTTTGAATGTGGAAGGGCGAGACGGGACTTTTGGAAGATAATAAATTAAGGAACGAATTTTATGCCATGAATTGCGGCGAAGCAATGCAGAACGGATGAAACCGCTAAAAAACCTCCTCGCATTGTCCGTGGCAAATTTTCAGCGGATCATCAGGCTTTGCAACAAGAATTTTAGCGTAAAGCTCAACCACCACTGTACCATGTACTTCCATTTTTGTTACAGGATGTTTTAACAAAAGTCAGCTGGAAATCACAAAAAGAATGCCCGGGGAGTTTTTGGTGCCATTTCGACCTACTGTCCGCCCTCCTCTCTCCTCCCCCTCCCTAATCGCTGGCGCGCACCGCTGGAACGCAGTCGCGGCCCCCTGTCCCTCCCCCTCCGCCACGACGCCGCGCGAAAAACGGCCCCCTTCATCCCGCCTTAATTACCCGCTCCTCTCTGCTTCCGTCGCCCGCCGCGCCGCGCGCTGCGAGCGCCAGGCGTGCACTCGCAGGGCCTTGCGCTCTCCGTCAAAACGGGGGGCAGAGCTCGATGGTGCTACTCTAGAAGGCGCTATTGACGCCAGGTACAGCTGCAGGTTAGGCTCGCCAACTTCCGCTCTTAAAAAATGACTAATTTCTGAGAAATAAGAAAAGTCTCTTAAATGTTCAATTATTCATAATACACACCAAAGAAGTCTGAAGGAAGCGTGAACATCGGCACTATCTTTTGTAACCTTATGAGCCTGCGTCTGACCCGTGAGCGCAGCAGCCACGCATAATGATGTAAGAAATTAGGTTGTGGCCTATCGAATTTTCCGCGCGGGTCTTCTGAATACTAATCTCCGCTCCGCAATCAACACAACTGCTCTCTTCTTTTATGAATTTTACTCTTTATTACTCTCAATAAACAGGAAAACTCAGTAAATATGTGCCAAAAGCCTTAAATAAGAAAAACGATGACACACTTTATTTTGTTGAAATAGAGTAAAAATTGCAATTTTGGCATGTTCCTTCGAATTTAAAATTATTTTCTGTAGAGAGATGCTTCTTGAGTTGTTACTACTAGTAGTAATAATCTTGAAGGAACATCACTAGCATTCTTGAAATGTGTCTTGAAATATTGGATTCTTCTAAATAGGTTTCGGCAATAGAAGCATATACCTAAAATAACTTATTCATTTACCTATTTCACACAGCTATTTCTCATCCGACTTTCAAGTACACCAGACTCATTTTCGTATATTTCTATAGTATTTACTGGAAATAAACTTAGATTTTTTTTCAGAATTTTATCAGGAACTTTACAGTATTCTTCCATTTTGGGTCGACACTTGGGTCGAGTCTCCTTCGTACAGACTCCGCGCGCAAGACAAATAATTAAATGTTTCCAATTCTCGTTTGGCTTAGCAAAGAACCATAAAGTTTTGTGTCGTGTCCCTTCGTTTCTGCCCCTCGGCTCCTTCCAATCCCGCTTGGCCCAGAGTTCTCCGGAACTGGAAGTCGCCCTTGTGGCAAAAACACCTACATAATGTACCAGATACATAAATATCTATTAAATGATCGACGTAAAAGAGTAAAATACAGTAGAAAAAATAATAAACTATTTTAATAAATGAATATATTTCACCCTTCTTAATTAAATGTTTTCCTACCTTACAGTTACAAAATATATTAGTTTGTTTTTAAAAATGAATCATGCGCGTTACATTAATTATTATTTACGTTATTCAATATTGCAGAGTAGTTAAATATTTCTTTCAACTTTCCTTTTTACACGTTTGTGTATCTCTAACGTTTTACTAAATCCAGCCACTTTTTAAATTTCATGTTAAAAAGTATCTCATTCCACGGGCAACGTAAATATTTTAATCTGCACTAAAACCGATGAAGTGATTCAAATTAATTGCAATGCAAATTCAATTAATCGCGCGGATATAAATGAAGTCCAACCAACAATTGATATTTATTGTTTATAATCAACAAATGGGTCAAACATATATTATTCATATTTATTTTTCCATTAGTTAAGTTATTTGTTACGAAATGTTCACCAAAATTTTCGTTAATGATACATTAGTATGCGAAATAATTGTCATTTGCACGCGATATTCATAATGTTGGAGTGAGGGAGCCTTTCCATACCTGCTGCTGCCCTCAGTTTCGCGGTTTGTGAGCCAACCTCAATGCAGAATCACTGACCTTTTACTTTCTCTCGTAGTTAATGCATCGAAATGCGTGAGGATTTCGAAAATGTATCGAGCTTTTATTGAGAGATACACAAGATTACAATCACTAATTCAAAAGCAAATACAAATTGGAACGTGGAGGGGACACCATTGACAATAGTACAAAATTAGGTAAGAGGACAAATGGGACAAAATGGGACAAGGAGGGAAAATTAGACGAGGGGGCAAACGGAAAAGGGGGACAAGTGGGTCTAAGGGGACAAGGGTGACAAAAGGGATGAAATGGACAAAAAAGGAAAGTGGGACAAGGGGCACAAAAAAGGACATATTTTTGTAAAGATTTATGAGCGCTGGTAATATCTATTTTAGCGGTCGTTGTTATGAACGCGCTTTCAATGCGTCGTTTAGGCTGATGTTGCTAAGAAGCTAACCGCGTGTTTACGGACGTAAATAACAAAACAAATTAACGGTCGTTATATATTCTCGTAATAGACTTAGTTCTTAACCTTTGATAATGATTTCTTGTTGCTAAATTGAAAAAGTAACCCTCACCATTTATTTAAGAAGGAAACACTACCCCAATGAATAGCTGCAAATGAAATGGAAGTATAAAAACTGTTTCTCTTCTGAAAAAGTGTGGTTCGTATGTACCTAATGCTTGTGAATAATTTCTTTGTATGCTGTAGAAGCTCTCACAAGTTCAGTGAATAAAACTGTTGTTTCAACGTGATCCGAAAGCGTTCCAGAGGCGCATTTCATTTGACCAACACATCCACATTTCGTATCTTGAACCTACGCGATGCGATTGGAATCAAAATCGCGTTGGGGAAAATCCGCCACAGACAGCGAACAAATACGATAAAAGGGCGCCAATCCTGCACTCGCGCTTCGCCCATCGCCCGGGGCGATCGCTCGGCCGTGGGGCGGCGCATCATCTCCACTCAAAAGATTTGCGCGGCCCCCTGATGTAAATAAACCGGGTGGTGAGGCAAGGCCCCCTGCCCCGAAAGTATCCGCTCCGAATCCGCGCCTAATGCCAGGCGGCCGTGGCGCGGGGGCGGAGACAAATTATGACGCGGATCTGCTCCGCCCCAGCGCCGCCTGCGCTGTCGCAAGAAGTAACGAATGCGCGACTTGTTTGCGAAGGACGTCGCCGGGCTGCGCCACCGCTGCGCTGCTCCGCTTCTTGCGGGGGAGGGGGGCGCATTAGCGGGAGGGGAGGGGGTTGAAAACTGCTCCAAGAGAAGAAAAGCGCGACGCGCACGGAGCTGTTTCAAAGTTCCTGGCGAAGGAGGAGTGTAGAGTGACGAGGCTGTGTAGACTCTTTAATGCTTGGTAGAACAGAGGTCACTTGAAAGTGGTTGCTGTTTAGAGTAAAATTAGCAGATGTAGAAAGGGTATTCAAAAATGTATCTCACTAAAATATCTACTTATCTTTTATGAATTTGTGTTCATTTGAATAATTTGAATGTGACATCGTAGTCTACGACAGTAATGACTACAGATTGCGAGATTTGACCCGTCATGTCACCACATGTTAGGGTATAACCAGACTTCTCGGAAGAAGAAAGGACAAATTTCCTCTTCAGGCTATTAAAATATATACTTTGTAAAATGTACACAATTTTAAATTAATTTAAATTCCTATTTACAGTCATTAAATTCTTGTATAAACTAGTTATTGGATTGCTTATTATCAATTCAACACGAACAAACCCTAAATATTTAATTGTGATTCCAATACTTCATGTATGAAAATATTCACCTATTTTCTCCACAGAGGAAAAACGGTCGTCTCTAAAATTGTCCAGAAAATCGTTTTTTTGGAAGTTTTATGTCTAATGTAGTTTGATAAGAATCGTTTAGTTTTATTTACGAAGCACGTGATAAACAAAATTTGGACAGATCAAAAAGCAGAATCTGCTTCATTATACAAGAGTAACTTAATTAAACGTATGAAAATAAATGTTCTTATTAATATGACCCTTTAGTAATAAAATTGTCCAAATAAGATTATTACCATGAACTGCGACCAAACCTCTCAATGGCGAAATGCTCCTTATCCACCAGCCTTCTTCCGCCTCCCTGCTGCGGATGCTAGACGTGTGTGTGAAGCGATTGCTGGTGCCTCGTTATCCACCAGAGGTAAGAGGGGGAGGGGGCAGATGTAGCATGAGACAACGATGCCAGCTCTCTGCGTCAGTTTTGGCGGAGCCTCAAGGAGCGTTCACGAGACGCAGCCCCACGGCTCTTTAAAGTTTTGGGCACAGGATCTGACGCTTTCAACTTCTATCGGCGGCCACATTTCCCCTTTTAGCACAACGCCAGTTTAACTTCCCTACGGTTTTATTTTCTCTTGTACCAAAGTCGCTGATAGCTCCGAGTCAACATTCCTTAACTTACTAACATTGCCTTACATCTTTGCGGCCATTGTGACTGACAAGTTCTGGAGACGAATTTTGGGTACTAGCTATACAGCGGGGCCGTATTCAGCTGTTGCAAGGAGGAGAATTGCAGCGGCTGGCTGCTCTTATTGGTTATCTTTCGTGGTTTCTTCAACCAATGGCAGGTGAGTGCCGGAGCAGTATCATAACTGTATATCCGCGATCGGCCTGAGATCTTTCCTTGCGCATCGTTGCCCCTTCTCTCTCCTTATACTCATTTACACTCGCACTACATTTGCTCGTGCCCGCTGGGGGAGGTACCGATTGAGGGGAATTGTCGCGAAGAGGGGAGGAAGCGGACAGTGGTTGCACACTTCTGATACATTTGGGTTTTTACTTCTTGGCGCGTAAGGGCCTGTCTTCACGACGGAATATCTCACGCCATCAGTCGTGCCGCTAGATGTCACGTGATCGCCAGCACTGCCCAATACGGTCGCAATCATGCCACATCTAGCGGCACGACTGCGAAAGACAGCGAGATATTCCATTATGAAGACATGGCCTCGCGCGCGAAGAAATAAAAACCCAAGTAAAGTGTGTAGTAAAAAGACGTTTTTGCACCGTATGGAGGAAAATTAGTTTAAAAACACTTACTGAGAAAAATAGTATAATATGTTTATTATTTCATTTCCTATACAAACTGTTTTTATAACATTATTCTTATTACATTTTATTAATTATGTCAATTGTGAAGGTGGGGAGAGCTTCTATATAGAAAATTAGACAGGGGTAGACCATGTTCGATAAGAAATTCGTCGAAGGGAGAGTGTGCAAACGGCCATTTTGTGGAGGTTTGTTGGGCGCCCACAGAGCCTTTCATTGCCGTCGCCTGCGGGGTGAAGGGGGAGCAGAAGGGACAGGGACGAAGGGCGCGGTGCGCCGCTCATTGCTCCGCCCTCGGCCCTTTACGAGCCCTTCGCCCGCCACAAGGAGCGGCGATGCGTCTCCGCGCCTTCGCTGGGGGCTGTATCGCAGGGGAATATTGCCAAACCCAACAAGAGGGCATGGAACAAATAACAAAGCAATAGGCAACATCAAGTTATTAGTCCACTGAAGTGGTAATGGTCTGAAATCACATTGGTTTTCCTACGGACTCGGGCTCCAGCGTAATTTAGTACATTCGGCGAACTTCTGTGCGAGCAACGGTATTCAAAATTTTCCGAATACATTCGTGTGCGAGAGGGCTCTCAGTAAATTGTTAGCGATGATCGTTTGTTACTGTGCAAGGGAATGTAAAAGAATGATGACTACGCAGAGAAAACGGACAGCCTAAATGAAAATATAATTACGATTTGATAAGGTCATCCACTATATCATACGAGTTCTGTGCACGCACCACACGAAAAGTATGAATAGGCCTTGTTAGGCAAAACAGTCATGGGTACACAATTAATTATATAAATAGGCTTCGATAATTGCATACTTACAAGGAAATCAGTTTTCAGCACTTTCACACTTCATCTCGGTATTCTTAGGTGTGGAGGAGGCTATGACCGATATTCAATAACCAACATTGCGAATGACGAGGTGCCTTCCTTTGGGCTGTAATTGCTCTCTGCCGTCATCGGTGATATGGAACGGAACGGAAGGTCCTGAGGCCGATGTTCTCTTCCGTCTGCCGCGTGGGCGTCTTGCAGCGGAAGGCGAGGGGAGGCCTGCGGGGTGGTGGGCGTTGGTGGGGAGTGTCGTTGGTTCGGAATATGGGACGGAAGGAAGTGTCGTCATCGGTGATATGGAACGGAACGTAAGGTCCTGAGGCCGATGTTCTCTTCCGTCTGCCGCGTGAGCGTCTTGCAGCGGAAGGCGAGGGGAGGTCTGCGGGGTGGTGGGCGTTGGTGGGGAGTGTCGTTGGTTCGGAATATGGGACGGAAGGAAGTGTCGTCATCGGTGATATGGAACGGAACGGAAGGTCCTGAGGCCGATGTTCTCTTCCGTCTGCCGCGTGAGCGTCTTGCAGCGGAAGGCGAGGGGAGGTCTGCGGGGTGGTGGGCGTTGGTGGGGATTATCGTTGGTTGGAAGGGAGTGGGGGAAGGAAGTGAGATGGCGTCTGTGGTTGCTGCGTAGAGTGGGCTCGCACAATCTATGGTGTGGGTGATGGCGATGGGTTCCGGGGGTAGAGATGAGGGTTGGTAGAGGAGGAGGTGTAGGAGATGGGGGTGGGCGTGGCTCGGTGCCGCGTGGAAGGCGGGGGCTGTTAATCCCCTCCCGGCAGCTCCGCACCGCACCCTCCCCTCCCTTCTGTACTGTCTGCTCCGGAGCCAGTCGCTAGGGCTCAGGGTGCTCTCTTTCCCTCAAGCCAAGGCGACGACATTCTTCAATACGCATACACTTTCATAATGGATTTCAAGATTATGTTTCGTCAATATTTTAAAAGGAATTGGTAAAGGTTCCTTCAAAAACTTTCCCATTTCGTCCGAAGTGGTAAGGTTTCTGTATACTTCTATTTGTAGTCATTTTGGTATTGTAATGAAGCGACTATAGAAACATAAACGAAGTACCTACAAATCTTTTTTTTTTTTTTTTGTAGAAGAAATTTTAACATTGGTAGTCCCTTAACATTTAGCATAAGGTTCGTTTGCTTTCAGGGATAATTGAAAACTAATGGAAATTGTGGTCCAGTTATTGCAGAGCTTCACAAGTGCGTATTTTTTCAGCACGAGTATGGTATATATGTTTTACTTGTCATAGCCAAGAAATCACAATTTAACACTTACCTGTATTACATTAAGGCAACATGAAATGAGGAGGATACTGTGGCTGCCCTGTCTCACCTAATTACTTGGTTACGACGATCCAGCTTTACCCCGGTTGCTCAGTCCGTAGACTCTTTAAAAGGAGGCATGCGTGATAGGGCTTATTCTCGTTCTAATACTGCATTGAAACGTATGGTATTTTCAAAGGTAGTTTTAATGTTTCCTTTACCTGAAGTGAAGCCTCCAGTTATAACTATACCTTAAAACTATCTTAGTCCTAACTTATTTTAAATTAGACCGTACGGGCCGAAGAGTTCAGAGTTCAGCGTTGGAGAGAGGGCGGCGTCCTTCCCGGCGGTCACGACCCCGGTTACGGGAGCGGCGGCCCTTCGCCCGCGACGGACACCGGCAACGCCGGTTCGGGCATCGGCGGCACGGTTCGCTGCTGCGGTGGTTGCACCCTGGCCAGTCGTCAGGCATGGGCTCGCGGTCGGGCACCCACAGACACGGCCCGTGGTGTTCGTCCTGAATTAGCGACCCCAGATGCGGTGTGGCGATGTTGCATTCGGGCGGTTGCGAGGCGGCGGCGATGCGGTACAGAAATCACTGGCGTCCCCTCGTAAGGCGAAGAAACGCTCTCTTCCCTACCTCGGAAAAACACTTCTACTCGCTGTCGCCTCCTCTATCGGAATGCAGAGCTTGCGTGTCGCTGCTAACTTCTCAACTTCGCGGGTCACGTTGCCGCCCCCGCTTCGTTTTCCGCGATTGGCGGTGGCGCGTGACGCGGTTTCTTCCGGCCAATCGCGGCGTCATTGATGGGCGTCCGATCCTCGCCAAATTGTGCTGAAACTCGAACGCCACCCAAGCTTCGAGAAAAGGTGCCGACAGCTGAATTGCCGTGTCAGGAGACAGCGGCGTCCGTACTTCCCGGTGAGCCAGCGGAATCGCGCCGCGGCGCGCCCCTGTCGAGACAATAGAGCTGCATGCCTCCGCGCCCCCGACGCTTCCAGCACCTTGGAGGTAGTGAAAAACGCACATTTCCAGGCCTCTTTTTTGCAACGCTGTATTGTATAAAATATTGATATACGCGTCGCAACCTGACGCGTGCGACCGTCCCATTACAATACATGATGTTCATCCAGATTCTGTAAGGTGCATTTAGCATTCTGCTATTTCTGTAGACGGATATTCGAAGGCCACTTGATACACATGGAATCAATTAATGGCGCTCAAAATAATATCGGCCGACCCCAACCGAACTTCATTTCGAAAAAAACCTTACTTTTTCTGCTTTTGTTCAGGTTCTTTTTTATTTCGTACAAATTGTTGAAGATGGAATTTTATGTTTTTGCCATATCGAATTAATCTGAAATTTCAACTTATGATAAATTTATGGCGTCGATGAGAGGTTTATGGCACCGTCGTACTTTGACCAGAAATGCGATTAGCAAAAATGCGTTGAGATGGGACGTTATTCTCCTGAATTCAATAGAGAGTATTTTATCCCACGTGTCGATGTTGTCTATTTAAGTAGTCTGATTGCACAAAAAAATTCGTTGCAACTGACTGAGTGTGAAAATGACCGATTGCTTCTTTGCAAAGTCTTCGTCTCGTGAAGTGTCTGCAAGTGAGAAAACTTTGGATTCCTCGCGAGGCGTGCACGCTGCTTGGTCGCGGCGCCGCTTCGTTTGGAGCCAGTGTGGTGGGCGGCGCCTGCGCGTAATTCATGGGAACTTAACCTGGGAATTAGCAACCGGGGCGCAGTTAATTCGCCGGAGGGGGAGTGGAGCGGAGGGGAGGGCGGCGCAGTGACTGTGGCGCTCCCCGGGGAGCCGAGCGGAACTAGGCGCCCCGCGTGGCTCTGAGCCTCGTACAATGGTGCCCGGGCAGGGGCCGTGGTCGGGGTTCGAACCCCCTTCCCCGCGCAGTGTGGACGCTCCACGGTGGCCGGACAGCGGGAGAAGCTTCACTAATGAAATTGCGCAGGAGACACAACGGGCGAAGCCTTTAAACCATGCTGCTTGCATCGCACACCTACGACGAACCATTCACGAATCTTGTGCGTCCTCTTATCTTGGAACAACCATAAAGCTTTTAGTACCAACTCAAAATCTCAAAATAGTTTATTAATGTGAATTTAGCATCTTCTTTAGACAGCTGAAAAACGTGAAGTTATTTTACGTAATACTTTTTCGACTTGCAAGGTCTAATAAATGGATATTTCCCGGTCGATCTAAGAGAACTCGAGGTCCTCCTAGTTTAAAGGATATTTTGATTTTTAGGGGTGCTCAACTTTTTGAGGTTGTTTTAAAAAAGACACCAACTTTCTTGGTTAAATTGTGTCCTCGGAGAGCGAATAAAGCTCCTGAAAATGGCACGAATCTCGTTTTTGTAAATTTTCTTTTCCTACGACTAAAATATTTTATATAGAGATTGTTTCTTAATAAAACCTGTTGTTCAAAGACAGATGTTTAATTAAGTATGTGGTAAGGTCATCTAAACATTTCGAAATATTGTTATTGCGTAATTTTGTGTAAAATAAGGGCAATTTATGAACAATTGTTTTGTCAAAAAACGGCTTCAACCTTTTTTTAAATTTATCCTCGTCTGTCTCCGACAAGTTGGGTAGAAGTATGGAATGCACAGAGACAAAAAAAAACCTAAGATTCATTTAGAAAATGCAGCAAATGCCACGAGCACGGGTGTCCCCAAAAAGCCACAAAAATGTGTCTTGCTGCGCTTCTTTGAACTTCACCGCCGCCTTTCGAGGAAAAAAATGTTTTGTACGCTCTTGCTTTCGTGAATGGAATACTATGTCTCGACATTCAAAAGGTGCGTTGGCGCGAGATGGTGTCTCTGTGACCTCCGCAGAGCCCTCTCGCGGCCAAAGAGGGAAGGAGGCGCTTTGAAGTGGAGGAAGCGGTTGAAAAAAGGTCCTTCTCCCAGTTACTAGACCACTCGTACTACTGCGCAGAGAAATCGGGTATTTTGCGGGAGCTCAACTTTTCACTTTGTTTGAACATTTCAAAAATATCGCAAACTTCCTTTTTCTTCACTTTTTTACGCTCTTAAACAGAATAACTTGTCGCATCTCCTTCTTTCTCTTGCTATTCTTTATTTCACTCTTCGCTGCATTTGCTATCATGAATCCCTGTTTTCTGAATATTTAGTCATTACATGTCATTATTGTCTTTCAGTGTTCATTATCAGCGGAAGAGTCAGAAAGTCTCCAATGATTTTTTTGTTAGTTTTTTGTAGATTTATTTTCTTTCGGACGTTGAAAATCAATGATACTGTTTATGATGTGCTTTCTGATTAAAGTGTGATTGAATTCATCGATTACAAGATTTAATTATTGTTAAGTTATTACATGGCTTTTGAAAGTTCACGACGTATTTAAAAGGGTACTATTTCGGCATTCGCCTGGTATCAATCTAAGAAACCACTTAACTGATCACCCAGAGAAGACGGCAGCTATAATTCGATCTGTGAGCCAATGCCAATAATCCGCCACCGTCTCCACTGGAACTCTTGAACTTTCCGAGCGGAGCAGAGTGCAGCTAACTCAGCGGGTTGTAAAAGAGCGACGGCCGCTCCACGTGCACTGTGAACAAGTCTAACGCCCCTCACTTCACCTCTTCCCCGTCAAAGGCAGCGAAACGATCTGAAGGGGAGGGGAGAAGGCCGGATCGCGGCTGCAGTTTCACGCTCTATTTGCCCAAATATGCGCTGGAAGTATCGACGTCCCTCCCTCGCCCGTCCGTCCGCCCGTCCGTCCGCCCGTCCGTCCGTCCGTCGCTGTCTGCCCGTTCGCGTGGCGCGCGCCGCTTTTTTTCCCGCTGCATTGGCAGCGACGCGCAGCGCGGAAATATTAATCCACAGTCGACTCTCCGGAACAGGAAATGCAATGCGTAATCAACACAGCAGTTTTTGTAAGCTCATTTTTGTGGCGTTTAATTTAACCAGGAGGGTGATAATTTTGGGGTTATGTAATTTAATCATGGGCAGTTATTGTGTGTTTACATATTGATAATCTTATCTCAATTGCTGCCTGCGGTAATGTGTGACGAAGGACGCTTTCATTGGCTTATCGCACGTGCCCTGCGAGTGCACGTGAGCTTGTTCAACTGTTCCAAAAATGCGGCGACGCTCTGTGCAAAGTCCTCCGATGCGAGGCTTCTTGAAACCTGTGCGGCCGCCTCTCGCTATTGGAAGATGCCGCTTGACTGTTCTAGATAGGTTATTTGTAGGCAAGTTGCATAGATATTTTTAAGAGGGAGTCCTTTAATCTCCAGATATTTCTTCTTGGAATGTCCGTAAAAAGTTGCTAAATATAGAGTACCATGACACATTAGTATATTTTTCCAAATCAGTGTTTAAAATTCCTATTTCGATATAGAATGTTGCAAAATTTAAATTCACTTGTAAAAATGTTACTTAAAATGTTTTGAGATTAAATAAAAAACAATACGATCATAATAGTTTGAAAAAGCGCACCTTTTTTGAGAGTCGGGCATATAAGGTCCCATGTTAATCACCTACCATTGTGGCATGGTTGGCAACGAGATATTTATCTTGCTATAGCTTTATACGAATAAGCAAACTACAATTTGTGAGAATCCTCGAAACCTCTGTAAATATTCGCAATAAAAATGTTTACGAGTTTAATACACATAAAATTTGGAACTTGATGTACATAATTCCCACATTGCGAATTTGAAGTTCATGAGAGCGATAGACGTCATGCAAAATATATATTTAAAGAAAAGAATTAAAATGTGAATGATTAGACTTAGGAATAAAGAGTATGCTTTTCGATTTAATAAATCATTCCAGTCTGTAGGGCAAGCTGTCTTTTTTCGTTGACCAAATGTGATTTGGTAGTATTGTATTCTGCAGAATAAGCGCTGTTCTTAAACAAGCAAACCCTCCAAACTTTTATTATGTTTTTACTCTGTTTATAGTGACAAAGAAGTTTCGGGGTAAATTTTAGAATGAACATATCTAGAGATTTTACACTGATGAGTGTAAAGATTTGTCTGGAGGAGAACGCAAGTCAATAATATTATCACGCTCATCTCCAGGTTTTACGATTTTGGTGTGTATGTAATTTCGTATATTAAAAAGGTTAATATTTTTCGTGTAGAAGAGAATAAATCTTTCTGCTCAACTGAATTTCGATATTTTTCGGTAAATGCGCTGGATGTAATAGTGCGCTAGAAGTGGCAGTCGCAGCCGCCTGGTAGTTGGGAGTTGGTTCGAGTGTGACCCGTGAGCTGTGCGCGACGAGACAATGGCGAGAGAAGCCCCCGCTTCAACTTTTTCATTAAGTAGCGAAAGTTGGGAGGCACGGACGGTTTTCCAGTTGCTCTTTTATGTGCAAAAGTACATCTATCCGACAGAAAAGTTAGAAATGGTATAGTACTAACGATAGCGTTTCAATGGAAGTTTACAAAATAAGCTGAATTGGGTCCAAATTAAGGGCGCTTCGAATCACAAGAGAAACTTGATGAATGAAATGAAAATTCAGTCAGAAACTTGATGAATTGCAACGTGGCTGGAATTATTTCATACTTTGTTCTGTTTCCCTAAATAAGTAACATTCTAAATAATATCCAGTTTCCTGTAATCAGTAAATTAAAAAAATGTATCAGAAAAATTTAATACTTCCTTTTAAATCGTGATTATTCTGTAGTCAACTTTGCCTTTCTATTCAATTTTTTTTTTCATTTTCATATTATAATGAATACGATTATTAATAGTCACTACTCATATTATCGATTCATTATTCATATTGATATGGCACAAATTATATGCTAACAAATTAATCTCATAATAATACATGTTGTAGAGTATAATGTGCAAGTTAAATTTGCCTTGTTTGTGACTTTATAATCGTATAAAGCGGAAATTATTGTGCTTTTACGATTTTCAGAAGATTTACTGCATTCTAAATGATCAAAATGTTTTATAACCCCAATTCAATGAACGGTTTAGAAAAACAAGGTTATGATTGTTCATTATGTACATTCTATGATAATTCTAGACATTTTTATTATCGCTTTGGTGTCAAAGTTATTAATAGTATCTGCTGGTAGTGCCGCCAGAATTAATATAGAATCTGGTTTCTGTTCAGAATTGATAAGCTTATCCTCTGACGAGACTCCAAGATACGTAGATATATACCCCACAGTGATTGATGTGTATACATCGTACGTTATAGCACGAGGAATAGTAATTCTAAATTTTAATTCGTAGAGCAGAAAACCACAGCTCTACTTTCAAAGCATTCAAAATATAGTATTTTAAATATGAAAAGATAATCTTTTGAAATGTAAACCGCTAATGGATATGTAGTGCTGGAGTAGCAATGTCAGCTCATTTGTGTTCGTAAGTACGTTCCCTGCGAGCCATTATGACTCCGGGTCAATTCATCATGAGGCTTATTCAGAGAGGGAGACAACGGGCTCCATTAGCCCTTTGGACCCACGGATGACGGCCCTTGTACGCGGCATAAATGAAAAACAGATTTGATAATAAATTTAGCTACACTTTCCACACATATTGGCAGGTTGTTGGGGCAAGCGTATACGAGGTGTTTCATATTGCCAATTTTTGAAGATTTTGATTTTAAATTCGTGTTTTTGAAATGTACTAATTTAATGGTACTATAAAATAAAAGGTTACTACCGAAAAACAAAATAGGGGAAAAGGTTTTCTTCTAAAATAATAATTAACAATTATATGTGTTCATAAATAACCTATTAGACATAAGAAATGTGAAAAATTACATGATGACACATCGTGTTCAATATCTAGTTTAATTTTTTTAATTCGTCGTAATGGAGATGAATAGGTTCAGTGGATAGCAGATGATTTGTTTTTTGAATGTTGATGAAGCAAAGATGGATTGAAAGGTAAGGGAAATAGGAAACACACACAAAAAACTGCCAGAAACTAGTTTCGTAACCACTACTTACATCAAAGAGTGTATGCATGACCTACAACTATGACGTACTTTGTAATATCTATATGTTGTGTAGCCGAATAATGTGGATGAATACTTTCGTCTCTAGTGTGGGGAAAGAAGACAATGTCTATCTAATAGTATCCAACTTCAATAGTCTAAATACTCTATGAATAAGTCATATGGCATGGTCATATCAGTTAGAAGAATAATGTGGATTTAACCAAACATCAAACCTTATTTTGAAGCATAATGAAGAGTACATTGTTCCGCCATCACCTCAGTATGAATATCTCGTTCCAGTGACTTTCTTCAATCTTATTATCAACTCTTTCTCACTATATTCGTACATTTCCATTTTCATCTTCTTGCTATTTAATTTTTATTTTTGTCATCCTCCAACCTTCCTCCATATTGTTATTCTCTAATTAGTTCCTCCCTGACTCCATTCCTTTCCCCGTGGCCTCTGCGCGTGCATGTGCACCTTTATGGATTACTTCCACTTAACATTTAAACAATCTTTGGACAAATCAATGATGTTTCCTATTAAGCTAAGCTTCTTGTGAAAAGGCCTTTGCAAGATCCATCAGCGAGAATTGGGTCTACCTTACTGCTTACACCGTCGTTCCTTTCCTCGTCGCTTCGCACCGGCAAATCTGACTGAGGGCCTCAACTCACGTCCTAGCGGAGCCTGCGGCAGGGAGGTCCCAGGGTTCCGCTCCCATCGGTGACAGGATATTGGGTATAGCGCACTGCTGCGATGCGTTCACGCTGCGTCTGGAGGAGAATCCTAGCGGACGGCTGCTCCGGAGGGTAGTTTTCACGCCAGGCGAATACTTGAGCAGGGAGAGCCCGCCATCATTTCTTACATTTCGTTATCCTTTCCTTGCCTCTTACCAACACACATACGAACGCGCCACTCTACCTCACATATTGGGAGACCAGTTTGAAGCTTCGAGCTTGTTCCGGGTGGGGCGGTGTCCCGTTAGTAGGCAAGCCGACGTGGGTTGGCCGTTTGCACGTTTACCGCCACATCCCGCTATGAAACGTGCACTAAACCTAACAGACTATTGGCCTTAGCAGAGGATGCGTTCGCCATTACTACTCAACCAATCAATTAGTTTGCAATTTTCCATGTAGTTATTCCGCTTCTCCTCCCGCGTCTTCATTTTTGTTCTATCTCCGTGTTATCTTACCCTGTCCCTTTCGAAGCTTACCCCTCCCTGCAATCCCACTCTCCCCATTGAATTTGGTTGCCCACTTCCCTTCCTCATTCCCTATGCATTCCTCTACCTCCTTCTCCACCTCTGATCTCGTTCTCCATCCATTCGCCTACCTTTCCTGCATTGTCTTAGATTACTCTCTTTTCGTTACGTATCCTTTAGACCGTTATTTTTTCCTTCATGCCCCTATGCACGCCGCTGGTGCTCGCCCGACCTTCCAACCGCAAACTCCGAGTCTCTGTACGAACGCGATCTCTCGTGCATCGATCGGCGCCCTTCGTCCTTTGGCATGTTAATCCCCTGCGGGTGGACTGGCGGGTCGCGCCCACAGCAGGGGCGAGGGGCGCAATCGGAGGCGGGCGATGGAATTCGAAAGCGGCAAAGGTGAGGGAGGTGCAGGCGGGAGGGCGCGGCGACGAGTTCATTTGAAGGGCTTTCGCCTGGCTTCCCTTCCCCGCCTCGCCACAGCATCCGTTCCTCTTGCAGACGCTCTCTATTCCTCCGAACTCATCCAACCCTACTGCCACCCAACACTATCCTTTAACTGCGATGGTGCTGCTGCATTACGGTCATTATCCCAGCTACCAGACCCGTTTTTCTAGACGCTCTCGCAATGACCTCCGCCTGTTAGCTCCTTAACGTGATCTCTTTATTACCGGCCAACGCAAGGGTCAGCGCTACATGTAGGCACTGTCGCTGCTGCCACGCTCAAGGCACAAACTAAGACTACAGGTGCGCGTATGCGAAGCCCCGTGCAGGAAGACGAAACGTATGCATATCCTCCTGCATGGAAAGCAGCCACGCGTCCACTCCATCGCCCCTCCTGGCGAGAGGCGATCGCTCACGGGCGATCGGGGATGGGCGATGGACGCGGGCGGCCGCGAAAACTGGTTTTCACCAGTTCCCTCCCCTCCCCCTCCCCCTCCGCGCCCAGAGCGCGCCCCAATCAATCACTCGAATAATTGAACGTCGGGCGCGCGGTCTGGCGGCGCCTCGCCGAGTGCTGATAAATCCACTTCCGCTTCCGGCCCATGACCCTGAGGCACCTACAACACCTTCCAAGCTTTCTGCGGCAACAGGAGTGAATTCACAGCATCTTGTAAAGAGGAGCTACTTCTTTAACAATAGTACGTACCTCCTCCCCAGAAGGGACCGCTGTGATGCGCCAGTAACAAAATATTCAAAATATCTATTTCGATGTTTTATATTAACAAAAAATGTAGAAAATAATAGTGATATATTGTGAATTACGTGTAGCGTTACTTCTTAACTATATAAGTATTCGTTGGTTCAGTGGGTTTGCCATTTGGTCTGGGGTCTGCCCTTGCCCTCAACCATTTGTCCGCCGTCTCTCGAAGTGTCATCCTTTTGTGTTAACTTCGGTATGCCTTGTATGGCCTGAAATCACGCATAGTTCCATCCTCCTCTCGTTTCGAAGCAGCCGGGCACACTGCCGAGCTCATCAATAGAAGGACGTCAGGCGTGGGTCGCCCGAGTAATGTGAACAAGGCCCCCAATGTGTTAGTAGTGGCCTTGAGGTCTTGCAGGTTGGACACCCCTGGGTTGTACGAATGCCTCTGCGCGGCTGCGCTGATCGGTCTCTCCCTGGCTTCCTTCGTTCCGTTCCGCGCGAGTGTCAGGGCAGTAGCTAAACAATGGGCCACGGACGGCCTTCCTCCACTGTCGTGTCCTTAGTTGCATCCGCAATGTGATGCAAAATCCCTATCCGTCCTTAGAATGAAGGCACCGGTACGGAGCTTGAACATTACGAAGATATTGAGGACAAAATAGCGTGATGTGTAAACCAATAGTATATAACGCTTGTGGGAGGTTGCGTGAAGAGGGCGTTGAGCAGCGGATACAGAGACGTGAGAGGAATCACGGGAGAGATAGTGGTTTTCTTCAATCGATCATGGGAAAGGGCGGTAAGTCTGGGAATCGCTATAGCATGCTAAGCCTGCCATTTTGGGTTGAGGTAGGCCAGCACCTCTTCGGTTCCCTCTGTCAGTCGAGAGAAGGCCCGCTACCTGTTGGGTGCGGCCCCTCTCCCTCCGCAGTCGCTCCCAACGCGCTGCCCTCTCGAGCCTCGGGCGCGCCGCACCTCGACAGCGACGCGCGTTCTCTCTCTGGGTTCTTTTCATGTGATTGACGGAGGCAAATGGTGACGTTTCGTTGCGGCCCATTTCACAGACATATTTTTACAGAGCGTAGCACGTAAAATCTATCTATACTTTCCATGATTTAAATTGCCTTCGTGACGACCCGGCACCTTCCACTAACGTTACCAAGTAACCACAACCATGGGGAGCCTCAAGATAAAGGTTTTTTGGGCGTGCTGATGAAATCACAAACGACGTGCCCAGCTAGATATTTTGAAATGAGTTCGCCCAAGACGCTTCGTACGACACACGAACGTCGTTGTAATACGAATCCATGGAAACTTAGAACTTACATTCTTGCGACTATCGTCAATAAGCGGGGCGGCAGTCGGCAGCCTTTGTCACAGTGCTTTGTTTACTTTGCAGCGCTCAGTTGTTTCACATGACCATGACTTCTTTACGGTACGTGTGCGGTAAGGTAACACTCTCCAAACAAAAGATAGCAAAGTTAAGAGCTAGTTTCCACGAGTGAGCGCTGAACGACGTTTCATTTCTTCTCTTTCTGAGGACTGACATTTTCCTTCTCCCCGATGCAAACCTTGGCTTTGGATCGCGAGCTTTGCGCTGACGCCTCTGCTGCTCTCTCTCGGCCATTCCGGGAGTCTCCGTTGCGATTGTGACGCTGTAAACAGCCAGCGCAGCCGAAAGTTCTAATTAGGCCCTCGCCGACCCACCCTCGTTCGTGTCAACGCGTTAATGAATATGCAACGGACGGCAGTTTGAATAATTTCATTGGAAAGTGACAATTATACAAAATGCTAAATTGATTCTTGAATTTACAAATAAATGTAATGGAAACACGGATAATATGTAAATACACTGTTCCTCAACTAACTCTGTTTTATCCTCTCTGGATGGAAGCGCGATGAGCTGTTTGTTTCTGTTGTGGAAGGTGAGGAAGCGTATTGCGTTAGCATGCGAGGGTAGATGGTCGGTCGCATTTGATCGTCTATTGTCTTTCTTGTAAGAACGTGCGATATAGTAGCTCGAAGAAATGTGGGAGTAGAAAATATGAAAAATACCAAAGTGTGGGACTAGTTACTTCATGTATTACGTATTGGCATTTATAAATTATATTGTTCTATTATTATTATTATTTTTGAAGCTTGATATCATTTCTACTGTATTTGAAGATCTTCGACTTTTTTGGGAACGTAGTATTTTACAACATGCTTAGACTATATTAATTGGGTTCAGGGTAGCAGATAATTGTGCAGTATTTTCAAAAGCACGTGGTTCACATATATCTACTTGTTTCACTTCATTTCAACTTTCGTAACAAAATATTGAGGGTAACCCGCAATGACAAGAATACTCACCCTCGAGCTTTCGATATCGAAATTCAACTCCCCAATCCCCAACTCACCAATCCCCAATCAACAACTTCCCAACTGAGGTCCTTCTTAGTGTATTCGTAAAATAGAAAAGCACGAATTACAGGCTTGAAATCTACCTACTTACTCAATATATTGGTAGTTTGAGAATTTGACTTTTAAAACAGATTCATGTCGAAAGTAGCCTTAAGCAATTTACTGAAGCTACTACAACCTGAATGCGGACGGTAGCTTGGAACCGAAAAAAATGAAAAAAAATGGAATACAATGGTGGCAAAGGTTTATGGGAAGGGAAGTGGAGAAGTGAGAGTAAACAAATTCAAATGATGAAATGAAAGAAGGTAGTAACAAAGATAATGGAAAAATAGGGGAAGCAACAATGTGGTGTTGATAGTATTTTGTTACACCAGCAATAATTTGCTACCGTTAAAGATGTAACTTTTTGAGTTTTGGGCTTTGGGAGAAGCTGTTAGAGGATTATGACTGCGTAATATTGCAAAACCATAAAAGTAAAGTAATGAAATGAATGAAGTGTCATAGATTTCATTTTCATTGCAACAGAATTTACGTAACGTCGATGAAGGGAAATGTCACACAATATGAATAAATCTGAATCGTGTAGTTTCGTCATACTAGATATTCTTGTATTATATCATAACTTATAATAAAGTGACCATATAAGCTTTTAATGCAATGTGTTCTCTCGTCTTGACAAAGCGTTATAGTAAGTGGGCGTATAAGCCTTAGACACGAAATGCTCCCCGAGAGGTCTCGCGGAGAAGGTCCGAAGGGTCGGAAGGAGCTGTCGGAGCGAAATGTCGCGCAGAGAGGGCGCGAGAGAGAGTGCCATGCGAGTCCCGTGCGGGGCGCGAGGGCGCTGAGAGGGCTCCGGGGGTGCGACGTGCCCTGCACCGAAACGAAGGGCCCTTCGGGGCCTCCCCCCCCCTCCGCCCTCGGCGTCATCATCAATGCGCCCAACGGAGCCTCGGCCGTCATTCAGCTCGTTCAAACTATTCAATTCTATTTGCACACGCACCACGCCACAAATCAGAAGAAATTGCTCAACCCGGGTTCCGTAATTGTTAATACATAAGCGATTTAATAGTTTTCTTATAAAAAGAGATGAGATGTTATTGTAGAGTGCAATGTGAATGACAGTTCAATGTCATTACAAATCGTGGAGAGCGATGCGAATGTTCGTGAACGGAAGGAGAGGAGCTGAGTGACATCGTGCAAGCGGTCGGGGGCGGAGGCGAATAAATAAAGCAAAGCATCGTAATGCAAGAGCCGTAGGGGGGCGCGCGGAGAGGGGGCGAGAGACGTTGAGGGGGACGAGAGGGCGTCTGCCGCCCGGGGTGATGGGGCGGCGCGAAGAGAGTTCCCGGAGTCGCCAGGGCTGCACGCCTGCCCCACCGCCCCACGTGGCTCCGCCAAGAACCTCTGTCCGCCCTATCCCTCCATTTCATTCTTGGGGTACCGCATGGTTCATTTTAAATGACGCATTCGAATACTTCGAGAATTACACCTCTTGTAATTCCGAAAAAGTTTGCATTAAAAATTAATATTATTTTCATAGGACAAAAATCACATGCTCAGCAAAATCGCTTATTAAAAAAATTGTAATTTTAAATAGGAGTCGTCTCGTTATACAAATTAAGCATTGGTCACCCCAACGCGTGACGAATTGCGGCGTATCAGAGTACACCCCTGATTCACCCTCTACTCCCACTGCCTTGGTGACTCATCTCTCTCCCGCCTCCCTCGCTCACATCGGAAGCCACGACAAATGCGGGGTGCGCTCGGCAACGCTTCCGTGTCTCCTTGCAAATACACATGCGATATATTCTCTTCCGTGTACCATCATCTCTCTCCCTCCCTCTTTCTGTCCCTCTCTCTTTCTCCCGCTGTCCCTCACTCTTTCTCGCTCTCTCTTTCTCTCTCTTTGTCCCTATCTTTCTTCCTCTCTCTTCTTCTCTCAAATCATTCTATGATTGCCTTGTCTTCTATCACCTGTGTCCTCTGCTCAACGCCCGTTATTGCTCAAACATTTTCTGTTCCTCTTCTACCCGCTTCCCCACTTTTTTGGAGACTTTCTTCGTCTGTAGCTCTGCTGCTTTCTCGCTGGTCTGAACTCCACTAGCGCCTTCGTGGCCTGAAGTCCGTGTCTCGTGGGGCGTTGCCGGTACTTCACACACACCACAAAGGG
Source organism: Gryllus longicercus (assembly GCA_038098605.1). Taxonomy (NCBI): domain Eukaryota; kingdom Metazoa; phylum Arthropoda; class Insecta; order Orthoptera; family Gryllidae; genus Gryllus; species Gryllus longicercus. The sequence continues at coordinate 5,400,117 of JAZDUA010000018.1, read as the reverse complement.
ACGGACGACGCTTCCAGACACAACCCCGGTGCGTTATTCAGGCGAGATGGGATAATAGGATTACGCCTTGTTTACATCATCATACTTGCTGATGACCCCCACGGCGCTGCGGGAGGCAGGGCGCCGGGCAGGGCGGGGGGGGGTCGAGGCGAGGGGAGAGCGAAAGCAAGTGAAGGCGGGGTGGGCGATGTGGAGCGGTGCGGGCGTGGCGTGGCTGGGAGAACGGCGAGGAAGAAAGACGCAGTGGCCGCGAGATGGTGCCAGAGGGCGCGGCCGTCGCCGTTTTTCTCTCCCGACAGCGCCTCCCCCACCCTCCGCCACAGAGGAGAGGAGGGGCGGGGTGGGGCTCCTTTGAACGAAGTGCGCCGCAGATCGTAAATTCAGGTGTTCCGCAGGGCGGAGGATCAAGAACCATGCGCCGTTCGAAAACAAAAAGCACACGAAATACAGGGATGAATGTGATTAACATCGTTTTACGTAAATATATTTAATTTTACACTAATTTCTCGTAATTTTAGTTCTGGAAGTTTACGCACACATTTGAACATTAGTATGGCCTAGTATTAAAAAAGAGAAGCATCTTGCGGAACTTGTATTTTGGCAATGAATAGTGAAGGAAATCAGTAGCATGACATCTAGAGTAATTAAATAAATATGTGCATTAAATGTTCACAAATTAAGTCAACAGTAACAATTTACAATGAGAGCATATTGCAGCATGGATTCCATGGTTTTCATTATATTTGGACAATTACAGCACCATCAATGGCTTTACAAAAAATAATTTCGATTGAGCCGCAAGCCATGCAATGAAGCAAGGAGCGATCATATTTAAGTGGACCAAACAGATGGTAAATGGTCGTACCAAGAGAGGAACTATATCCGGGAAGCTCGGATACCTCGAAAAACAGATTTTGAAGCGCTTTTGCGGTAATATGTTGAAGCGCGTTGTCTTTCCAAGAAAGAGTAGATTTCGGCGTTCTTGTGTGCAGAACCTGTGCATGTAGTCAGTTCAGCAAAAGGCAATCATAGGTAAAAGATAACACCTTTTCTCCATGCTTGTTTTCTAAATTTATTCTTGTAATTTTGACGACTCGGTGACGTCATCACTTATTCGATTCCTTGTGTATTGTAACCATATTTCGATTGTTCGGCAATAGTGTCTATATTCTATAAATTCACATATTTTCAGCTAACGTCCGTTGCAAAGCAGACAGTGTGATTCAAACCAAACACTTCCTTTTGAAGCTACAACGTGCGTCAAGGAGAAACGCACGTTGGCTAGCGTTTAACGTCCTTTGTCCGCTATCTAAAGCAAGTTCATTTCAAAACGCGCTCGTATGCAACGTTATCTTTGTGTCCCTTTCAATAGCCCCGACTGACACTCTTCAACGTCCGTTTATTTATTCTCGTGTATCACTAGCCTAAGAAGCGTTTGAAAGACGTTACATAATGTCATTCAAAAAATATATAACCACTTTGTATGTCCTCTTTGCGACGGAAGAGTTTGGTGATGGAAGGACCAACAGGAGGGGCTCTGGGAAGAGAATGATGCAATTTCGAGTAGAGCACGAGAGTTGGAGAAAGCTATTAAAGAACAGAGAAGACTGTGGAAGGATTAAAGGGAATATTGCAAACCTTACCCTGGCAGAAGGTAAAAATACTTGTCGGATTGATTATCTGATTACATCAACATACACTTTCTTTGTTTATACAAGTATTTATATGAACATATACTGTTTAAAGTCCTTCTCACTTAAAATATATTCCTATGGCACGTTATTGCCAAACATTTACCATTCGTTTTCTATATGACAAAAGCACGCAAGAAAGGAACAGCTCTCCAGCCGGTGTCCCTGGCAGCGTGGAGCGAAAGGTAATTCTGTGGCCGGAGCCGCGTCCATAGAGTTGGGGCCAAATTCAGGGCGATGCAGATGAGTTCGGAATTAAGCGGTTCGGCTGCCGTTCACCTCCGTCTGCCCCAGGAAACGAAGTTAACTGGCGCCGCCGCCCGTTCATATTCACAGTATCGACACCGCTCGCCCGCCTGTCGAACAATATCGCCGGCGGAGCGCGGGCGGCGCTGGCGGTTGGAAATGGGAAACGCTGCGGCAGGAGGCCCTGGAAACAGCGCAGCGGCGATGCGTGGGGCGGGGGCCGTGGCTTTGCCGGGGGCCACGGAGCGAGGTACAGCGTTCGCAATTCAGCCCCAGAGCGCGCCAAGGTAGAGGAGCAGCTGTGGTTGTCGAGTTGACATTCGATTCATCTGACCTGCTCGGGTTTGGTATATAGCCGAGAGACTTATTTCAACAATTTGGATTGTAATTATGTTAAAAAAGTTCAAAGATAACAAAATTTGGAACAAGGAGACCTCCTGTCTTTGTTTGTCTAGGGGGTATAAGATTAAAAGACCACTGTGGCATAGTATGTTGAACAATAGGTACCATCCATTTCCTAGAGTGTATTGGGGGGGGGGGACAACAATGATCACCCCATGGAGAGAGATCTGGGGGGAAAAGCATTGCGCAAGGACACGCGTAGATCCGTGCTGGCTCTCCCCATCCAGGGAGTGAAGATCCGTGGTTCGTGACACGCGCAGGGCAACGTCTTCCATTGAAAGGGAATGAACTGTGGAGCAGAAGGGCGCCTGCTCCGCGGAGCGCCACACTTCCGCGCCACCTGCTGCAGTCGCCCGTAACGAGACGCAGAAATCGCCTCCTCGCCGTCGATTGAAGTGGAGGCGGAGGGTCCGAAAAACGAGGCGGCGGCGGCAGAGCGGTGGCAAACGGGACGCGGAGCTTTTGTTCGAGCGGTGCCCTCCAAGGGCCAGCTGGGCGCTCTTTGGGCCTTGTTTAGTTGGGGCTGCAAATTAAAAGGGAGAGGGTGGGACGATTTTTGACATGTCGAGAGTTGCGAAACGCGAGGACTTTAATCAATATTGCGCTAATTGGCGTGTGATTGCCTTGCAGGTTTTGAAGCTAGAAAGAGCTGGATGCTAGTAGACGAGACACAGGTTGCCATGGAAAAGATAGACTATATTTTCAATTCACAGCCTCGTCACTCAGAATATCCATACGGAAAAGTCATTTGGAACGAATATCTAGCTGTAGAAACTCAAACGTTAAAAAGTTGGAGGTCAAACACATGATTTATAACCGTCTGCTACACGAATATGAATGCACACGATGTGTGATTCTTAAAAATATCTACCAAAATATTGTGTTTTCACCGATTTCTTTTCAGCAAAATATTGAACGATCCACCATATCCAATTGAGCAACTTCATCGAAGATTTCATTTTTTGTCTTAATAACTTGGAAAGTCCTCATAGTTTTTTTTAAAAATCATGAGCATGGTCTAATTTAAGTTTGCTAACAGAATTTAAGACTTTATCTAATCGCATTACTGCAAGAACACATACATTCGCTGATGAGTGTTTTCATAAGAATATAAGGTGTACAATGCTTAAACGCGAAAAGTAGAGGAAACCTCAGAGCTTCGAAAAAATGTAAATAAAAATATAAAGCAATAGAATACCATATCAGTATACTGTCGATGAAATTAATCTAAAAGGACTAAGGAAGTTTAATTTTCCATGAATGTCGATTATGTAGAGAAACGGCAATTTGTGTTCACTTGATGCATGATAACCATGTATTTCCCTCTTTGTATTTTCCAATTTTCTACACTGTTTGCACTTCAAGCAATTGAAGGAAAGATAACAAAATGGTTATTTTTATCTTCTAGCAAACAAAGGGCGAACACAAACTCTTGGATAGCTACTCTAAGTTAGGTACAACAGACGAATATCTCGACAACTGTGGGTTACGAGAAGGCTTTTCGGGGCTGATCAGGAGCGCTGCCCGGAGCCAAGGCCACACGCTCCCAGCGCTGAGTGGGTGGTTGAGTCCCAGAGGGAGCAAAATGAAAAATTAAATTTACATTTACATTCATGAGACACACATAGGTCAGTGTGCGGTACCGCTGTCTTTTCACCGGTAATGATTCATTTGCAAATGGCTCTCTTAGAGGTGAAAATCTCAGAGATATATTCTGATGTCTTTTCTTGTCCACACTGATATTAGATAATATTTAAACAAACAATTGCAACTAAGGATAGATTTCAGTGAATAACTATGAGAAATAGGGGCATCATAACAGTACGTAAGAAAACATTTTACTTAAGTTTACTTTTTACATTTTAACATTTTGATTAAGAAAATTTTATTTTACTTTACATTTTACTAAATGTGACCAGTTTCTGATTTTCCACATATCCTTACGATTTTGGGAATTGTTTTACTAAATTGGGGGGAGAGTTTTTCAGAGCAATGTGACAACCCTTAAATGGTTTAACGTTTTGTCAACCATTGTTTATTATATTTATAATTTTACTCTCCTTGTGAGGATTTTTATTTATTTTCAAGTAACGACATATGTCAATAAAATGTGTACTGTAAAAGGGGTCTAGAAATATTGTTCCCCCAATTTTTTTAGGCTGCCCCCATCTGTACTACGTTACGGAACGTTGCGTGACCAAAAAACGAAGTAACCCTGAACAATCCCAAACCCACCGCTTGCGCAACCGAGAGCCGGGAGAGGGTTTGTGATGATCTCGCTGGGAGCGGAAGTGGTCGCTCGAGTGCGCCCCCTTCCCATTTCTCGCCGCGATGCTCAACTTCTCCCACAGCGGCGCGTGACCTCTGCACACAACAACGTTCGTTGCCCCGAGAGATAGGCATAACTCGAGGAAATGCCGGGAGGTCGTAAAGAAGAAGTAAAGTAAATATATTCGCGTGGGGTGTTGTGTACGAAAGGAACGCCGGGAAGGCTTGGGATCAAACAGTTAATCGAGCGGAAAGGAAGTTGCTGGAGGGGAAGAGAGATTACAAAGGACGGAATGTCCGGGAACGATCCGTGCAGATGATTAGAAGAAGAAGGGATTTGTAGCTGCGAGAAAGAGACAGGAAATGAGATGGATATCAGTGTTAGACAGAAGAAGGTAGAAAGTAGCTACTTCCACACACAAGCAACCTGCAAAGTAGAATACATTGTTAGGAGGTAAACTGAGGAGGAGGACTGGGCCGTGTCCCTATAGAAATTCTTAAAGTCTTGGTCAATAAATTAATTTATATTTTCATTACCTGATTTTCTGCTGTTTTATCGCGACTTTTGTGGAATTTTTATACATTTCAGAAAGAGGCTCTGCTAGTTACCTCTACCAGTTAGCCAACTGTGAAACTGATTCGACCCTGGAGAAAACAGTTGCTCTATATTTCACAATCCAAGAAACTGAATTTATGAATTTAATCAGTGACGTCAAAATGTTGTTCTCTTTGTTGTATTTTGACACATTTACCAGCTCAATATGTAATTAAAGGAGTTTAATGCAAAAGGGGATTAGAAATGGATTCCCTGTCTTTTGTTTTATGCTGTACATGTCTATGATTAGTTGTAACAAAGCGTGAATAATGGCGAATAATGAAAAAAAATGAAAGTTACTGGTCACCATGGCTGGTGGTTATTGATTAAATTAGTAATTGTTTGTTTGCTCATAACATAATGAATCGTAGTACGCTTATTTGGTTTCCTGATAAGATGACGTAACCTCACCACAGGACTAACTTCGATCATAATTTCAATCTTGTTCCATGTATATTTGATTAGTGCACTCAAGCGGATGCTGCCTAAAACTCTATTTTACGGCATCCTTTTTTACGAATTCTTTATTTCATTCTTTCTTATAAATTCGCACACAACCATAGAACCGTTCAACTTCGTGTTAAATAACTAACGCGTAATATCTTATCATATATGACAAATATTTTTTCTTGTGAATTGTATTTGAATTTATTGCTATTTTATGTAAAAAAGTTTGATCTACTTTTTGTTCCTGCTTTTTTTTATAAAATCAATTCCAACTCTTGGCTGTAATTTTTCAGAACGGCTTTGCTTTTAATGGGATTATTAGTCTACAATTATAAAGGTAATAATAAAAATTATATGGCGATAGTTATCCTCATTAACGATGAATGAGGTTGATTTGAAGAGGTTGCTTTATTGGAGGCTAAGGGTGTGACCGTGGCATGCTAATCCATCTGGAGCTGTGGGGGCGAGGGAAGGCAGGCGCTGCCAACAGCTGGTCTGCCACCGCCCCGCCCCGCCTTCGCCAACCAGCGGATTTGCGGCGTCAGCCCCCCCCCCCCCCCCTGTCGGCGTCATCGCTTTTCAAAGGCGCCGATCGATGGCTGCCGGCGCCCTCCCCCATCCCCCTGCACATAGCGCCAGAAAGTTTTTAGGTATAAATGACTTGATCATTATGCTGATGAAAATAAAATCTATCAAGAATACCAAGATTTTCAGCACTTTGTGTTAAGTTATTTTAAGAACGTCAAGGTAGTTGAACCTGTTTATCGTTTGCAATCTTTCTGTCTAGGCGTTTTATATCTTACACGCTCATGTTTGTGACTTCTTCCTTTCCACAAAAAATCGATACACCAATCACTAAAACATCCTACAAAAATCATAATAGGCTTTAAATCATTTCATTATCTATATATAATGAAATACGCAAGTATAGTAATTTCGATACTTTAGTTGATGTGAACATTTTGAATTTGTGTTGCTAATGGTTCTGCCTTCTTCTTTTCAAAAAATATTTTTTAAGAACCGGTATCAACGCTCGCATAAATATTAATGGTAGTTTTTAATATAGAGTAACGAGCTAATAATGTTGACGAGCTAAATTATTCTACAGATCATGTAGATAAATTAAAAGTATATCTTTACTAGAAGTGCACTTATCTTTTGTTGCACCACTTTCTCAATTCATTGTATTGTAACCAGAGAATGCGTGAGGCTGCCCCGACGCACCTGATACGCTGGTTGCGGCGATCCATCGTGGTCCCGGCCGCTCCGTCTGCAGACTCTTCAAAGGGAGGCATACGTGATAGGGCTTACTCTCGTTCTAGTACTGCATTGAAACAGCAGCATTTTCAAACGTAGGTTTAATATTCACTTTTTTATGAGGTGGAGCCTCCCGTTATAAATACTCCTTAAAACTAGCTTACAGCTAACTTATCTTAACGGCAGCCATACGGGCCAGAGTTAGACAGGAGGAATCCCATTCCGGCGGTCATGATCCCGGTTATGGAAGCGGCGGCCCTTCGCTCTGCTGTCTAGCGTGGCGCGCTCAGGCGACGGCACCATCTCGCCCATCAGAAAGGCGTTCGGGGCGGCAGGCGGCGTGGCTCACGGCAGCGGTAGTCGCGCCTCGGCCCATCGTCAGTCCTGGGCTTGAAGTCGGGCACCCACAGTCGTTGCCCGTGGCGTTCGCCCTTGCCGTTGCAACCCCAGAGGTGGCCCGCGATGTGGCATTCAAGCGGTGGCGCGGCGGCGTTGTGGCGTCTCGCGGTGCACCTTTGCGGCAACAACGCATTCATCGGCGTCCAGCCAGAAGCCAAAGGAACTCGCCCTCGACCCTACCTCGGAAACGCACTTCTGCTCGCTGTCACCTCCCTTATCGGAATGACACTTCGGCGCGCTCCCGTCTCCCATATTGGAATTACTGAGCTTGTGTGCTACGGCTACCTCCTCAGGTTCGCGGGTCACTTGGCCGTCCCCTGCTTCGTTTTCCGCGATTGCCGGTCGCGCGTCACGCGGTTTCTTCCGCCCAATCGCTGGTTCTTTGATGACGTTTTGAGCTTCGCCAAATTCCGTTGAAACTCAAACGTCGCGCGAGTCCCAAGAACAAGTGCCGCTGAATTACAAGGGTTATGAGACAGCAGCGTCCGTGTTTCCTGCTGAGTTAAAAGCGGCGCCCGAGGCGCGCTTCGGACGACACAATAGAACTGCACGTCTCCGCGTCCCCGACGCTTCCTACACCCTCGCAGGTAGCAAAAGATGCACTTTTCCAAGCCTTTCACAGCAACGGTACATTGAATAAAATGTTGAAGTACGCGTCGCAACCTGACGCGTACGACCGCCCCATTACAGTATGTTGAAGAGTATTGTCATATTTAAATGGCTGTCCGGGTGACGCCGCGCCCACGGCAATATTGCCGACGTTTCGGTCGCCATTCTGCGACCTTCCTCAGAGCGTAATGCCCTAAATTGCATTACGCCCTAAGGAAGGTCGCAGAATGGCGACCGAAACGTCGACGCTATTTCCATGGACGCGGTGTCACCCGGACAGCCAATTAATACTGACTCCGGCCGCGGAAGCCTACGCTCTCATATGTATTATCTCGTTTTGTCAGGTATCAAATTTACTATTATTTTCCTTTTCAGCAAAATCCTTCCGCGCCATTTCTTCAAATTTATCTCCAAATCCCTATTTGACGCCGTATTTTGCCTTACTTGTTCAAAAGTAAATGGAGTATGTCACTGTCGTAACAGTATTGGTTGTCGTTAAGACGAAGCAATCCAGAGAACCGTTACAGATATCACAGATGAACACAGGCACGAGAAACGGCGTACCGCCCACGGCGTGTTGAACAATCCTTTTTGCCACCGATGCAGTGACAAGGAAGCACATTCGGCATTGATGGAAACTGAAGAGGCTGATCGTTCTCTTCACGTCCGGGTGTGGGCGGTGCAGCATTCGGTGCTTCACTTTCGTTATTAGGCTTTCAGGACAGTTCACGATAATTGATACAAATCTCTCTCCCTCCCTCTCCCTCTCTCTCCCTCCACTCTCTCTCCACCTCCCCTTCTCCCCTCCCCCTCACTCATATAAACACATACGCACAGAGACGACCGGGTTATAAAAGACGTTCTTACCAACAACGTTATCTTGCGCCTCAGCTTGGCTGTTCGAAAGGTGCACACTACGTTAAATACCAGCCGTTCGCCCTCCAGAGTTAATGGTGAGGTTGCAACAACATCCATTGGAAAACTAATAAACTGCACTGGGTTCGTCCATAGTTCGCCGACCTAGATGATTGAGCAGGGGGCACCCTTCTGCTTTGCCCTCGACAAAGTATCGACCTCACTCCGATCGACCTGCGAGGGGGCGCCACTCCATTAGGACCCCTAATCCACCCCTTCCTGCCATTAAGAGGCAAATGAACGGGGCGTCCCGTCCTCCCATCCCCTCCACCCCTCCCCTTCCACCCACTCCCCACCCGGCGAGCGAGAGGCCGTTGCAGACGAGGGAGGGCGCGGGCGCTAGGGGGCGCGGGCTTTTCTGGCGTGGCTGCTCCGCAGACCACAGAGAGATCTAAACGGACAGTGTCGGGCAACGCCCTAGTTGTAGACGAGACGTATGTGGTGTAATAGGTAAAATTTTGATTGCAACGAGTTATCTCTTCGTCGCAGAGTCCTTATTGGAGATGGCGCGGTCGTTTGGCATCTAGTCGCGGCTGAGAGTGCCCGTTCGTGTGGATTCCGCTGTAGAGAGCGACGCCGTGTGAAGAGGAAATTTCGCTCTTTTCCGGTGCGGGAGGCAGCGCTGAGGTCACTTGGTGAAAGGAAGGGGAGGGCGCGTTATGAAGTGGGGGCACGGCCGCCTGTAGTTTCGCCTCCCCCGCAGGCAGAAGGCTTTGGGGCTCTGCGCGGGCGTCATGGCGGGGCTCCCTTATGAATGTTTTGCTGCGGAAACCGATTACGTATTGACGCCCTGCGACAAGCCTAGAAACCAGGGGCGATACATTTCATTTTTGACGGTAGGTTGCTGCTGTTTGTTGCTGCGAATACTCCTGGAATGCCATGGCGGCGCGAGAAGCGAGCTAATGGCGCCATTTGGCAACCGAAGGGAATGTCACTGCTCAAGCCCCATTTCAAGGAGATGGGAACTAACAATAGTAACTCACCAAATAACTTTCGGAATACATTACGCTACGAATACGGTAGCTCGTTTTATCCGCTGGATGCACTAGAATTTTCGTTGACATTTAAATATATACTCCTCGAAAGGGGGACAGACTAAAGTTTAGTCGTTAATAAGGTAGAATATTATAACATTTGTGTTCTTGTGATAAACATTACAAAACTGGTAGTGTTTCTTAGATGTGGGCCAAGGGCTAATAGAATACGTTTATTGTAATTACTTATTTCGGAACTGATCTCAATGTTAAGTTTTACCTTACAAAATCAATGTGAACAAAGGACTTTAAATGCAGTGTACTAAGTTGAACTACGAAAACAACCACAGCGATTCTGCTCCGTGGGCAGAGACCTTACACCAGACTTGTCCTCGGTTAAGAAAAAATCACCGTGATAAGACTTTCAGATCGCATTTTATTGTTGAAATTTTGTCTTTGTCTTCGCAAGAAGGAAATGGGTTTTGAAAGGTTCTTCATTTATTCAGGAATCCCTGCAAAACGATCACTGCCTGAGGTCGTGCAAGGAACGCACTTCTGTTTTCACAGGCGAGAGGAAAAGATTTGAAGTAGACTCACTGCAGAGAAAGGGTTGAAAACGTGACAGCAGTTCAAAGAGCTAACTGTTTATACAACCAATTTCATTATACCCAAACATTGAAAATGTATTTGGCCGCACATACGAGAAAGAGGGGGACCTTCTGAGTACTTTATCCAGAAACAATGTTTACAATGCTCAATAAAAAAATATATAAAACGTCCTTTGCCTTTAATGTTTATTATGGTTTGAGTTCACTTTCATATCGCTATCTACATTATGTAGTTTCCAAGAAATATTCCATTGTTTTACAATCTGTTTCGGAGGTCTATTTGGGTGGAATGTATGCATCTACAGCAGCATAAATACAGATTTTCTTATACTTATTACAAACTTTTTTCCTGCTGCAAGACTTAAAACACAAAAAGTATAGCTTATTGTATATATGTTGCTCCTCTTTATGGAGGGATTGGGAGCACTATGAAAACGACACTCGTCGGACAAAATAGACAAATATTTTCTAATCGCGGCCTTCAATTGATATTTTGTAATAATTAGAAGCATGGAGAGGACAATCCGTGGATTGTCTGCTGTGGAGGTGCAGAGCCTGTGGCCGCGTCTGTTCTCGTCGCCCCGCTACGAGCCCCCTGGCGCCCTGAAGCGAATGAGTGTCTGTGCCAGGGGAGGGGGGAATTTGAACGCGAGCGACTCCGCTGCGCCCTGGGGAACTGACTCGCGACCCCTTCCCCCTTGAACTCGGCGCTTCCTTCGAGCTGCCTTAGGGCAAGGCCCTCGACCCCACGTTGCCAGTTGACTTCACTCGTTGCCTACCTTGTTCCAAGAATGGAGAGCAGATTAAAAATGAAAGATTTCTCTTCATATTTCAAATTTCGATTTGTTAATTGGTTTCTTGATGTAAGTGGACTAATAAATATATTTTTTTGGTTTGCAATTTTCACTTGTTGAAAATGCAGTTTTTTTAAATTAGAGGAATTTTGATAGGGTTTCGAACGTACTTTCGAGAGAGAGTTTTTGGAGGACTTAGATTATTTCTTGTAGTTTTTAACAAAAGGTACTAGTGTCAAATGTCTATTTTCTTTTTATACATCTACGACGACTAAATTTTTATATTTGAAAAGTTATTTATAGAAATGTATATTGAATTGAATTAATGACTTATTAGGTCTCCTCTTCCGATCCTGCGCTCCTTCCACTAGGAAAGAAAGGAGGTATTTCTTGAGCGACGAAACAGACGATTTAATCTTAGCTCAAAGGCTTCATTTGGGCTAGAGGATCTTTTATATGCATCTACTGACATGGGGCAGCCGCCTTTACTTCCCCTCCGACGGAATTTTTGGCCCTTGAAAATCCACGGCTTCGATCGGGTTTGAACCTGCGAATTTAGATATAACAGCTCGATACGCTTAGTAACAGTTGTATAGAATATGTCACTTGTTATTAGAAGACGCTAAGAAAAATTTTCAGTTATATTTGACCAGTTAAGATCAATATGCCTTCAGGGCATCAATTATGAAAAATCTGTAGGTTCATTTTATTGGATTTGAATGATAACCTACGTATTTTGATAATTATAATAATGGCAGAAATTAAGGCAATATTGATTGTTCCAAACTACCCTTTCAAACAAAAAGGAAATGAAATCGCTTGCATATTACGGTCCAATTTTCACTGTCAAATATGAATGTTGAAAATTACATAATTTCCAAAAAAATGTACATTTGTACTTTTTTAAAAAAATATCGCTCATATCGTTTCTATTTGCAAAACGTCTCTCTTTATATTTATTGCATTTGTAAGTTCTATGTCTTTCAATTATTTCTAATGAACGTTTCTGAAAACTGGAGGGATTACTGTAAAAATGAGCTCAAAATTACGCTTTTTCGAAATAGCTCTAACGTCATTTAATCGAATGCGACTGCAACCTTTCTCTTAATTTTTTGTACCGATAGTGTTAATTAATGCCCTAAATAACACGATACAATGAGAAACAACTGCGTCCGTTACCTCCTCTACGCCGGACAAGTGATATTGACATCTCTGATCGAGAAGTCGCAATTCAGAACGCTCTTTTGAACCGCGGGTCTCTGTTTCGAGGAGAACGAGTGCGTTGCTGCCCCAAGCGGCAGGCCTGTCGCCCACAGAGAGATCGCAGCCGGGCCCCTGCTGACAGCCCGGCCGCCCGGTCGAAAACAATCGCGAGAGGGGGGGGGGGGCGGTGCGCGGTGTCGCCGGAACGTGTCTCCTCGGGCGATACGAGCGCCGCCACGTGCCTCTCGGACGCAATTAGCGTCGCCACGCAGACAAGTGAACGGCGCCCCCTCGGGAGGGTTTCCGGGGGCCTTGCTCGTGCAGCACTTTCGGGGAAACACTACGCACAAAACAAGTTCTCCAGACGATGGAAAGGGCGATAATAAGTAATAATTACACGTGTTCAGGATTTGTCATCTCTATCGTAAATACGAACGTGTCCTCTTTAGTTTCATGGTAAAGTGCGTGTGTAATTCCTGGCCGTACACTGAAAGCCATCTCTGGCAGTTTCTACCTGTGGAGGACGCGAATTGCTTTTCTATTAGTCAAATCTGTCTTCGATTTGCTGCCTTCGCCGGATTAAATAATGACGCGCGGGGGACACGGCAAGTGTTCATCCCACGAGGTCAAACTTGTGTCCGCCAGTTTCTAATAGCACAATTTGCTCTTGTAAGACATTCCATGCTCGTTGCTTATCAGTTCCGAACTTACTGTATGTGTCTATTCTGTATCTTAAATAATGTGTTTCCCTGATTTCATATTCTTATTTTTTCAATTCCAATTGGTTATAATGTTTAACGCACGTGTATCCTTCACTTCAATCACCAGTACTGTGAGAGATTGCTTCAATGAATCCCCTGTTAAAACATTTGGTAACAGGGTATGAATTACCTTCTGTAGCCGCAACAAATGAAGCTTTTTGATTGAGGAAGGGAGAATGTGAATCGACTGCCTGTCTCCGACTTGAGGTCATGTCGCGGATTTTCGCGTTGTCAGATATTCTGCCATTTTGCTATTCATCAAAAGCTCTTTTATTGCCTAATATAAACTCTTCGTAATGAATTGCAACCATTTTTCACATCGCCCTCAATCGATTATCGAACGTTATCGGCTAAAAGAATGTCATGATGATCATAAAACATCCCTCTGACTGGTTTCGAAAGTAAGTGAATGAAAAAGCTCAAAATAAAGTACAAATGAAACAAACAATATTGAAAGTATACTGATTGATCTTTGCGATGGTAATTGTGACTATTTTAGCGAGTATATTACATAACACTGATAGAATGAAAGTGATGGATTTATCAGCCAACTAGGTGACATTCGTACAATGTAATGTAATTTATATAATTTCAGTATCATTTTTAGATCTAATTAATGGAGTCAAATAGTCTACGAAGGTTTCCAAATGTTACGTAATCTTCCAACGTAGTTTTATTTTAAAATACTGCAATATAATATGTTTAACATACGAATTCGGCTAAAAGTTTAAATCTGTATTGTCGTCGGGTATTTCAACTTACACTCTTCAACTCATAGGTCTTTATTTGTAATGGAAGAGATATTTGTCTTTGTACCCTGTGTGCATTATAACATACATTTTTTTAGTTTTCTGGCCGTAAAGAAAAATGTGATCAGTCTGAAGTCACCATCTCGTAAGCAGTTTACCTAGGAATCAATTGTAATAACATGTATGTTGAGATGCCCTAGGTAACCATTTTAGCATTAATCTATTTGCATTTTCACAGATTTGTTTATTTTATTTTCATTTATTTTTAAAATACATTATTTCAGTGTATATTTTTAAGTGGTGGGGAAGGAGCTGAAAATCTGATGTATACGTAAGCTTCCGCGGCTTGAATCCATGAATTCTCGGCTATCCGGGAGACGCCGCGTCGTTGGCTGGGGTGCCAGCACTGGGATGGGATGGCACCCCAGCCAACGACGCGGCGTCTCCCGGATAGCCGAGAATTCACGGAGCTGAAAATCGGTCGAGTACAAAACAAAGATTGACTGAATTGTTCACTGTGTCTACAGATCTGCGACTGTCGTATGCGACCGTCGTTCGTTGCTGAGACACAAAGAGCAATGGTAGACGTACCGCACGGAGAAGGTGGGATCTGTCGATACAGCCTTTGCTTCCGCCGGTCCTTTTGTCTGCCGTTGGAATAACTTTGCTCCCAGCAAAGACACCTGTGGGCCCGTCACCCCTCCCCGCGAGGGCAGCGGCCGTCGCCCCATTGTGTTCTCTTCTGCTGTCGCGGCCGCCCGCGTGCGCATTCGCTCCGTCGGAGGACGGCAGTGGGCGACGCTGCGCTGTTCGGGGCCTCGGGCGCGCGAGCCGACTCCGCTATGGAATTTCGCAAAGAGAAGCGTGTTCCTTCGGAGGGCGGTGGAGCTGGGGCAGGGGGTGGGTGCATTTCTCGTCGTGCCTCAAGGATGATTACAACCATGGAATTAACACAGCGATCGTCAAAGTGAATCTCGAATGCTCCAATTGAGGCAGCGTGCCTAAAAACATAGACCTTCTTTCCACCACCTAACTGTTGGTCAGTCGTAAGCCGCAATTCATCAATAATGTGAGGCGGTGTCCTCTGAGAGCGCAAGTTTCATCAATGCTATTAACGTCTGAGGCGTTTGATCCTTCTACTAGTAATTTCATTCGTGGGAGCGCCTTGTGTTCGTGAGTCAAACATTTCCAGATACACTTCATCGAATTTGGTGATTTAAATTTCTTCGTCGGTTTGCTAGTCGTGAATGATCGGAAATGTCCACGGCGGTCGCGACAGTCCGCACCACACCGCATTTTGCCCACGAGTGTAAAATGCAGAAGGGCGGATCAGACCGTCCCTCCACGCGCTGCTCTGTTCGGGGGTGGGAGGCGGAAAGAGATCCCCGAGCGCGTTGCTTGTTTGCTGCTCCCGCCGCGTCGCGCTAATTGACAGATGGCGCTGGCTGTCGGGGTGGGACGCGCGCGTGCGGTGGCGAGTGGACGTAACAGAGAAGAGCCCGGGGCGACGCGGTGCAGCCTCCCGTCGGCAGCACCAAGGTCTCGTTTCCGTCTCTTGGAAGCTGCCTCGTACCTGCAGTACGTCTCTTAAAGGATTTCCAGCACCTGGATAGTCGAGTGAATATATTTAATGATGTGCAGTTCGTAGCCTTTCCTACTGTACCCGAGATGAGTGGTTCCGATGCGAGAAATATTATAAGAATGTCCGTTGAATGACTGAAATACTCCACTTTGCTCATTTATTTAGTTTTCGAAAAAAGCATTAACAAATATTAATTAAGTCACTTTCTCAGTAGATCAAATCAAAAAATCTTATTACCATATTTTAAATGGACATACTAGAACAAATAATATAAAATGTATCTTCAAATTTGTAGCGAAAACAAATATTTGCTAAAAATAGAATAAATGATGATTTTATAAACAAATTATCGTAAGTGTGGGGCAGTTCAATGACGAAGTTTTTATTTCAAAATATACGAGAGGGAAATGGGAACGGGAAACAGTATTTTATTCTGCCAACGAATTGTATTGTTTCAAAATTCAAGAAAAAAAAGGCACATACCGCGAAGTATTTAACTTTTATGACGTTTATGAGATTTCCTTACCAAGAATTCATCTCACAAGGTTAATTGTATTATTTCATAATTCTCTGAACTGGTGTTTTGCATTAAAATACCCTATGCGGAAAGTGATAGCCAAGTGTCATGTAGAGTTGCTATTGTTGTCTCCTAATAAAACTACTCGTAGAGATGGGTTATTCATTGCGTTTCTCCTTTGTGGTTGCAAACTATGATTTAAGTGTGAAGAAAAAGACGAGTGTGATGATTCTGAAGCCGCCTCTTGGCTGCTCCCCTCTTCAGTATCGCAGGGGCGCTCCTTGCATCCGCCCGTGCTCAAACTGCGCAATGGCACTAGCGGGGCTGCACGTCAATTCCATGAAGACGCGACCTCAAATCTGTTTCCTTCAAAATGTTTGCCCAACAAACTTGTCAAGGGAAGCGCATTTTATTCGCTTTTTGGAGGATTTTTACTTAAACAGGTAATTTTTAATGACTCCTGATAATCTGATTTGAGGTCAGTTAACAGACAGTAACTTTGTAATAAAATAAAAAGTGTGGTGTGTTGTAGTATTTTGAATGAAAACTTACGAATTTGTCAGTGATAATTTCTTAATATTTATAAAATGCTGAAACAAGGATAAAACAGCTTCTTTTCAGCCAAGAAGACCCGGAAGTCAAATATTTCATTTCACCTTCACGTCAACCTCCGGGGAATTTCTTCCTTTCTGCCTTTCCTCAGCTCGGACGAAGTTCTAAGCCACCGACTGGCCTCCCATCACTTATGGAGTGCAAGTGTAGGAGAGAATCTCACGTGCGATAGAGCGCTCTGTTGCTAGGGTACTGCTCCGGCATTCGCCTGGTATTTATCAGAGAAACCACTTGAAACTACCAATCAGAGCAGCAGGCCGCAAGAATGCTTCAGGCAGCTATTGAAGTATACCTAATCGTGATGTTAGTGTGGAAAATCCGACCACTGCCGTGACTCGACCACCATTCCCCACTCGATGAGAGGCGCTGCATAGGGGGCCTGTCTCTTCCCTGGCAGCGGTCGATGGATATCCACTGGACGTCCCCCTCCAACCTCGCCCCATGCACCCACTCACTGGATTTCAGCCTATTGAGCGTCTTCTCAACATTCGTGTCTTCATCTGAGGGAGTTCCGATGCGCAGTTATGATTGTTGAGGGGACGTGAGCATTCACTAGCTTGGAATTTTCATTCACCACAAAATTGGAATAATAAAGATCTCTGCAAATCATCTTACTATATTATTGCTAAAAAAGTAAATGTCTTTTGTTATTTGGGACGAATGAAATTTCGCTTTCATGGAAAAATTCCTTCTTTCTGGACTTCTAAAAGACCGCCCAATAAACACACATGTGTAACATTCTAGAACGTATTTTACTTCACTGTGCATCTTTCTAAACTGCAAAGTGTCTAGTAATGCGTATATGGGGCTGGCATCTACAATACTATAGAAATAGTTTGAATTAATTTCCAGCAGTCATGTTCTCGTAGATACACAATAAATTGATTTTAGAATGAACGACACCTAATTGCAAATAAAAATAATTTAGGAATATTAAATTTACTACATTATTCTCAATATCCTTAATTTTTACTTCCTTAACACATAAGTTCAACAGCGGGAGGCGTGCTAAATCAAAACATTCCGCTGGCATCCGGGACGAATACGCTGGTTTCAGCGTCAGCGTGTGGTAGCTTCAAGCTCGATCTCCTTCCCTTGTCCGTGGTGTATTTCCTGCGCAGTTGTTCCACCTCAACAGGAGCAGCGCAGAATGCCAGAGCGCTTGGCCGCGCTGGCGTCCCTATTAAGGGGAGGGGGGAGAGTCCACGCAGATTCTGTTGACGCTGCACCACCGCACGCACTTGGAATAGAAAACACCATTTCGCTTACGTATCGGGATTATTAAATTTCGAGTGGCCCGGATGCGACGGAAATTCCGCTAGATATTCGCACCCGGGAACCGTCCAAAAAAGACAAATGAATGTTCGCTGGACGGCAACATATTGTTATACACGTGTATAATAGAGATAGTTTCAAAATAAATTTTTCATGTTGGAAACGCTCGCATTTTTTCGAATCCCTTGTTTTACGCGTGTTGTAATGTCTTTTGTTCTCCAGTGTTTGTTTTATTTTCATTGTTATTTGATCAGACTATTTTATGTGCAACATCAATAAGATTCGAGAAATTCCGGAAGATAATTTACAGAGAGGAATGAGATCAGCGTTCCCTACAGGTGCTGTACTAATCAAATTAATTACGAATTTTAATTAATATTGAAAACGATACGAAATGTTTGAATGGTCGTTTTTTACACAAGAAACATATTTAAGAAGTAGGGAGAAAAGGTGATGCCATCATGATAAGTTGAAGCTCTGTACACGTATTATTTTGGAATATAATTCTGACACATGTAAGGATATTAACAGGGATGAAATTTTGTCAAATGCCGTGGTCCATCATTTATCACGAAGATGGTCATGTTCTTTCTGGACGTAAAGTATCTATTCATTTGCATCATTTAATCTTTCTACGAGTCCATTTCCTCCTTCCCTGAGGCTCTCTTTTTCACTTAGACTTTTCCACAGCACCCCGCCCCTCTTAAACACCGCTCCTCCCCACTCCGCCCTCCATCAACTCACCCCGCTCTTCACCCCAACCCGCCCCACTCTTCTCCTCCCCACCCCGCCCCACTCCTCTCCATTCCCCTCCGCTCCACTTCGCCGCGCTCTTCTCCACCACTCCACAGCTATTCCCATCCCGCCATCTTTCGCAGAGCCCCGCCCCTTCCCTCCCCCTTACTCCTCGCCCTGCCCCGACCTGCCCTGTCTTCCCCTGCTCCCCCGTTGCGAGAGCGTGACGGACACTGTTTGCCGACGGCGATTAGGAGGGGGTGAAGGGAGGGGAGGGGTGAGGGCGATTTGCTTGCCGCGGGGCGCTGTGAACGAGTACAGAGCAGTGCTGCCAACTTCCCTTCCCCTCGTCCTACCTGCTGCCGTTGTCAGTTCGCTCACTTGCCCCCCGCGGGTATCACTGCCTGGATATTCGCTTTCGAGTTTCTACGTGCGAATGGCGCGGCCTTCGAATCGTGACAGAGCCTCAAAATTGAACATTCAGTTAGGGGAGTGAAGGTTGTGAACGGGAGGCAGTAGCAAGTTAATGAGCGCAACAGTGGCGGGACACGGAACGAGCTCTTCCTATAGCCACGGCGCTATCAAAACCTGAAACGACGAGCATTAGTATAATAAATGACCTGTGCAGAACGGCCACATCCCTACTAACCTATTATACAAGACGACACAAGGGATACTTTATGCACAAGAGGTAAGGTATTGCCTTATTGGAGTACGTAGGTGTGCTTTTCAAGTAGATAAAGAATATTTATCGCCGTGCGCAATGTCTGATTTTATTTTATTCCATTTCTACTCCTCCGCTGGAGGTAGATGCTTGTTTGCGGTCGAGACTAGTGACCTAAACAGTTGACGGCCTGGAATCGCCAATAAATCGAATCAAACAAAACTTTTAATACCAAACCCACCAAACTATAGGATCCATCAGTACTCCTTCGTGTGCTAGTAGATACCTTGAACGAGTTATGAAAGATCACTAATACAATTCTTAGGCAACGCACTTGAAAAATTGTCTAAAACTCGCCCACAAAGCCTCTGTTCCACACTTGCAAACGGGAGGCCCTGAACGGAGCGTGGTATCGCCCAGACCCGCACTGAGCGAGTGTAAAGATTATAATATCGATCACAGTTGAGAATGCGTTGGACAGAATTTCGTGTAGTCAATTTCATATTTCTTAGATTTCTGTATTCTGTGCTGTTCTGCCCTCCGTGATCGGGAGTAGGGCACCCACAAGAGGTCCATTGTCTCCAAAAATGAAAAGCACCAAAGCCGTTTTGGGGCCTTGTGCGCTTGCTTTCTAGGTAGAGTACTTGGGGCTTCAATTGCAGGAATTGAAGGTACCTTCCAGGCTTGATTTACATTGATTTTTCGTTTTCAATCTGTTTGATGCAACACTGTGGCGAATTCTCCTCCCAGCGATGGTGTGTTCAGTCGCACAGTCCAGTGACCGCTTCTGGCAGTTGCCCCGATCGATGGCTCTGCCACCAGGCAGCGCTGCCCTCCACACGCTCTGCCACTTTCGTCTTTAATACTGCTTCATAATTTGTTACAATGAATCTGCGTACAAACTGAACAATAACATTATACCTTGAGTCACGTCTTGCAAATACTTAGGAATACAGCTAGACAGTAAATTGAGCTGGGAAAATCAAGTCAATTTCGTTGTAGGCAAAGCCTGGAAATCTTTACATTTTGTTGTGCGGATACTGAAAAAGAGTACAGTGAGAGCCAAAGAACTAGCATATATGTCATAAGTGAGTCCTATATTAGAATATGGCGCGGTATGTTGGGACCCATACAGAATTTTGCAACAAAGAAATCTAGAAAAGGTCCAGCGTAGAGCATCAAAATTTACTTTCAGGGGTACCAATAATAAAGGGGTATGGGAGCCACTCGAAAGAAGGAGATTAAAGTCACGTCTCTATGCAATGTATAAAGCGTACACAGGCCTTCCAGCGTGGAAAGAAATTCAAAGTCGATTAGGGAAACCTACATATTTCGGCAGAGCGGATCACATGCGCAAAATTCAGACAAGAATTCAGAAAACGGCCGTTATAAAATATTCATTCGCGAATCGCACTATTAGAGACTGGAACGGTTTGCCTGTGACAGTCTTCGATCCCTTTCCTCAAAGCCTGAGCTAATTTCAAAAGAAATGAGTTTTTTGAATGTAGATATGTGCAATAAATATATTTAATGAAATTCAGTTTTAATTAACTGTGTCTATGTAATTAAGTATTATTATTGTTATTATCATTATTTTCATTATTATTATTATTATTATTATTATTATTATTATTATTATTATTATTATGTGCAGTGTGGTGAAGTTGAGTTCTATGAAAGATTGCACGGTGAAATGTTCAAGTGATTTTGTAAAGTTTGTAGATTTTGTATAGTTGTTAAGTTCAGTAATGTTAAGTTAGTGTATTCTGCCACCAAGTTCTCACATTTAATTGCAGAATTATTAATAAATCTAATCTAATTAATAATTTTACCCTCACTTCTTTAGAACTACGGGCATGCTCCTGATTAGGCTTCGATGGACGTTGGAATTTTTCTAAGAAGTTTTGTAAATAGTAAAAAAATTAAATCATCTTCCTAGCGGCAGGGACAGTTATTGGAAATGGAAGTTCTGAAAAATAAACACGTGTTTATTCGTAAAGGATGTATTTTTACACCTTGTTTCTTTTTAATGACGTTACACCAGTATTATGACAGAAAAGCGAATCACAAATTCCTTTTGAGGGTTAAAGAGTGTAAAACGTAGGACTGAACAGGAAATTTCTACAAACGACTGCTAGATAACTAATTCCTCCCGTGGCAGTTGTAGGAAAATCAATACCGCACTTGACGTCGAACTTCCTTGTAAGTTAGTTGGACGTCCCTTGACTTCGCATTACATTTCCTTCGCAACGAGTTACCCTTAATTACTACAGCTCTGGAAGCAAGATCCACTGAACACGACTGTTTCCCACAGTTGTTAATTAATGAAGACTTATGTAGGATAAATTCGTCAAATAGAATCACAACTGGCTTCTCTACTCGCAACGACTGATTCGAAATTGGTTTAATTTAACTGGACATGTGCATATGAATTTTTGATTTTCGACACTTATATGGAGCCATTCCTTGGTATTATTCTTGAGTGCAGAAGGTAATTTTTAAAGGGATTCAGATGTTTTCCCATGTCGTACAATATTTTTCCATCTAATGCCGATTTTGTGTGTTTGGCTCGAGCATTTTGTCCAGCAATGAGTTCTTTGTAGTTCCTTATTTCGTGCTGCTTCTGCCGGGTTCACATTACACGATGTGTGTCTTTTCTAAATCAGAGCATTGAGAAGTACGATACATGTTCTTGTCACCAGTCTTCAGTGATAGTTCAGGATTTTTCATGTTATCATAAATTCAATAATAAATTCAGAGAAACGTTTAAAATTGCCATAACTACCAATTAGAAGTTCATCATTCGAACATTTATGCAGTTAATGAACTAAAAGATAATGAATAATATTTTATTTGATGCAAACGGTATTGTAATAACGTGGATTGATGCCCAAAGCGTAAAAAGCCAGAGACAATGAACGAACGGTTTGTAGTGGACGACATATCGTAAACTTCCGGGAATCCGGGCGTCCAAAGCAAAAATATCGAAAACGTTGATCGAAAACAAATTTCCACCATTTCTTTTTGCGTACATGAAGAATGCCGTGATTAAAATAATTTATAAACACTAAAAATGTGACAATCAAAAACTTGGGAATAGGTTTTTGAAACAATCATTGATATTGAAATTACTCGACACCTCAGAAAACGTTAGGAGAAATGCAGCAATATATCACTGCATACTTATCCTCTTTTCTTGAGCACTCCCGCCTATTTGCAAAGCACATTCGCGTGTACTCACCCGCCCACAAACCCACCCAGCCAATCAACCGTTCAATCACCCACCCGCCCACTGACGCAGCCAGCTATTCAACCGTTCAACTACCAACCGCTCAAACGCCCACCCTCCCACAACTCACCAACAAGTCAACCGTTCAACCACCCACTTGCCCACTAAACTACCAACCATTCACCTACCCATCCACCCGGCAGGTGGGTGGGTCGGCCGGGCACTTGCCATTTGGTCTGCCCGTTCCCCGCGAATTTACAGGTACAGCCGTTCAGACACCATCACCAGTGGCCCCATCCCACTGCCCAAACTCAACCCCTCGTCGTCACCCGCCCACCGCCAGCCTCGCCCCGTGACGTAATTTATGTCCGCGACGGCGAGCGCGAGACAGGGAGGGTGGGAAATTGATGGTGGAGCGCCCTGGCGACGCGACGCGAAGCGCAGCGCCGCGTTCTTACCGCTCGCGGGGGAGGGGATTTTATTTATAAAGGAAACCGCTAGACGGCGCCTGCCACTGAGCAGAAACCGCTTTGATTGCCTCGCATTGCGGACGGTGCGGCTGCTTGTCATTTCTGGGAATACTTGTTCACTCTAGTGTAATTGAAATTAATTGCTATTGTATTAATTGTTTTGTTGAAAAGTAGGTGAAAATAAAAGAATACAGATTTACTGCACAATTCTGACATTTTAGGTCACAGTATAATAGAATGAAAAGAAGAAATGAATCCAAATTCTCAAGGGCTGACGGAATTCGAGCCAAGCTCAGTGGTTTGCACTAACATTAACTTTAGGCGGACAAAATAGAGAATATAATTCGAAATCATTAATATTTTATTACATCCCGTAAAGTATGTTATTTCTTTTGGTGCCAACCGAAAACTTCTTTTAGTAATGCTTCTCTGGGCAGCGAGCAAGTTCGCGTGCGTGCATCCCTGAAGCTCCCTCGTTCCATTAGCATCAGCTCGTTCGTCCGCTTCCTCGCCCTGAATCTCCCTCGTTCCATTGGCTTCAGCTCGTTCGTCCGCTTCCTCGCCCTGAAGCTCTCTCGTTCCATTGGCATCAGCTCGTTTGTCCGCTTCCTCTCCCTGAAGCTCGCTCGTTCCATTGGCATCAGCTCGTTTGTCCGCTTCCTCTCCCTGAAGCTCGCTCGTTCCATTGGCATCAGCTCGTTTGTCCGCTTCCTCTCCCTGAAGCTCGCTCGTTCCATTGGCATCAGCTCGTTTGTCCGCTTCCCCGCCCTGAAGCTCTCTCGTTCCATTGGCATCAGCTCGTTCGTCCGCTTCCTCGCCCTGAAGCTCCCTCCTTCCATTGGCTTCAGCTCGTTCGTCCGCTTCCTCGCCCTGAAGCTCGCTCGTTCCATTGGCATCAGCTCGTTCGTCCGCTTCCTCGCCCTGAAGCTCTCTCGTTCCATTGGCATCAGCTCGTTTGTCCGCTTCCTCTCCCTGAAGCTCGCTCGTTCCATTGGTATTAGCTCGTTCGTCCGCTTCCTCGCCCTGAAGCTCTCTCGTTCCATTGGCTTCAGCTCGTTTGTCCGCTTCCTCGCCCTGAAGCTCTCTCGTTCCATTGGCATCAGCTCGTTTGTCCGCTTCCTCACCCTGAAGCTCTCTCGTTCCATTGGCTTCAGCTCGTTTGTCCGCTTCCTCGCCCTGAAGCTCTCTCGTTCCATTGGCATCAGCTCGTTTGTCCGCTTCCTCTCCCTGAAGCTCGCTCGTTCCATTGGCATCAGCTCGTTTGTCCGCTTCCTCACCCTGAAGCTCTCTCGTTCCATTGGCAATCAGCTCGTTTGTCCGCTTCCTCACCCTGAAGCTCTCTCGTTCCATTGGATTCAGCTCGTTTGTCCGCTTCCTCGCCCTGAAGCTCTCTCGTTCCATTGGCATCAGCTCGTTTGTCCGCTTCTTCGCGGGGGTGGGGGCGACGAAGCCAACACATCATATGAGGAACGAGACGATCGCCTGGCGCAGTCTGTTCTGCTGGCCGGAAGAAGGAACGTCCTTCTTATTCTTACAACAATGCACCAGGATGGGGGTGGTTGTCGTCCAGTCCAGTAGAAGTGAACATGAGGGGAGTATTGTATAAACGTTGGGTATGCTCAAAAACAACAAATAATGTAAGCATATTTTGTTTTGTTTACAACATTTTAGCTTTATTCTGTTTTTGCGTCAAAGTATTGATAATTCATTGTGTATGAAACGTATGGCAGAAAGGATTTAAATAAATAAGACTAACCTCTTCGAATAATCCAATTTTAACTATTACAAAGCCTATAAAAATATAATTCAGAAACCCAACAACTCGTATAGAAAAAATAGATTTGAACGTACAAAATGCTCCGGAAAGTTGGTATTGAATGCTATACGTAAAGAACATTTTGCAATGCGACTGGAGGAACACCTTCAATATTGCATCAGAAACGCGAAGATCCAAAACTCATTCACAACATAATAATATAATATCCTGCTGTTGTGAACTGACACAAAATGATGTTAATATTTATATTTTTATCACCCCACAAAATTGCTTCGCTCTCGAATTGGCGTCCTGAAAGTATTACTCTCATATCTGAAATACATTTCCGCTCGCGTGACTTACGCTGTTCCGATTGAATTGCTCCACCTTCTGATAATGCACATATTCTCTTGCCTTGTAGTATTGTAATTGTTTTTGATAATTTTCGGGATGTAAAATTAACGGAATTATGCATCAGTTTACGGAATCAAAACTTTAGATCCTAGTAAATTCAGAGATAATGAAACCAAATATTTGCGCACAATCTCTGTTCTAACTTGAAATAAAGCGTTATTGAAGTGATACGTTTGAGGTTCTAAATTGGAAATGAAATGGTTGCAACAAATACTATTAAAACGCTGGAAAATTAAAATAAAATCTTAATTACTACTAGTAAATGCGCTTGAGCATCACCTGCACATGACACCAAGAACCTAACAGTTTGTCAAATTTAATTACTAAATAGCTATAACAGAGTATATCATATAGACCTTTGTAATTTTATTAACTTCGTGGTGATATTATATCTCACTTTTGATTATTTTGTCGCGGGCGCGCGCGCACACACACACACACACACACACACACACACACACACACACACACACACACACAAATTCAATTCGTTCTGTTGGATAACATTTTCCCGCCCCTTCGCCAAGTTGCAACCGTAACTTATTCCTTGTGCCTAATATGAAATGAAAGGCGGGAACTCGTTTTGTTTGTAACAGTTGCCAGCGCTGTTGCTTGTTTCTGTCCTGGGCCGACAGAGCGCGCTGAGGTCCGTTGTTGCTGGCGCCGCCATTTTGACGCGCTCCGCTCCGCGTAGTGCCCGGCAGCGGATAAGTCGTGAATTACGCGATAATATCACAATGGCGAGATTAGCTAAATGGCGTGGCATTTTATCGCTGTGTTTTCGCGCTGGACCCGCCAGCTGATTGGTTTGCGTATTTAATCGTGCAAAAGTGCTGCTCCTACTTTGGGTAATTACCTAATGAACGAATATTAGCTTATTTACGAAAAACCGTGTATTATAATGTTGCGAAAAATGCTTTTAAGAAGGCTTTAGTACTTTTACGTAAGCTTAGCGGATGATTCACGATGACACAATCGGAAATGCATGTTCATCTCCCCGTCTATAGTTTAATATATTTTGCGTAAATTTTTTGCAGTGCAGCAACATAATACGTAATGAACATCAGATCTTTGTTTTTTGATTGGAAAATTTTAATTTCTTGGAGATGAACCGTCCCTTCTTTTTGCCTAATTTCGGAATAATTCGAAAGCTACCGACTGGTCATCAAATATTTCTGATCTGCAAATTATTTTTCCTATACTCTTTTCATATTACGTTATTTATTGATGCTGGTTTGGCAGGTATTTTAGATCTATCACAACATTTGTTTCATGTTTTTGTTCTGGGGTTTCCTGTTAACTTGAAAAACCTTTTCTGCTTTTATTAGTAACGTCTGAAGTCCATTTGCATCTTTTAAACATTCAAAATTGAGGGATAAAGATGACCGATGAGGACGTATGTCTTTAAATAAAGCAACTAGTACGTCTTTGAAGGACACAGAATTTAATTTTTGATATTGTGTTAGTACAATGGAAGCTACTTTTATATATTTTAAAACAAATAAACACGTTTCGTTAACAACTTTCCCTCTAAAAATGGGAATAGAAGAATAGATTTTAGGGTGGATCATGCGAAAGTTCTCGCACGGGAACGCGGAGGTAATAGGGGAAAACCTGTGCTATGGCCCAAACAAAGAACAAACTCTTTACATTAACTAATGTGAAATAACTTGAAATTAATAAACAACAAAAATCAAAACGTTGTTGCATACTATAATACGTGATTTCATTTTAAAAAAGCATCTAAATTTAAAATTATAGAAAGAATAACACAAGTCACTCGCCAACTGCCTATGATGACAATCCAGACGCACTATTTAAATGTTGATGGTATCTAGAAGTATGTACATCAGTGCTCAACTCTAAACTCATATTCTAGAAAATACACAGTTTGATATTAAACTTAGGGTATAGATTCGTTAAGGTATTTAATACGTAAACATCGTTTGAGCGACACTTCCGTGTATCAAGGTGAAGTTTAAGCTTACGGAATTGTTTCCAATGGTGACAAATGGTATTTAACACTCACAGTGGAAAATACTAGTTTTATTATTTATTGGCTCGCAATTGCTTTTCTTGAGGTACGTAAGAACACAGAAAATAATACAATAGTTTTTAGTATAGAAATAATTTTTTCAATTTTCTTACCCCACCAAGCTGGCGTCTTGCCCCTCCAAAACCCCTTGAATTCTTTACAATAAATCCAGGGAAGTTGAATAATATTGCAAAGAGTAAGGGTTGTACTTGCCCGATTCTGTCTTTTCGCATGGAAACTTTATTCGGATTTCTCAAGAGTAAAAGCTTCTCATTGTTGAAGCTGCATGCTTTATTAACTAAATCCGCATTGGCGCTTTCCGCGATCTCGCAAGGATGGTAAGGTAAAGCTTGTTTTACTCAAAAAACAAGTAACCTGAATGAAAGTGAATTGGCTTTGAGCAGGTGGTAAAGTTATCAATGTTGGTTTTGCCAAAATAACATTGAATTTCGGACATTTAAAAAAATCCTGCGAAGAAGAACCGAGATAAAAGATGTTTAATGGATCACTTTTAAGTATCTTTCTTACCCATTTCTCAGGGAAATTTGAAATCAAAAACATAACGTATAAAGCCATGCATTTTACTAAAGGTAAAATCAGTGGTGCAACAATGGCACATACTTATTGAATTCATACTTTCGAAATTCTATCTTCATTTGTAACTTTTGCAAATTTCTAATTTCAGAACATTCAGCAAAATGGAGACCTGAACCTTTTTTACGCGTCCATTACTCTATTCCAGAAAAAATAAAGGAAAACTACCTGTATCGAAAGGATCGTTGTGAGGAGGGAAATATGAAAACAGTTGAATGTTGCTACAGATTCTCTTACAGAGGGGGGTTATGAAAGGGAATTATCAGAGGGAAATATGAAAAGATAAACGAGTCAAGATAACTAGTTAGTAAATAAGGAAATTAATAATTAATTCCTTAATTATTAAATATTAAATTCGGCAAAAAATATAATCATTTATATACCCCGGGGGATAACTGGTTCTTATGATCACGGGTGTCTTTTTTTCGCCGTTCGATAATTAGAACTCTTATAACGCCCTTGATGCATAAATGTCGCTTGTGAGCATTTCCTTGTAAGAGAAAATCAGTAAATATTTTACTTGTAATCTAGTTAGGGTCGGTGAATAGTTGGAGAGTTCAACGAATCATTCTATATATTTTCGATCCGCATTAAAATAAATGAATATGTCCGTTCATTTCTACAAAAATTATTTTGTTTTGTAGCAAATGTCTCTATTTCATTTGTGTCGTCCCTCGTCGACTGGATCCTGATTGATATCACGTTGGTAGCCCTGGTAATTGACACCCTTTGCTTTTCAGCCGATAGCGTTGCTTACTGCGTAGGAAGATCGATGTACGGTAGAACGCCCCAAAATGCACATTTCGATGGAAATGTCAAGAAGAGTATATTTACGCACGTAAAATTTCCGGTTACCTTATCTAATCGGACTTGCTTGTTCAGCACGAACGAGTTTAAATATTTATATTAATATTCATTATACAATAAATTAGCTATAATTTGCACTCTGTAATTTTAATATATTTTAGAATATTATATTTTTAGAAACATTTTTAGCCATGTTTTTGTATTAATCACATATAATGTACTTGTTACCAAACGTACAGTATAATTTTTAAAACTAAAATGTACGTATGAAAAGTATTGTACTTCAGCTTCTGGGTTAATGCCCCCTTATCCTTCAGGTTTTTTGTCCAATTTCCCTTATCAATTGAGCAAATTCTGGATGTTCTTTACTTTACCGATGCAAATAAGTTTTTTTGTAATTTGTAAGCGAAAATGTCTAGTTTTCAAATGTTGCTGAACTCGCTTTCTTAGTAATTTTATTCATCATGCAGCTATATATAATAAAAGGGTGGGAAAGAGATTTTGTAGCCCAAGGAAAAGTTTCTTACTTAGTGGTTGACCAAGAAATAATGATAGGTTTATAAACAGATACTTCAAAAAATATATATGGTGATCATATATAAAATGTTTTTAAGTGAAACGTTAATGAAAAATGTAATAATTAGTTTCAATTTCGCATGTTCGTATGCAGCTGTCCGTTTTTACGTAAGATAATCTTAATTCCACGCTAGACACTAGAGTGGTAGCGTGGATAAACGAAGTACTTCGGAACAGGGAACAGAAGGTCCGAATCGATTAGGGAAACCTACATATTTCGGCAGAGCGGATCACATGCACAAAATTCAGGCAAGAATTCAGAAAACGGACGTTGGGAAATATTCATTCGCGAATCGCACTATTAGGGACTGGAACAGTTTGCTTGTGACAATCTTCGATCCCTTCCCTCAAAGCCTGTGTAAATTTAAAAATAAATTAGTTTCCTGATTATCGATATTGTGTTAAAAATATATTTAATAAAATTCAGTGTAAGGAACTATGCCTTCTATGTAATTAAGTATTATTATTATTATTATTATTATTGTTAATATTATTGTTATTGTTATTATTATTAATAATAGTTGTTGGTAAATTGGTAAAGTTTGGTAAAAGTTGGTAAATTTTGTGAAGTTGTTAAGTTAGTGTATTCTACCACCAAGTTCTCAAACTTAATAGAAGAATCATTAATAAATCTAATCTAATACCACTAGACAAGAAATCAATACTGTAAAGGGAGAATGCGAGGCAGAAAGGGCTCGGAGCCGTGTCCGGCGCTTGATTTCAAGTGGAGGGAATGAAAATGTATAGGAGTCGAATGGGCCATCTGCGCTGTGGAACAGTCGTTCGAGAGAAGAGAAAAATGCAAAACTGTAAAAACGCGAGCGGGGTCGACCTGTCGCTGAAAGCGCGGCCTGGAGCTGTCGGAACCCGTTAATCGGCGGCTTTTTGCAACGTCATGGACCTGCAGCGCTCCCAGCGGGGGCCGTGGCAAACGCAGGCGCGCGAGCGGCGAAAAAAAAACAAAAAAAAAAAAAAAATCAGATCTCTGCGGCGCTGCAGAAAAAAGCGATAGACCAGTAGACTCACCGCTAGGTGCATGACTATGAGTTTAGAATACGTCATTCGGTGGTTCCAAGAGGAACGCCTTGTGACGTGACGGTGGTTTTGCAATGGCCACTCAACGTTGCTTGGAACGTTTTCTCTTCAATGTTCAGAATATCAGTGAGAAGTCGTGAAAGGTCAGAGCAGTGAAGTCAAGCCGCGAGGTAGAGTTGGCTGCGCCGGAAGTGGAGTCGCCCTGGGCGCCTACATCTCCCCCTCCCCTTGCGAGGACGACGAGGAGCGAGCGAGGACGGCGTATGCGCGGGCGGCGCTCTCCGCCTCCTCCTGCGCGAGCCCTCTCTTCCAGCCAGGCGACCTCCACGGCTTCCAAGTCTCGCTTCCCTCCACGTACTAGTGCACTGCAAGCGAATAAATGGTACTGCTTCTAATTATATTCATGTGTGGGTGGCATGTTCGATGGACATTAACCTCGTTCAAAGAACCCTACTGACCTTTCTTAAGATTAATCCACTGTCAATTCATTCACATGCTAAGATAGACAACGCTTTTCTTGAAACTGTACTGCTGTTTTTCAACCTACTTAATTGTCACACGTTAGGTAAAGTGATGGTGCGGTGTTAAGAGTGTTTTCATTAATTTTGTATCAAAATATGCCCTTCTTTACCTCTTTCAATTGTAGTATTTATCAGAAAAATAACTCGAACACATTGAAAATTATGTAATGACGATACTAAAAATTACCCCAAATCTATTTGCTTCCCAACAAATTTGTCGCTGGAGCCAGATAGATTTCAAAACTGCAGCTACGTTGAGACAGCTCTAGTGAAACAGAGTTGGCGAGCAGTAAAAGTGTGGTAAAAAGGTTATGCAGAAAAAGAAGCCGCTATATTTTCTAATTCGTTTGAATGCCCCAAATTTTTGTTTCTTGAGAAATTAGATATTTACCATGATAATAAACACTGCTATATTTGCACAGTATACATACACAATATAAAGACAGAACAGAATGAATCTGTGACCCAAAATATATCTACATCAAAATTCTGAGAGCTTAGTAGGTAATGTGAAACACACTAATTTAATGGGGTTTGCTCTGAATATAGAACTGTTTTGTTCAGATAATTTCATTGACACTAGTTAAGGAGCCAGTATCAGGAACTTGAAATTAATTAACCCCCTGTAATTTTCTAATATTGTTATTCATGAATGAAGAGTCATAATTCTGCGTATTCAATATTCCTGTATGAAAAACCGTAAATATTTGTTACGGAATTCGGTGTATCGTTTAAGTATTTCGATAACTGTACACCGTGAATAGAAAGAGACCTTCGCGTTTTTCTGAGTAAGGAGTTGCCTTGCCATCGCTAGCGGAGCGGGGCCTAGCCCGTCGGCGACAAGTGAGCGTCGGCCACAGCCGTGAGCCAACGCAGGGGGCCGTGCGCGGGGCTGCTTGGAAGAAAAGAGGGTCGCGAGGCGTTAACGAGGCGATGGCGTGCGACGGCGCGCGTGGATGCCGCGACGCGCGCGCCCCTTGCGGCTGATTAGCGAACGGAGGCCGCGCCCTGCGCAAACAAAGTAGCAGCGCCCGCGCGGCCGCTTTCATTAGAGCAGTTGCGAGGACGTTAGCGAGAATTGCGCCGAAGGAAATCCTCAAAGAGAGCAACAAAGCGGAGGGGTTCGGGGCGCAATGGCTGGCGCATACGCCTGTCTCAGATGGGTCTGGGTTCTCTCCCCGACAAGTACTTAAGCACCCTTTTAAAATTACTTTGCTTGTGTAGAGAGGCCAACACCGTCCATCGCGTCGGCTCTTACCAGGTTTTCTGGCACTTACCTCCCCTTGACGCATATTTCTCAAAGGGCATTGAGTAGAGGGTCTGAAGGATCTTCCACATGAAAAGCATCCTAAACTGTGCTCCACTCATGGAAACAAGTTTCTTTAAGTTCCAAAGAAATTAACATTCAAATACGGTGTTTGAATTCTCTCTAGTGTAACCTAGTTTTATTTTGCTAACTCGCAGAGAAAAACAAAATGGAAGTTCAGAAGTCGGCGATGAGTTTTCATTACTTGAGAGCTATCTCTTTCCCTCTTCTAACGATAGTGTTTGCGACCTTTGGAAATATTTCCACGAAATATAATAAATTGTCTGAAATTCCATTTTGTTTATGTACTTCTTGAAAGAAGAGAATGTTCTCTTTTTCTACATCTGGGATATTGAAGAGTTAATCGCAATGAAGTGCTATCTACACAAATAATATAATTCATTAATGATAGGAATAATGCATGACAGTCTTTATGACAACACATATCTATGATCGAACTGATGCAGTGATATTCGCCTCATGCGGTCACCGATTCGGCTTCCAGGAACAGTGTTTTATTACGCAGATAAAAAGAGCACAGTTTTATTTTAAAAAAGAATTATTATCGTAACAACATAAAGCTAATCCTAACGACAGGTCTGTCAGTGGTGAGTGCTTGGCGATCGCCTTCTGGTGCTGCTCAGCCGTTCAAGTTACGTGGCCAAGATATTTAACTAGCATTCATTTCAAGAGGCCACACTTCGCCGATTTTGATATTGGATATTAAAGAGAGGTTCCTACCACTGTGGACGAAACGATGAATAAGATTTCATCTATCCCTCTCAAACCGAAAGGTTGCTAAAAAAACTATTTCCACAACTTAAACATAATTAAAAGGCAACAAAAGGAGGCGAGCTCGACATATTTTAACGAATTACCGAGACATTTTTTACGAGTTAAAAACCACCACTTCATGGACACATAATTATATACTCTTGAGATCACTCTCAGTATGCGAGTACGCAATCATTTAGTTTAATTGGCAGAACCCAATTTTTTAACGTCAAAACAGTTAAAAATTACGGCAGTTGTATTGAATACTAATGGTTTCTTCACAGTACGACTACCCCAAAGAAACACTTTATAATTATAAATCAATTATGGTAAAAAGTAGTTTCCATGCATAAGTACTGAGAGATAAAACAGAAAACCTTGGACACTTTAGTAAAAAAAGGATCTCTTTCCGGTCTTCAGGATTAGATATATTAGCTATTTGTAAGAGATAAAAGTTTAAAGATGTTACCATATTGGTGACAATAAAGCAGAGTTGCAGCAAGTGGTTTTCCACACTGGAATTTGAATTCGGTACAAGAGCAAGAAGAAAATTAGAACCATACAACTCGCGTTTCTTTCTTATCGTTTAATTTGGAGTCTACCTAACGTATAAGTATCAGCTATGGCCCCAATATTTAGAACATGTGTTTCTTGACGAGTACTTGGCAACAAACTAGTGATGAATCCATGATACCAATACATCACTCATTACTACTCCACTATGCCACTTCACCTCCATTTAGCGCCATCCTCTCAAATCACCACGACGAAGACAGGTCCTTGCAGGCATGTGATGATCTTGATGATGATGGCGCTCCTGCACTGTGACTCTGTGCCAAGTAAATCTGCACCGCGTCTTTTTCTGCGACATTGCTCCGTTAGACTGAGTGGCTGCATTGTGCCCTATCAAATGTCAATCGTCGAGTTGCTATGCGCCTGTCGGCAGTGCCAAGAACATCTCATACAACAGCTGCATCTCCCTCACCTGCCAGGCAAAGAACTCGGACAAGGAAAAAATTAATCCAGGGTGACTGTGAAGGAGGCGCTTAATTCTGTCCAACAAAACAGATGGGAAGGCTACACCACCGAGCACCTGCCACTTGACGCATTCGCAGAGAGAGAGAGAAATATGGCCGTCCGCGAGTTACTCCTCTGCAGTCGGTGCGATCTGCTGTCAGCCCATTTTGAGTTACGAGGCGACGCGCAGTGGCGAGGGCGACTTCCGGGAACCGCCAAACTATTTCGATACATTTCATAGCGCCAGAGCATTTCGAGGGATTCGAAATGTAATTTGATGGATATGCTGCAACGCGGTATGTAAATGATTGGGATTGGAATTATAACACAACGAGTTATTGATATATTGTCTAGTGTTAGTTTCAAATATTAATTATCATTCTCGGTTTATTGCCTTTCTGGTCTTTTTTACTAATATTTTAACTTAGATTCAAAATTAAACGCATAATCAACTCGCCTTCTTTTCAGTCTTAAAACATTTTTCCATGGTACGAATTTTCTTTAATAAGTAAGTTTTAAACTGTGTTCGGATTTCTCTTAAACCTTTTCAGTGACAAAACGGATTTCTTTAAATGTGTATCAAAATTACGAATCAACTTTACATAACTGATTACAAAAGAGTGCTATTCTATATCGCGAGATAGATTTTTGCATGTCAATATTGTTCCTATTGTCGATACCGTCTTGACTTAGCGATGAATCCGATGGGGGAAGCGGTAGGAAGCATTACATACATTTGAACGAAACCCTCCTCTTGTCCGTGTGCGTGTGCAAGCACGTCGACTTTACAATGCCGGTTTCCATATTTACGCTGTGTATTTGCCTCATCTATACTCTGAAAAATAAACCTTTAAGTTTACATGCAGAAATAGCTGGTTATTTATCCATAAATATTAATATGTAAATCACGAAAAGGAAATCACTGTCAACATTACCATTGTCTCTGACCGGGAGGTCCTAGTGATGAAGCCTCCCGATTTTCAACAACAGTGGTCAGTGGTTCTTCGTGGTTTCTCTAGTGAATTGCTGGAGCAATGCCTTAAGAAACGGGAAATAGCCCTCGCGCTATCTTTCCTTCCTCCTTACACTCGCACACGTAGACTTACTTTCACTACGTGTCGATGGCTTCGAGCCTTCCCAGCTGAGGCAGTGCGTTGACGGAGAAGATGCAGCAAAACATTGTTATTTTTCGACATGTGTTTTTTTGAGTACATTACACGCACAAATTGAATAATTCTTATTCCTATGTGTTGTAAATTATTCCCTCCAGTATTTTGTTAGATCAAAATTTACATATTTTAGGACCTTGATGTAAACAAATTTGTTTACGTACAATGTCGTTCCATTATGTGAACACCGCTATCGGCTAAGCCATAAGCTGCTTTTTGACCAAATTTAAAATTCTTCGATTAATCTGGCTGTTCCTTCCGATCTAGCTCCTAAGCTGTTATTGAGAAAATTAAATTTAAAACACGTCTTTAATAAGAAATTCTCTCAGCTTTAATTTCGTAAATGAGTCTAAATCGTGAGTCGTAAATGAATCAATACGATTTGTATACGTGGGAGTGTGAGACGTTCTGTTCGCTAGATTGTGCGTGTGCTTGGGGCGATATTAGGGGCAGCGCAATGCCTTTGTAAGCCTCCCCCGCAGGCGCCTTGTGCATTTCGAATGAGGAGTTTCATGAGGCGAAACCTCGTGCGAGGGCTGTGGGCATGAGGCCGCCTCTCCCTCCACCCCTGCTCGTCCCGATCATCCCCCCGCTCACATACCCACAGCACATCAGATTGTTTCTCCCTCTCTCCTTTGCCTAACACCTCCCCGCTTTATAGTTTGCCTCATTTCGACTTTGCAGAGAGCCAATAACACACCTAAAGATTTAAAATATTGATAATTATGTCTTAAAATGGCTTTCGTAATTTTATCAGCTAGAATAAATTTAAGGCGGCGTTCGCTTTGGACAAAGTGCTTTGTCAACTTTGGCTCCTGTCGCGTCCCGCAGACAGAGCGAAGCCAATTAAGAAGTAAGTAGAGGGCATGAAGCACTGGGGCTTGGCTTCAGATCACAGGCGTCTCGGCCGTGGCCTACGCCCTTCTGTCGCCAAGCGCTGCCTTCTGTTCCAGACCGTTCGGTCAGAACTGCCCTCGAGCCCTGACCCGATCCGCGTCGCTCCGCTGACCGAGACGTCGCCCCCACCCTCACTTGGCCCGCCCCCGCCCCCGCCCCCACGACAGGCGTCCTCCGGGCGGTTTATGAGGGCTCAGCCCTTAAGCCCTTGCGGCAACGCCCCCTGGAGCCAATCACCGACTTAACTACCAAACACACTCCCGCTTCTCCAAGAGTTTCATCGATTCTTTGGACATTTCATACACAGAGGTCGCATGTCTAAGATCTACAAACTTATTTCGCTTATCAACTGTTTCATTTGACTCTTTTAACATGGCGTTGTGTTCAGAACATTGAATTGATAGAAATGAATATTTGAGTTCCGGTATACGGTAGTTGTAGAAAATAGTATAAAAACAAAGCAAGAATAAATGGTTATCACATCGTGTAGCTCGTTCATGAAGAGCGTTGCCACGAAGAACTTTGATCCATATTCTTGTTAAAGAGAGAGAAAAAAGGTTTGACTTGATATCGTGGTCTGAAATAGCTTCATCCGTGGCCAGCGCAAGCCCTGGGCGGGTGCATGGTGAAGGCCGTGGGCGAAGTTGGATGTGCAGGGGGGGGGGGGGCGCCATCTGGCGGGCGCGTGTCGTGGCCAGCGCAAGCCCTGAGCGGGTGCATGGTGAAGGCCGTGGGCGAAGGTGGACGTGCAGGGGTGGGGGAGGGGAGGGCGCGTGTCGTGGCCAGCGCAAGCCCTGAGCGGGTGCATGGCGAAGGCCGTGGGCGAAGGTGGATGTGCAGGGGTGGGGGAGGGGGGCGCCATCTGGGGGGCGCGTGTCGTGGCCAGCGCAAGCCCTGAGCGGGTGCATGGCGAAGGCCGTGGGCGAAGGTGGATGTGCAGGGGTGGGGGAGGGGAGGGCGCGTGTCGTGGCCAGCGCAAGCCCTGAGCGGGTGCATGGCGAAGGCCGTGGGCGAAGGTGGATGTGCAGGGGTGGGGGAGGGGAGGGCGCGTGTCGTGGCCAGCGCAAGCCCTGAGCGGGTGCATGGCGAAGGCCGTGGGCGAAGGTGGATGTGCAGGGGTGGGGGAGGGGAGGGCGCGTGTCGTGGCCAGCGCAAGCCCTGAGCGGGTGCATGGTGAAGGCCGTGGGCGAAGGTGGATGTGCAGGGGTGGAGGGGGGGGTAATCCTGGCGCGTGTCGCGGCGCTGACAAACAGCGACGGGGGCGCTAAGCCGCTTAGGAAAAAGCGCGCAGGGGGCTGTGGCGTTGGGCGCGACTTGGTGACGGCGCTGGACTCCACGCGACGGCGCGTCCTGGATAGGATCCTGGAGCGGCTCGCAAGGATATACTACATTTTTTAATGCATTATTATATGTAATATGGTGCAAAAATCTCTCGTGAATTGATGTGTTACAAAATACTCCTGTGATTTGCAAAGTCTCTAGCTCAAAGGCGATGTACGCTACTTATGGTACGAATAGGAGCTCCCGATTGGTTGACAGGCAAAAGATTACCGATTTTGCAAGTAACTCTTAAGTGATAATTTCTGCTACATAAACATGTCTTATTCACCAAAGGGTCCCGTTAATAAATGTTTTATATCGACAATGTGTTTCAATAATTAGTTGTTCAGTTCTACATTCATTACCTTTAAAAACCTTTCTTTATACTAGAAAGAGGAATTTTATTAATTTAATTTTTTCTTTAGCCCAAATTTTGTTCAGATTTGCGGGATTTGGATTATCAGGGTTCTACTGTATTAATATCTTTAATTAATTTAGATCAAGGTCCGACTACAAAACCACTAATGGGGGTTTAGAAATAACGCAGCAATATTACATTTTTTCCTTTTACTCTTATGCTGCAACTGTTTAGCTTCTGCGAGACTCACGAATATGGAGTTTTCGTTTTGAGAACAAATTTAGTGTGGGATGAAACAGACCCCCGAGCTGTGAGATACAGCCTTTTCACGTACTGTAGGCGCTGAATCCATAAAATTTCAACAATGTTTAAGTCCGTGAAGGTTTAGGGTCATTTTAGATCACCTGTGTGAGTGAGTATTTTGCTTGTCTGCCAATTCTTTTCTTTCTTCAGTTATTCTTAACCATAAATGGACGTTAGTTTACTGGGTAGTTGAATGAAATTGCACCATTACGCTATAAGCTTGAAACTATTAAAAGTACGTCTATGTAAAAAAAGAGTCTGAGAAATTATGGACGTATTGTGTTACGTCAAAGCACCAGTGCAATAGTTTGTTGAGGTTTCAAAAGACTTTAGTTGCAACAGAGGCGTGTTTAAAAATAAACGTTTGAATGTCCAAGTTTATAAATGAAGTAAAGTAGCACTGTTGTCTCTCAAATTTGCAAAGCCCAGCTGCGCCATTGAAGGCAATTAGTGATGGTGGTTCAATGTGGTGTACGGAGGAGGTGGGCGGTGAGAAAAGGCCCCTTTTTGAATCCTAGTCACGATAACTGAGTGAGTGAGTGAAGTTATTTTGTGTGGGCACGTGTTTCGTGCTTCGATTGTCTGTAGTCCTCGTACGCGTCGGAGTCGTGTTTCGTCTTTTTCCTTCTTCTGTTTCCCCTACCTTCCACCGAAGACTCGCGTGCCCTCTGGCAGCGCGCGGGGAAATGAATCGACTGTCATTTGTCGAATGAACGTCCATCGACTGCGCGAGGAAGGGGAGGGGAGTTAGTGGCGGGGAGGAGGACGAGAAGTACAAGTACATTTGTGTATTGGAACTGGAGTAGGCGTTTACCGTCTGCATTTCACTTAAAAAATAGTACGTGAAGGCCTAAAAATAAATTTCAATATCATACATTGATGGAGGGACTTGTAAAGACAATTAAAATGACAGTCGTATGGATCGAGAAGTAGAACGGTGGGGCGTAAGTCAGTAAGTGAAGAGTGAGTAGTAAGATGCCTACAAACATTAGGAGGTGCATGGTAGGGAAAAGAAGAGAAGGCACAGCTGGAGGAATTTGCTGGAAGGGGAGTCGATGTAGCATGACGAGATGTGTGAGAGAGGAGTGGAATTCTCCCTCCACTCCTCTCCACACGTACGAAATACGGCCGATGTGAATCCCCCGCCCACCGAAAGAGAAAAGGGACATTTGTGTTCTCAGGGGAAGACACAATACACAGAAATTGAATTGAATTAATGCCTTATTTTACGTGGCGACACTTAGGCCGTGAGGCCTGCTCTTTCGTCTGACCACGCAAATTTCGCTACGCCCCTTTCACCAACTATCAGAGAAAAGAGGTATTTCTTGGGCGAGAAACAAGAGATTTGAATTTAGCTTAGAGGTGTCATTTAGGCTTGAGGATCTTTTACATGCAAGTAAATCTACTCACATGGGCCGGCCATACTTCCCCTCCGAAGGAAGGTGTACGAAGGATTTTTTCGCCTTTAAAAATCCACGATTCGATCGGGTTTGAAGCCGCCAACGTGGGTACAACAGTCCGATACGCTAACCGTTACACCGTCGCAGCCACAGCAAGAGCGGGGGAGGTAGTCGACATTTGCCGCGTAGTCTCACTCAGTCACGAAGAGAGCAAGAATGAATCGAATTCAGTTATTCTTGTTAAAACAGAAATAATCTTAAATATTTATGATCCCATGGAGTGTACTCTTTCTTTACACACTCATCAAAAAATGTATCCGAAATTCTTGAATTGCAGAGAACCAACCTGTCTCACGGATAAGAAAATAAAAGAAGACATAATACTGTATATACTTTCAAAACATTTGTAATGAAATTATATTTAAACCATTGACCATCACAATTTGAAAAAGCGAAAAACATATGAATTTCGTGTGTAAGAAAATGCACATAATAGCTTCTCTACGAGAAAATTAGTTGGATACTAATTTGTACTGTAAAAGACGAAGTAATGTTCATCTCTGCTATCGTGGCCATTGCATGTTTGTAGATTCTAACATTTTCATACTGCTTTCAATTTGCCAAATGCAGGCACTGTATACATTTTACGCAATTGTTTTCTTTACCATGTGTGTTATTACACTGTTGTTACGTACGAAAATATGAAACAAATGTACTCTACCTGTATTTTCTGTGAAAACTGTAAATAATATTAAAATTTAATTCGATGTAAATAAAAATGGCGTTGCCGGCGGAAAGGCTGTTTAGTACTTTGTCTTTGTTCAGTATTGTTGCCGGTGTGGGCCAGTGGTTGTTCATAATGACAGAGACATGCAAAGAATAAGAAAATATAACTAAAACCGACAAAGGAACAAAATACGTGATAACAAAAGGGAAACGATAGCAATGGGAGCGAAGGACACGTGGGAAGGTTGGGGTGGGGATGTAGGTCTGTCGCGAAGGGGTAACAGTGTTCCAGAGTAACCAGAAGGTGCAATGGAATTAATACGACAAACATATAAACGTGAATGTTTTGATTGTTCAATGAGGATGAAAATCGTCAATAACTTTACGTTGATATATATGTATTCATTACCATTGTGTTATAACTCCCCCACTTCGTGGGCGCAAGATTTAGGACAAATATTAGTCTCATATTTTGCGCACTCGAGCACTGACTTCATTTTTTAATTCATCGAATGTTATACATTACGCATGCGAAAAGGTTCTAGGAATTAAGAGAGAATTACCATTTTATTACTAACTTTGGATTGTTGCAGTATATAATGAGTTGCCATTTATAAAAACGCGTCCTCCGACGACTGAAAATCATGCGCTGCAAGCTCTCCGAATGGGGAGGGGAGGCGCGTTTGTGTCGATGGCGTCGTATGGTAGTTGAGACGTTGTGCTCTTGCGGTAGCTGCAAGTGCAACCGCTCTCTTCGGAAGTGACGGGGAGGCAGATGCAGCGGGAGAGTGAAACACGAACGGAGGGAGAGTGGAAAATACTGCCAGGTGGGTGGTGCCTGGGGCGACCCGCCCTCGTCGCCCGCGGCGTATTTCGCCACGCGCGCGCCGTCGCCAGGAGGCCGGTGGCGCCTCCCTGCCTCTTCCGTGCCCGTCCCCATCGCCCCGCCCTCAGTCCTCCCCGGCCATCGCCATCACCACGACCACGTCCTTCTCCACGCTCTGCGCCTTACACCAGTAAGTCAGCTGCAGCTCTACTGCCAGGCACGACACGTCGTTGCCCGTTGGCTCGTCTCTCTTCAGGTCATTTACATATGAACACTTTAAGTTCAAACACAAAGCAAATATATTATTCGTAAATTCATGTAACCAGAATCAATCAGCAAACGTTTCTTTCTCGACTTCGCCCATATCTTGTTCCTTTCTTGAGAACCACCGATTCATTTGCTGAACTACCTTCCGCAAGGATTCGCCAAGAAGTCACTACTAATTGGGTTTTAAATGAAGAATGTGGCTCTTATATTTCCAGCCCTCATGCATGCGTGCATTCTCTAGCGTATTCGGCACAGTATCCCTCAACAAGCGCGAGTCACTAGTAGGCGACGCTGCTTTACGATGACCAATTGTTCTCGTCTACAGATTCATACAACTCGTACCAAACTTTATATAGTTCACTTTATAATTTCTTATTAAGTTTTACATTGAACTCTTTTTGAAATTTGGGAGGAATATATAACACTCCTCTTCTTCTCTAATATAACGATACAATTGTACAAAAATAACGAACGAAATTGGATGATATTGTTACTTTGTTGAGGACGAGGATTGTTGGGTCCTAGTTCAGTAGCAGCAGTAGCGCCAAAGCTACGACTTCAACCACAATGGCAACTGTAAAAAAATCAATTGTGGTTCGAAACCATGACCGGGGGTCTGTGGTCCGTTGGTTGAGTTACTGCTCTGGCATTCAGTTTGTGTTGAGTGGGGAAAACTACCGCTCATAGCAGTCGTCCGTTTTCATTTTCCTCCAGCCAGCGGCTGATTTTGACCTCTCGAGCTAGGGTAAAAAAATTGCCACAATGCTGTCCCTGGGCCAACCGAAGTCTATGAAGACGTAATAGTTTCCTTTCCACGACAACCTCATCAGAAGTCTCCACCAGACCCATTCGGTTAACCACTCGTAAACAGCGAACGGCAATTGCCCTGAACCCCAGCGCCAACTTGCTGCTCGCGTGTTTATTCCTAGTTCAGTGCGCGTTAGAACTCTGTGGCGGGGCCAATCGGCTTAGAGCTCTCCCCCGCAGTCTGGAGCGGAAGCGGCTTGCGGCCAGTGGCAGCGCAACCCCCGTCCTTGGCCGGCCACTCGCAGAACGACGCCCGGCGCTGCGCGTCTGTTGCGGGGCTCAGAGCGAAGGCAAAGCAGTGCGCGATTGCTTACGAATGTTAATGATCTTGATCAAAGTACGTATTGGTTCATTATTCTGTGTATCATGTAGCGTATCAACTTGGATGTGTTGGTTGCTTTAATGTAAATCGTCCTCTTTTACAACGCTCTGTGGAGTCGAGTGTCTTGTTGGGGCGTGGACTCCACTTGCTGACTGCTCTTTCTTTCGGTAGCAGCACGCAAGCCCCAATTTGACACTTCACTATCAGGACAACTGAGACTTGCTATTACAAAGAAAGGGTGGTTTTGGACATGTGTTGCCACCCCTTTTTTCCAACGGCGACATCAAACGCTAAAGCAATCAGTGCTGTGTGCTGGACAGAACGATAAGATCAGCATTCGTTGGTACCATTTTGATCGCTTGCGTAGCTCCAGGATGTCTGAGTGGACCACACAGTAGTACCTTGTCTTCCATCATAATGGTAAAATATGATGTATATCAACAGGAAACCCGTTTTGTTAATACCCAAAGACTATTCATGATGAAGCACTGATGTACTGGACTACGCACAGTACGCTTCGACCTCATGGTTCACGTGCAATCTCGTGCAACTTACAAAAGTTAAACAATATTATTCAAATATATTTTCAGAGATTTTTCCTGATCTGACCTACATTTACACCATGCATCATTCATCCCTCCACCAACGTTTCTGGCAAATTGTGAGTATGAAAATCATTATGGCTGTTCAAGCACCCATCGTTCTTAAGTAGACTCGTTAGTTCTTGCCTCCATTCG
Organism: Gryllus longicercus; assembly: GCA_038098605.1. NCBI lineage: Eukaryota > Metazoa > Arthropoda > Insecta > Orthoptera > Gryllidae > Gryllus > Gryllus longicercus. The sequence continues at coordinate 5,357,148 of JAZDUA010000018.1, read as the reverse complement.
TGCTCCGATGTGTCGTCCGGTGATCCATCTCTGGCAATAGCCGACGAAAGGAGTATGGAGGGGACCAGATTCCGGGAGGCCTCTCCTCTATCCGTCCTGCTGCCTGCTCATTGCCTCGTGTTGTCCGGTGGAAACGCCATCTGTGGCTGTGGAGAAGCTCGCCCTGTGCGAGACCCCCAAGAGCACGAGAAGGATGTAAGGAGGGGAGTGGGGGCCGCGTTTGCTCAGCGGCAACGGGGCGCAGAGGTTGGTTTGCGGGAGCGGTCGACGCACGCGCCCCTGTCGCCCGACCACACACCACACACCGCTTCATTACGCTCACCCCCTTCTGCCCTCTCGGTCACCCTCATTCCCACCCTATCACTCCCTCATCCGCCCTCTCCCAGCCCCATCCCCCGCTCAACCACCCCTCCAATCACTTCCTCACCCGCTTACTTCACCCTTTTCTCACTCTCCGCGCGCACGAAACAGACCGACGGCGAGAGATTCTCACCCGCGGAGAAATGTGTTCTTCACAAACGAGAGACTTTGCGCCAACCGTGTCCTTATGGGCGAATTTTGTGAATTGAAGCATTAATAAGCCTTTTTAAATACAAATATCAATGTCTGCATTTAAAGGCAGCAGCAAATACATCGTTCGTGCCTTCAGAAAAAATATAATTATATGGTGTGTCTAAGGTTTTTAAGCTGATGAGTTGGATTTCCAGCTGTTGTTCCCTGCAACGTGGAGATATAAATCTTGGTTTAAGTTGTACATTTCAATTCCATTTTCAGAATCATTCTCAACTATGTTTACAGCGAGTAGTGATAGTATTTTTCCTGAATTTCTAAACTTCTCTCGTTTATTATTCTTGGAAAATAAGTACCGAACGACACGAAACAATAAATTTCGGATTACATATTTATGCTTTAATTAATTAATATGTATTCAATCCGCTGAAATCGCAAGGGATATATTTTGCCAAACAGGTTCCATAGTTTTAATTCGCGTTAAAAATATATATTTATCAGAGTAAGTTTTAAATTACTACCATATTGTAATGACACTTTTAAGAACTGAATTTATTGCATATCGTGCGAACAAATAGCAAGAGCAATGCGCATTGTTTTAGTTTCTATTGAAATGTTTGCGTGAGCGTTTGAAATAGCACAAATGTTTCGTTACGTTACTGGCACTTCCGAATTCATATTCGGCAGTGGTTGTAACATCTCGTCTTCTGGAATTCATTTAGTGATTAAATTCGCTGCTGGTAAAGATAACACAGAGGACACAAAAAAATTGGAAAAGTTCACTAAAAGAAAAAGTCACGAAGTTCGCGAGCTACTGGTATTTAAATTAATTAATATATCGATTTGTTGTATACGCTGGTGAAGTGTTAAGGGGTAATGAAATATTATAGAAATAAGATACATAATTCCCGTGTCCTGTGGTTACGACTTGTAGTTGCGATAAAACGTCCATGAAAATGTTGAAATGTCAGAACTATAATAAAACTCATTATTGAATAAGAGTGTGATCTTTTCGTTTGTACTATTAGACTTCTGTTAAAATGTGACCAGTTAAGCACTTTTTAAACCACCCAATAGAGAGACATGGGAGCTTGGAATTGAAGGTTTTGGGAGGGAGTGAGAGGTCAGCGCACAATGAAGAGGTATTGGAATGGAATGAAGCAGTCCTACAAGAGATGATGTTAGGGAAGGGGGAGAGAGACGAAAGACATTGAGGAAAGAAGAAAATGGCAGGTAAGGGACGTGAGGGTGAAGGGGGCGCTGGGTGCAGATGCTCCCGCAGTGACAGCCCCAGAGGAACAAGTGCCGAAGATGGAGTGTGCATGAGAGGAGGGGGATTTATAGGTGGTGGCAACGGGCTGAGCTAAGACTAAGGAGGCGGCGAAGGCGAGGCGGGAGCAGAGCTGATGGACAGGGGCAGTGACAGCGCCAGAGGAACACGTGTCGAAGATGGAGTGGGCATGAGAGGAGGGAGGTTTACAGGTGGTGGCAACGGGCTGAGCTAAGACTAAGGAGGCGGCGAAGGCGAGGCGGGAGCAGAGCTGATGGAGGGGGGCGGTGGCAGCGTGGGTGTGGACCTGCGATGGCAGTGGGGGTGGGGGCGGGGACTAATGGAATTAGCGGTGGTGGTCGTCGCCCACATCCCCTCCCCTCCTCCCCCCCCCGCGTCACGCTCCGCGCGCTGGGCGAAATGAAATTCAGAAGCCTCCGTCTAGAGGAGAAGCCAATAGCGGCCGCTTTAATTCCAGTTTTTCCTTCCAAAGTATTTCATCCGCATGAAAATTGCAAACTTTTAAATAGCGTAATACAATGGGAATGCAGATTTTAGTATAATTTATTCGCACGCATAAAATATTTCCCTTGTCAAGACATCTGTGATTTCGTGTTTAGGCCTTTGTATCTGTACAAGCATTTGGAAACACGTGTTATTATTTTGAGAAGATGATAAAAATTCAATCTGTGAATGAAATTCTTCCTTTTATGAAGCAACACGTGACACTTTCCCGTGTGTAAAATAGAAACAGAAAAATTTCGATTTGACACACGAAACACGACTTAATTGAGGAATACGTGGATCGCGTGACGATTTTTCCCAGTAAATATAATTAAGTTTTTAATTTCTAGATTCAAGCGTTGTTGAAGCAAATGTTAAAATCATTTTGTAAAATTATATGTTTTTGTGATCAATGAAATGCGAACACACCACAGGCTGATTTGATTTGCTTCCCTTCTATTTTGAAAATTTAGTAGTTGACCGTTTGTAGATGCGACTATGCAACCAATGGAGAAACTATTTTTAGGAACGTTTTAGACAGTTCTGTAGCTCATAGGAGAGACATTTGGAATAAAACAATGAACAAAAAACAGAATATAGTACGTTTTGTATCCATTTAAAATTATTTTGGAGTGAAATTTGAATATTTGAACCTTATTAATGTATATTATATAATATAATATTAAAATCATTGTTTCAATGAAAATTGCCATAATGAAATCCAAGATAACTTTTCGAGCAAATTAACACCTATTTTCTTAGAATCTGTTGGAGAATACTTGTATTCCTCTTTCTGGATACATTTTGAATCAACAATGCTATTAAAAAATTCAGACTACTATCTGGTTCTACGTTTCACGATAGCGAATTAAAGTTTGTCGGAATTCCATTCGCACCGTCCGGTATCCTACTATTTATTATATATTACATTTTATTACATTGTGTCTTGCACTTCACAGGTTTTCACCCGTCTCTCCTCAAATGTTCCTCCGTAAGGGCAATAGCTCTTCCGAGGTCCCGAGTTGAGTTCTGCGAGTGGAGAAGCCGCGACCTGACCTTCTGGGAGTGTGAGGCCTTCTGGGGCCTCGCGCGGTCGCCCGTGTCTTGTTTCCGCTGAGATGGAAAGGTATCGCCTTCCTTCTCCGCCCGATTCCGGTCTCTGCCCGTCGCAAGCGCCCGGGGCCCTTCACCAGAAGGCTCGACGAGGGGAGGGAAGGAACAACGGAGGCACGGAAGGCGCACGGAGAGAGAGAGAGGGGGAGATGAAGAAGGTTAAAGACCAATGAAGAAAATAGTCAAATGGTGAGAGATGAACTGAGAACGATGTGTGACAATTTGGCAAGGATACGAGTACATATACATACAAACATAGAGATATTATTCGAGACAGGCTGACAGATTTCAGAGGGAAGGGATGGATATATAAGATCAATAAAACAAATGGAATATGAAGAAACAATAGAAAACATTCTTTATCTATTTACCTTATTTTGTACATTTGTTATTTCATGTTTTCTGTTTTCGCATTTTATATTCCCATTTTTGTAGTGTGTTTAGATAATATTTTCACCAAAAGTTATAAAACATAGTCTGTGATACTCAAAATTTTAATTGTAATTTAATATGTTGTTATTTTTTGCACTGAAGATGGCCAGCATGCGTCCGAAAAAACTTAATGGAAAAGTAAACACGAAAATCAACGCCTATTATCTATTTCTATAATAAACAAAGTTTTTTGTGTTTAAGTTCTTTGTCCTGGAGAATAGACTTCTGGAAGTCCAAATAGCAGAGTATAAAGGGCACTGTGTAGCGATCTCAATCTCCGAAATTCATCACATCGAGTTGAAACGTTCGCGGTTTCATTCGAGCTCTTTTGCATCTAAAAAATCATAAAAATCGAACAAAGGGCTACAAATTGATCTACAATATATCTAGAGCGCAATTTCGCAACCGTCTCTTTTTATAAAGGTCAGTTAAACAAATTGGCCTAATCATATTTCTAACTAAACGCTCAATTTCGTCGACGATTCATGCGCAATGAAAACAGATTTATCACTTCTCACAGAGCACGCACTAGATTGTTTTCTGTTGGTTGCGGGAAGATTGTGTTTGCTCTGTGGAGAGAACGCTTGCGTCGCCTCGAGGCCCAAACAGACGAGCGCAAAGCGAACTGTATCGCGATCGGAGGGGGGAGGGGGGCGTGAGACGTTTGTTGGCCGCCTCTGCCCCCGGCTCCGCCACCGCCACCGCTGTTTGGAGCAACTAACTTCATCTTGAAATTATCGGCCCCCGGCGTCGCTTCTGCAGCGGTGAGCACAGAGGGCGACACGGGCGCTCCCCAGCGGCCGAAAGTGGCCCTCGAAAACCGAAGGCGGACGTCAACCAGTGCGCTTCGATTGTTTTTCGAGAAGAGGTCGATGTAAAGATATGCATTTCTAAGATTACTTCTCTAATTTCATCCTTGAATAATGTTGAAGATACCTCATCAGCATTTCCACAAGTTGTACGTTTGCAATCAAACGTTGCACGTGACCATTTTAGAGCTGGAATTGCCACAGATATTTGGAGATGAACTCTTTAAATTATCCAAACAATAAAGCGATAGATATTTATAGACACTTGCAGAGACGTAAAAGATAGAGAGACCTAGAGAACTCGCATAAGAGAGGCTCCTTTTAATTATGAGAGAGACTGAAGTCCTGTAGTGAGTTCAACCAATTTGAGTAAGTAGGGTGTGCTTTCTCCACCAGCGTTTTCAATACGTCCCTGACTTTGACTGGAGTGAATGCACTTCATTGCTAAACATCCGCTTTCTCCTCATCTCTTTGAGGCAGAGTATTATTTTCAGTTTCTGCCATTTATTGCCTTTTAAGGAGAATTTTTGCTCTACTCCCGGATTAGATATCAAGCATATTTGTTATACGCTTTGACTTTCGGTATAGAAGGCCCAACGGCAATGGCCTTAAGTGACTTTCGGAAGTGAGACTGGCGAAAACCTTCCTACTTTCTTCGCAGTTTGAATGTAAATTCGAATGTATTTTTTCGTTTAATTTAATTTTCCATTTAAAAGTAACATTAAAGGTTTTCTACATAAAGCTCTCCGCGGAACAAAGAAGGGTTTTTGTTCTAAACTACCCTACCTTTCCTGTTTTGTTTAACCATACCTTTGTTCCCCGCCGTATGCGTTACAGTGTCTGAAATCCCCATTAGATGCGGAGCAAATGTGTGCAGATATTTCACGTGGTTTCAGTTTTTCAATACCTGAGACGCTATGATAGAAAATATACGGGAGCAAATCAAATATTTCAATATTTTGTTCTGGAAGGTTGGAAGCCCACGTCTGTCACTAAAACCCATCACAGCGCAGCGCAGCTAGGGAAAATAAGAAGGGAAAACCCCAACAAGGGTCGCTTTCTGTGCCGTTAATATGGTGATGCTTACCTGTGCAGACTTCAAAATACAACAATGCCATACTCAAGTCATGCAAATTACTCTATTATAATTAAAATATAAACAAATTTTGTGTTACTGTTGCACATTTGAAAAGTCACTTCATTTACTTCTTCTGGTTTATTAAACACAGCATTTTAAAATTTGCAGAAGAAAAAGATGGTCCCTAAACAGTGTTTGAGTTAAGTACGCAGGTGAGTGTGCACCTTGGAACGGATGCAATAAACTGAGAGGCGGTTGTTTCTGAAACGAGGGGCGATGGTGGTGCTGCTCGGATCAGAAACTGGGGAAGATCCCATGGAGGCAGCACCCATTCCTAAACTACGAATAGCATCGTTCACCAAAATTTCCACCCGATTGAACTGGGATTTGAAACAAGTTTTGGCGATACACTACGAAACGCTCTGATCATATTAATTTATGTTATCTGAAAAGAGGGGACCACTCTTAAAGGCATATAATCCGAGACGCATCGAATTCTCAGAAGAAGAACATGAGATTATGGAAACAAAGATAGTTGATGTTAAAATATTTTCAGATTTTTGAGGTTTAAATACATAATGTCCTTATTGGTGGCGATATTAGGCCTACCCTTCCACCTGACACAGAAAGATGTTTGAACATTTCCTGCGCTTGCACTGCAGCAGTAACTCATTCCCTAAACAAAGGAGGAAAAAACTACATTTCTTTCATCGACCTACGGTCCAGAGATTCAACAAAACGATTCAACAAAAAACTACCACTTCGCGGACATATCAAAATAACTATTCTGGGAATTTTCAAAATGTTTGTCCATGTGGCAATCATGAGTACAAAATATTTGAGCATTTTGATCTTGCGAAAGGCTATAATATTCCCGCGCATAATAAAAACATGTAACTTTTAGTCTGAATATTTTGTTCTCAAATGGCTTTTACAGAAACTCATCTGCACTGTGGAAGCCTGTTAAATTTCTTTTCAGGGTCATAACAAGTTCAAAAACGAGAGAAGAGGTCTTAGGGGTTCCCATTGTGGCCAATTGGGCTCACCGTGTTGTTGCGGGAACGTTGGCAGCAGGGGCTCGCAAATATCGAGGGCTTTTACTCTGTGTAGCCAGCGCCCCTGGTGACAGCCGTTGAGTTAAATCAACTCCCCCCCCCTTCCTGCTTTCCACCTCTTCCATCCCGACCCCTCCTCACTTCGATCCCCCATTCCCTATTCCATTCTGCGCTGCGCCTAGAAATTGGAAACTTAGAGCTAGCTCACCCATTCCCTTGTCTCTTCCTAGGTCGGGGTTTCTTCCGACTCGGATGTTGCCGAAGGTGCGTTTGAATTACGATGCGAAAGAAGATCGTGAGTCATTCATAAGGGCAAAGCAAATCGAAAGAGCAACGCGAAATAGGCTACAGGTAGTCTACTGTGGGGCTTTCCTCTGCGCACAAATGAATCGAATTTCTCTGTAACTTTCTTTTTAATCACTAGGTTCGAGAAAAAATCGGATGTGGGTTTTTGTCATAAGTTCTTTTGTTTTGGGGTTACACGAATTCAATTGAAACGCTTCCTACCTTCGTAAAAAAGCATTTAACAGTAATATAATAAGATGATGAAAATACGCTTCCCGTGCACGTAACATTTTCTTAAAACAATTTGGAGCAGTTTTCTTAATTATCTTCCCTATTTTCACGCTGCTTTAATTGTTGCATATGGTATGAGAATGTTTTCCGAAAGATTGAGCGTCAGGGTACAAAAGCGATAAAAATTCCACCTACTGAAAGTGTCTGGTTTTTATGTTGACCTTTTGTTCTTCTCTAATCTTACTGTGATGTTCGTCATGAGTTGCTTTGGCTAAGAAATTGAGAAACTATGAACAATTTATGTTCAATTCCGGTTATGCAGAAATTGAACGTTCTTACTTTCTTTCTTACTTAAAATAAACTAAGCATACACCCTAGCAAATTTTCGTATTTCATTTGTCTACAATTTGACAATAATTCACCAATCAAATGGCAACAGGTTAATCACCGATCCAGTTTCACTGCCGAGGCCGAAAGATTACCAAAACTCGTATTTTTAAAATGGGAGATTTTCGTTTGTGATTTGTGTTGTTAATGGTCATTAAAGGAGTTTTGATTTATGATTTGGTGTTGCATGAAAGAAAATATACAGATCGATATTGCTTCGGTTTTGTAGGAGATACACAGCTGCGGCAAAGAGTTCATTCTTTGGTAACATGCACATACGAGAATCGGCTGCTTAGCAAACGACCAGAGATTTGTCTAGTAGTACTATACATTATATACGAAATATTTATAATATGTGTTTGCGAAAAGAAAAATATACGTTAGTCACTGGTAATTATGGTAACTAAATGAAATTACTCAGCAGATGATTTTTCAAAGCCAAATAATTGTTGATTTAATCTAATCACGTATTTCTTTTTAAAAGTAAAATTATGTAACGAGTCAACAACAGTTGATCCGACAGAAGACTACTAGGTGCTTTAGACTTACTCCTTCACTTCACTTTCGCAATAAATAAATAAGAGAAACTATGAGTCGTCTACTACCCCATGTTTGGAGTAGGACGCATCTGGCTGTGTGGGAGTGAGGGGGAGCTTATGGCGACGCCCCTCGCCTGTCGCCTGTCTAATGCCGGCGCGCGACCACGGGAGGCGCTCAACCAACAGCGCAGCTAATGATCTCGGGGCTCCGCCTCACCTCAACACACACGGCGCTCGTCACCTCACCTCACCTCAGCCCGACTGGCAACCCTCCTTGCACACCTGACCTTGCTTCCCCCACACCTCTTCTCTCCTCCCCTTCTCACAACAAGATCCTCCCTGCTCTCTCCTCTGCTCTCTCCATCTCACCTCTACACACACCGCGCTCCGTCACCTCACCTCAGCTCACCTCAGCCCGGCTGGCAACCCTCCTTGCACACCCGGCCTTGCTTCCCCCACACCTCCTCTCTCCTCCCCCTCTCTCAACAAGATCCTCCCTGCCCTCTGCTCTCTCCACCTCACCTCTACACACGACGCTCACCACCTCACCTCACCTCAGCCCGGCTGGCAACCCTCCTTGCACTCCTGGCCTTGCTTCCCCCTCACCTCCTCTCTCCTCCCCCTCTCAACGAGATCCTCCCTGCCCTCTCCTCTGCTCTCCCCACCTCACCTCTACACACACCGCGCTCCGTCACCTCACCTCAGCCCGGCTGGCAACTCTCCTTGCACTCCTGGCCTTGCTTCGCCCTCACCTCCTCTCTCCTCCCCCTCTCAACAAGATCCTCCCTGCCCTCTCCTCTGCTCTCTCCACCTCACCTCTACACACGACGCTCGCCACCTCACCTCACCTCAGCCCGGCTGGCAACCCTCCTTGCACTCCTGGCCTTGCTTCCCCCACACCTCCTCTCTCCTCCCCCTCTCTCAACAAGATCCTCCCTGCTCTCTCCTCTGCTCTCTCCATCTCACCTCTACACACGACGCTCACCACCTCACCTCACCTCAGCCCGCCTCGCAACCCTCCTTGCACTCCTGGCCTTGCTTCACCCACACGTCCTCTCTCCTCCCCCTCTCAACAAGATCCTCCCTGCTCTCTCCTCTGCTCTCTCCACCTCACCTCTACACACGACGCTCACCACCTCACCTCACCTCAGCCCGCCTCGCAACCCTCCTTGCACTCCTGGCCTTGCTTCCCCCACACCTCCTCTCTCCTCCCCCTCTCTCAACAAGATCCTCCCTGCCCTCTCCTCTGCTCTCTCCACCTCACCTCTACACACGACGCTCACCACCTCACCTCACCTCAGCCCGCCTCGCAACCCTCCTTGCACTCCTGGCCTTGCTTCCCCCACACCTCCTCTCTCCTCCCCCTCTCTCAACAAGATCCTCCCTGCTCTCTCCTCTGCTCTCTCCATCTCACCTCTACACACGACGCTCACCACCTCACCTCACCTCAGCCCGCCTCGCAACCCTCCTTGCACTCCTGGCCTTGCTTCGCCCTCACCTCCTCTCTCCTCCCCCTCTCAACAAGATCCTCCCTGCTCTCTCCTCTGCTCTCTCCACCTCACCTCTACACACGACGCTCACCACCTCACCTCACCTCAGCCCGCCTCGCAACCCTCCTTGCACTCCTGGCCTTGCTTCCCCCACACCTCCTCTCTCCTCCCCCTCTCTACAAGATCCTCCCTGCCTTCTCCTCTGCTCTCTCCACCTCACCTCTACACACGACGCTCACCACCTCACCTCACCTCAGCCCGCCTCGCAACCCTCCTTGCACTCCTGGCCTTGCTTCCCCCACACCTCCTCTCTCCTCCCCCTCTCTCAACAAGATCCTCCCTGCCCTCTCCTCTGCTCTCTCCACCTCACCTCTACACACGACGCTCACCACCTCACCTCACCTCAGCCCGCCTCGCAACCCTCCTTGCACTCCTGGCCTTGCTTCGCCCTCACCTCCTCTCTCCTCCCCCTCTCAACGAGATCCTCCCTGCCCTCTCCTCTGCTCTCCCCACCTCACCTCTACACACACCGCGCTCCGTCACCTCACCTCAGCCCGGCTGGCAACTCTCCTTGCACTCCTGGCCTTGCTTCGCCCTCACCTCCTCTCTCCTCCCCCTCTCAACAAGATCCTCCCTGCCCTCTCCTCTGCTCTCTCCACCTCACCTCTACACACGACGCTCGCCACCTCACCTCACCTCAGCCCGCCTCGCAACCCTCTTTGCACTCCTTGCCTTGCTTCCCCCACACCTCCTCTCTCCTCCCCCTCTCAACAAGATCCTCCCTGTCCTCTCCTCTGCTCTCTCCACCTCACCTCTACACACGACGCTCACCACCTCACCTCACCTCAGCCCGCCTCGCAACCCTCTTTGCACTCCTTGCCTTGCTTCCCCCACACCTCCTCTCTCCTCCCCCTCTCAACAAGATCCTCCCTGTCCTCTCCTCTGCTCTCTCCACCTCACCTCTACACACGACGCTCACCACCTCACCTCACCTCAGCCCGCCTCGCAACCCTCTTTGCACTCCTTGCCTTGCTTCCCCCACACCTCCTCTCTCCTCCCCCTCTCAACAAGATCCTCCCTGTCCTCTCCTCTGCTCTCTCCACCTCACCTCTACACACACAGCGCTCCGTCACCTCACCTAAGCCCGCTTCGCAACTCTCCTTGCACACCCGGCCTGTGGAGTGGAGGGGAATTTAATTGAAAGAGTGTGGGAATGTGCAGGGAAGTCAGAGTAACTTCGAGAACGTGTAAATAATGCCATTATGTTTGTAAATAAACTTGTGTTTTTAAATTTTGAATGTAAGAGTCATTACTTCGCTACCCTGACGCCGCAGTATTTTACTCTAACTAATCTCTACTCTCTTACTAACTCGCAGTATGTACTAAAATTGTATTTCGCACGTTAAAGGTACATATTCCACTTGTCTCTTTGAGAACTCGACATACTAACGGAAACTCCTCGCAACGAACAGGCAATAACACAAAATTGTGATGTATTTCAAAGAAAGTTTACGTAGAATATAACTTTCTGGACAATTGATTTTCAAAAACATCAGAGTTTATTAGGCAAAGTGTAATGTTATCATTTGATTTTAAGAAAACGTTACGTAGTCTCTTAAAAAGCTTTATGGGAATCTCGACAATTGTTCAACCTCTCAACAGAATTAGATTGTTGCGAGCATTACATTAACACCTCCGATGTTAATGAAATTAACACACTCGTGCCATTCGAGACATTGAAATTTCCCTTTCATATTACCTCGTCACACTCAATTTCATCATCTCTAATTCCAAACTGCATATAATTTGAGGGTAAAAAAATAATTCCAATTTTGATCTTCAATTGGCCTGAAATAATGCAATCAAAATGTACAATTTTATGATAAATTGGTTGTGAAACTGCAGAGAAGAAGTCTGTCTTTTCGAAACAACGAGCGAGATTCACCAATTACTAATTCTGCAGAAAAATAATTTCAAGCAAAGAGAGGTGTAAATGTGACACACGGAAGGAAACCTGTTTGACTTGAGGGCCTTCGCAACAAAGGCGCAGAAACAGTTTAAGAAAGTAAACGCAAAGTTTTTGAAAATGAATGGCAAATCGGAAATCCTTTCAGATGTCGTCCACGTTCTAATCTGAAGCTGCCAGGCATTTAGCACTTGACATTCCCAACTTTCTCTGCCACCTCCGCAGGCCGTAGAGGTGGTATAAGGATGAAAGGAATTCAGACTGTTTGGGAGAGTTCACAATTGCATACTCCTAAGTAAATATCTGTGCTGGAGGTGGGATTTCAACCCGTGTCCCTGTGATAATGATTATCCAGATAGGCAATAATCGATTGAGTTTTTTTTAATTTCGTGTTTCGTGTGCACTGAGACTCCATTCTTTGCTTTGAATGAAAAAAACCTCCATCGAGGCGAGATCTCTGCGCGTTGGGGAAGGTGTTTATTACAGCTGACGGCGCCCAAAGAGGTAATCTCAAAATCTACCACCCCATCCAACATGACCCCCCAAAGACAGCGCCAGAACACCCGATCGGAAGAACGCGGACTCAAAATTAAATGACAGTGTCTATGCATCCTCTATTTCCCTAGCGATAGACTGAAATTGAAGCCGGACAGCCTGTGAATTACCTACTCTCCTCCTCCCTTTTAGAGGGGTGAAGTAGTGAAGTCCTCGAGGCGCAAAGGCAGGCAGAGGTTGAGTGTGCGTGGTGTACGTTCCCCTATTTCCATAGCGAGAGTCTGGAATTGAAGCCGGACTGACTGTGAATTACCTACTCTCCTACTCCCTTTTAGAGGGGTGAAGTAGTGAAGTCCTCGAGGCGCAAAGGCAGGCAGAGGTTGAGTGTGCGTGGTGTACGTTCCCCTATTTCCATAGCGAGAGTCTGGAATTGAAGCCGGACTGACTGAATTACCTACTCTCCTCCTCCCTTTTAGAGGGGTGAAGTAGTGAAGTCCTCGAGGCGCAAAGGCAGGCAGAGGTTGAGTGTGCGTGGTGTACGTTCCCCTATTTCCATAGCGAGAGTCTGGAATTGAAGCCGGACTGACTGTGAATTACCTACTCTCCTCCTCCCTTTTAGAGGTGTGAAGTAGTGAAGTCCTCGAGGCGCAAAGGCAGGCAGAGGTTGAGTGTGCGTGGTGTGCGTTCCCCTAGCGAGAGTCTGGAATTGAAGCCGGACTGACTGAATTACCTACTCTCCTCCTCCCTTTTAGAGGGGTGAAGTAGTGAAGTCCTCGAGGCGCAAAGGCAGGCAGAGGTTGAGTGTGCGTGGTGTACGTTCCCCTATTTCCATAGCGAGAGTCTGGAATTGAAGCCGGACTGACTGAATTACCTACTCTCCTCCTCCCTTTTAGAGGGGTGAAGTAGTGAAGTCCTCGAGGCGCAAAGGCAGGCAGAGGTTGAGTGTGCGTGGTGTACGTTCCCCTATTTCCATAGCGAGAGTCTGGAATTGAAGCCGGACTGACTGAATTACCTACTCTCCTCCTCCCTTTTAGAGGGGTGAAGTAGTGAAGTCCTCGAGGCGCAAAGGCAGGCAGAGGTTGAGTGTGCGTGGTGTACGTTCCCCTATTTCCATAGCGAGAGTCTGGAATTGAAGCCGGACTGCCTGTGAATTACCTACTCTCCTCTTCCCTGTTAGAGGGGAGAAGTAGTGAAGTCCTCGAGGCGCAAAGGCAGGCAGAGGTTGAGTGTGCGTGGGGTGCGTTCCCCTATTTCCATAGCGATAGACTGAAATTGAAGCCGGACTGCCTGTGAATTACCTACTCTCCTCGTCCCTGTTAGAGGGGTGAAGTAGTGAAGTTCTCGAGGCGCAAAGGCAGGCGGAGGTTGAGTGTGCGTGGTGTGCGTTCCCCTATTTCCATAGCGAGAGTCTGGAATTGAAGCCGGACTGCCTGTGAATTACCTACTCTCCTCTTCCCTGTTAGAGGGGTGAAGTAATGAAGTCCGCGAGGCGCAAAGGCAGGCAGAGGTTGAGTGTGCGTGATGTGCGTTCCCCTATTTCCATAGCGAGAACCTAGAATTTAACCCAGACTGCTGGCACTTTCTCTGCTCGATTCCTCGCTATGCGAGGGGCGAAGTAATGAAGTCCGCGAGGGCCATAGGCGAGGCAGAGGTTGGCTGTGCGTGGGTGCATCTGCGCTGCTCTGGTCCTGTGCATCGGAGTTGGGCTCCTGTTTCCCGTCCCCCCGCCCGCCACTGCGATGCAGTAGTTGTGGAACGCGGCGCGCCCGCCCTTTGTTCCAGCGCCTCCTCCCTCCGAGAGGGGAACAAAGCCCTCGCGAGGAGCGAGAGTCAGGGCGCGCGTGGCCTTCCGCCCGGCAGAGCGCACACTCGAAGCGGCGAAGCGCAGGGGGACAATGACCCACTTTTTCCCTTTGGGGAGAGGAGACTTTCTGCCGCTTCTCTTCGTTTAGTGTTGAACGGTGTCATGAGTGCTATTGTTTTTCTCGCGAAAATCGCAACGCCATTTTAGTCATAATACTATTACTATCCCTAAATTTTTACTTTCTACTCTTAACTCGCAATTTTAACAAAATGATCTCCTTGAGTTAGTAGGTCAGCGAAGGTCTGCAAACAATTATTTCATTCTGGATTAATAGACAATAATAGTTTTCATAAACAAGAGGGAGAAATTCTCTCATTATATATTCAAAAGCAAGCAATCACAGATGTCTATCAAAAGTCATACAAAACATTCCGGTGAACTTCACGTGCAGAAAAAGAAGAAGTAGAGGGAAATAGTGTTTCAAATTATTGCGAATGTTTCCGCTGTGAAAGATATTGTGAAGGTTTATTACTAACAACAACTGCAGTGATGTGAAACATTTTGAATAGCTGAGCTGATAGAAATTGTTTTTAATAATTTGTCGTTTAATATACTTGTTCTTTTCTATGTTTCTTATAACTTTGCGTGTTATTTTTATATTTTCTGTTGTCAAACATAATAAAATGGAACCCAAATGTTCCGAATTTATCTTCTTATTAAACTTCCATGTGCCACATGAAATCATTCCAGGAGGCAGCGATATCAAGTCGTTTCATAATTGACCGGTATGCAGAATTCCATTAGCTATCTTTTTTCGTGTTATTTGTTTATTAGTTTGATTCGAATCTATTGTGTTACTGATTTACATACGAAATATACCAATCCTACCCATGACTTGTGAATTCTTGGTAATAAAGAAACGTATCGAGAATTTAAGTTGTCTCGGTATTCTTGTGACAAATGCTCATACGTTAGATGTAGCTGGTTTCGCGTAGGTTTAAAGTTGCATTTGCTTCGAAGCGTGAACTATCAGATACTCAAGGTCACTTTAAAAGTGACTGTACTGAAATGGATGATCCGTTTCCTCCCTGGACATTTGCTTGTGTTACACTAGAAGTGTGCGAGGTAATGGCCCCGCTCGTCGCTCGCCGACGCCGGCTGTGTGAAGGCGGAGCGATTCGCCGCCTCAGCTCCATGGCTTCGCTACCTGCGCAAGTGACGGAAGGAATTCCGCAAACCCCTCGCTGTTCCTCTTCGCCCCGCACGTGTTGCTGAGTCCTCCCTCCACTCTCCATGAACGGGCGATAGCACACAATGTTAATGCAAGTGGCATTCATTTGAAAGCAATTTTTCTTAGAACATTTCATTCCACTAATGGCCCCCGCAGCTGTAAAAATGCTGCTGGCGAGAGTGTGGAAAGTGGGGTCTCAAACGGTACACGGAAATACTGAAACTTGGTTTTTCCTCTAATGACCTCAGCAAGGCTGCAAGAAAGGACACTTAAGAATGATGATTTACTCGTAATATTACACATGAGAAATTGTGTATTAATATTATTAGATATGGGGATTTTCCACTCCAAATCGAAACTGTTTCGGGGTTTAGGTATTTTCTAGTCAGTCTCAGTATTTAACGAAACCATTAACGTAGCCAGAGTCTGGTTTCGTTTCTGTCAATTCATGCGAATATTCGAAATTAGTGATGCAGATCATTTGAATCTCAATTGGTTACTCTTACAATAGGTATTTAATAGATTAAACAACATTATACAATCAATTGAGGTAAGACAACGAAACATTTAAAAATTTCTCCGCTTTCGTGATATGTTTATCGTCTAAAAACTTCAACTGCTAGTGCTTTGTTGCTATTTGAGCGAATGTATAGAGCGAATCGCAGTGTTAACGGCTAGAAGGAGTTTCGTGTGTTGAATCTGGCGTCCGAATGGTCGCACAAAAAAGTGGAAATTACTGTTATGGGAAGGTTAGCACCGAATTTTCGTATTTTGCGTTTCACCTCTTTTGTTTCGCCTGGTGGTTTCTACAAATTGAAGTTACGAAGCAATTTTAATTGTTTTTTTTTTAAGTAAAATTACAAGCATTTACAATATTCGCAACTTCAGGTTTTCTCCATGTTTACAAGCCTACATCACAAACATTCATTTTTGAAACCACGCTCTTTCAGTTTGTGCACAGTCTTCCGACTTTTGCCACAACAGCGATACTGCTGATGACGGCAATGCCGGCTCCCTAAATAAGTATATTCAGTTGAAGATGACTTCCATTGTTTCTTCATACAATTACGTCAAAAGCGATGCATGCCATGAACAATGCGTTTTATGAGAAGTACGTCCACGTTGTCAGGTGATCTGGGGGTTAGAAGGGTTTTGTCGGAGGCCAGCTGTGAGATCAGGTGCTGAGGCCGACGGCGCTACTGAATTAGTGTGTGTGTGAGACATCCACGTTAGGTCGCGGAGCGTGGCTAGGCGCCAGGCTGGCTGCCAGATTATCTTCCTGTGAGCGAGGTCGCGCTCCTGACAAGCCCCATTAGAATATTTTCGGCGCATCCTACTGGCGCCGGTACGAAATGCTACTGCGTTCTACTGAATTAGGGTTTAAGATTGACCATTACGATAATAGTAAATAGTCAAAATGTTATCAAACATTTTCTCACTAGCGGATCGTTTATGGTAAAAATCAATTCAACGACCTCTAACCCTTACACCATTGCTGCAGGTGAGCCTCAAGGATCGGTTCAATCACCCATTCTGTTCAACATTTTTCGCTACGATATCCCTACTGAGGGTGACTCCAAGATGGCGGTGTACGCAGATGATATCGCCCTCTTCGCAACACACAGCGACATTTCCGTAGCGAATGACTATATTTAAAACACACACTAAGCGAGTATGTTAACTGGACCCAAAAATGGAGAATCAAAATAAACCTGTTAAAATGTCAAGAACAATCTTCACTTTACGATTCCCCAAAGATCCTGTCAAATTAAATTTTCACAATACATATATTCCATGGACCTCTTCACCGATTAAATACTGAGGAGCATTGTTTGACAAAATATTAACTTGGAAATCTCACATAAGTGCAAAAGCTCATAAAGTACCAGCAAAAGTATCAAAAGCTTTCCTATAATTAATGCACATTCTTCATTGAAAATTGAATGCCGACTTTTATTATTTAACTAATTATTTATTATTTATTCCGTAACTTGACCAACCATAACATGTCCAATTTGGGGATGAGCTGCCACTAGTAGTCTCCAAAAATTAACAGCAATTTGAAATATATTTTTAAGGAGACCCCTATAAATGCCCCCTGCTTCATTCCAAACATCCAGATTCGCAGAGAATTAAAAGTATCATCATGAAGGGACCACATAATACAAATTATAGCTCAAAATTTTTATCAAAACCTTGTGCCTTTTTCTCCATGATCAATCTTCTAGGTTACAATGCTGCATGCCGACGTATCAAATCGAGGTATCCCAAAGACCGATTCAAACCACCGTAATCCCCAATAACTGTCAATAGATCAAAAACTGAAACATTTTTCAACTTTGTGTCATTCACCTTAGCACAATTTTTACGTCCTTCTGAGTAATAAAAACCACTGCTTATGGATGGACAACAAGGAAAATACTATGTACTGCATAATTAACTTCGAAGGATAAGCTTGCCGAACATGAAATAAATTTAAAAAAATAGAAGTCATAGTTTTACTGAAGATCTTTAGTGAATTGGACGATGATTTAATGAGAAAAAGTGTAACAAAAGATTTTGAAGCGAATGGAAGAAACAATGACATGGCATTACACTCACGTTGCTGTACAGACAGGTCTTCTACCAAATAATGGCCCTGAACGTGACAAATGTTATTACATTAATGATGCAATCAACTTTTGAATGAACCTACACGAGCTGCATGTAAACTCAGCTAGTGAAAGATAGATTTTGCAAGAAAACGAGAAAGACACAAGTTGAAATAAATTTTATTAAATAGGCCATTAGATTATGAACGACAATCTACAAACCAGCATGAAAATATGATTTTATCTCGTAGTTTCTGAATAATTCTCTTTAAACCGCTAACGTTCCAGTCTTCTCTGTAGCTAATTTAATTGACAACGGTACGTACGTGCATTACCAGTCCGATTTTTTCACCAAATTGGTTTTTCAGAGCGAAAAGGAAGCAGCGTGCAGTTCCCCCATTGAAGCGGCGGGGGGAGGGGGCGATCGCAAAGCGCGCCGCTGCCGACCTTTGTCCTCGGGCGATGGGCGATGGGGCGACGATTCTCGTCGCTCTGTCTACAGAGCGCCTACCAATGCGCAACAGCCAGCGCCACACAGGGTGGCCGGCGGGGAGGGTTGCGGCTTGTTTTCTTGGGCGATGTTTACGAATATAATACCTAGATTTTTATGTAAATAGCACGTTTTAGATGTCTCAGAGATCTGTCCTTCCGTGATGTTACAGCACCAGAAATTAACGTGAAATAAATGCACAGCTTCTCTCACTTCGTGTGCCTCGTAAGTCGTTAATGCAGGGGCGCCCGTATGCGGGTGAATGTTTCAGGGGGAGAGGGAGAGGGAAGCGAAATGGAGGGGAGGGGGAGCAGTGGGCGTTTCTGCTTTTTATGCGCTGTAGACTTTTTATGGCGCTCGTTGTCTGGCGACAATGGCGACGCGTGGGCGGACGGATGCTGTCGACTGGACGGCCAAGTGCTCCATGGGACGGAGGGGAGGGGGGAGGGGAGGGGAGGGTTGGGATGAAACAGGTCGAGCACGTTGGGGTGGGGTCGGGAAAGGTTGATGTTGATGGCGTTGGCCCGAGGAGGTTGAGGTGGTCGGGTCGGAGAGGTTAAGGGGGTGTGAGGGGCGGGGCGAGGCTTACAGAGCGTTAGAGGTCGTGGTGGAGAGGGAGGGAGGGGGGAGGGAGGTGACCCGAAGCGAAAGCGCCAGCGATCGTGTTTCGTCGCGTCGCGCACTCGTTTGGCACTGCCCCTTCGTTCCCCACCTCGCCGCTCGCAGCGCTGGCGCTCTGCTTCCGGTGGAATTTATATTGCGCAGTTTCGCTCTCCGCCAGCGCACGGCGTCGACACGGCTTGCGTAGAAGGGCGAGCGTGCGACTCTCAATCAGCGAAGCGATTTCGGATTAAAACTTCCGCCCAGAGTTGTTGCTTTCTTTGTATAAACTCGTATATTATATTCTTCACGCCAAAATTTCATGTTATTCGTATAAATCTCATGTTCTGTAAATAATACTACATTGTTTCTTCACGAATTACTAGACTAAGTTAGGTAGTATTGATAGCTGTAACCTGTGTACTAAGTGGGAGGTGATAGATTGTGGGCCCAAAACTGCCTGCAAAATGATCCCTTTACCCTCCTAACAGAAATAGTCTTAGGATGAATAATAACAATTAAATGTTTCACGGAAATTTTAAAAGCCCCGAAATAAATTTTGTACGGATGTCATTGTACCTTTTGACAATGTAAAATCTCCTATGTTGGCCCATTTGATTATTAATTTAAATGATGTGCATTATGAGGGGTGAATACCAAAATTAAAACATTCCTTGATAAACGTTAGCTATTTAATCAGAATATATTAATGAGGCCAGATCGATAAAACATTTTGTGGTTCAATCATTTAGGTCGCGTGTGTGTAGT